>JAPMOR010055953.1:0-64189 GCA_026543865.1 Argiope aurantia | reverse complement strand
ATTAAAAAAAAGAAAGAAAATAAAAACAACATCGTTTTCTAAATATTGACGCACGCGTAATCTGATAGTCATGTGATTGTTTAAAACCGGTTTAAACAGTTTTTTTTTAAGAAAAAAAAATTCTTTCATCGAGAAAAAAAAATTTAGAACTCGATTGATTTTGAGATGGCAAAAACCATCGCTTTTCTAAATGTAGGTGAATGCGAAATATGAGTCATGTGAGAACTTGATGTTGTTTATCCGTCGAATTGATACAACGTAATTTTTTTTTAAAAAATAATGATCTGACATGATAACTTAAAAGTTGCGGTAGTAGATTTTAATTTTTCTTTTTTTGTACTTATTCAATTTATTCTTTCAGATCATAGAATCTCTCTCGATATAGCACTCTATTGTTTCAAAACGGATTATTTATCCAATTAATTAAACTAAATCGGCTATAACCAATTCTGCTTTATGATCTAACTATGAATTCAATAAAAGCGAATAAACTAAAAATTTTAGTTTTAGAAAAGGAAATATCTGGATGTCCACCCCCTTGTTATAAAAACGAAAGGAAGAAGAATTTTGCCTTAAAAAAATGTGATTTTCTTTTCTTTACCTTTAATGACTCCGATTTTCAATTTTTAAAACATATCTTTTAAGGTTATTTATTTTTTTCAAACGTGTTCTATGATTGAAAAGATTTTAAGTTAAAGAATGATGTCAAAAGCCAGATGCAATGCATTTTTACTTATATTTCTACCGATATCTGGTTTACTTTAGGCTTATTTTTTTACCAATTTCTCCCAATTTTTCAAGACTGTCGATTCTAAACGACTCCAATCGTGCGTTATAATTTGTTTTCTATTTCCTTCAAATTCAGCATTACTTTTTTTTTATCTAAATAATATCGTTACCCTTCCGAGATAATGGAAACTACATTTAAATCGGCTCAGGACAAGAAAATATGTCAATAAATGTTTTATATTTTTCTACTTCCTTTTATACTTCGTTGAAAAATACTTAATTCTCAGAATGTTAAACATACTTTCATATATGAAATAGGAGTAGATATAAGTTTATAATGCTAGACGTTCTAGCCAGACGCTGCTTTACAATTTGCCATAAAAATATTTTATAAGTTTTTTATTTATTTTTAAGGCATAATAGGCATGACATATATAAAGTACGGAATATGTATGAATGACTATATTATGTTGAAAATGCTTTAATAATATTATATATTTAAATATTTTAAAAAAATAGAATTTCCAAATAATTAGTGAGAGATTAATGCCTGTCGAAGATATATTTGATAATTTTAAAATTAAATTTGTAGTGTTTAGACAAAGGATAATAGAAATGCTTATACTTTTTCCCACATTTTATATTTTTAATGGTTAAAGGAATAGGATTTTTATAGCGTGCGATGGAAATAGTGTATTGAAAAGCAAAAACCACATACTTAAAATCAATATTGTTTGATATATGATAAATATTTATTAGAAAGATCCTTTCATTTAAGAAAATCTCTCAGAACATTTATGTTCACTGAAAAAAAATATTTGTTTTCTAAATTAGTATATAGATAAAGTATAAATATATTTTATATAAAGTTACTGTTGGATAATATGTCAAAATTCATACATCAGAAATGGTTCTCAAAATATCCATAAATTTCTCTTTCCACTTTTGTCATTTTTTAAAAGATATTGGAGTTGAAATTAAATATGGAACAAAGGAAATTTATGGAATGTTTAATTAGTCATATATTTATAGCGAATATTCAAATGGTAAATACATGGAAGTAGACTTATTTCCGTCGGCCGTATGAATAACTAAACATTTTTAGATGCCATCATTTAAGTCTCCTGAAGATCGAATGGCTAGCATATCTTCTAACATGTCAGATATGAAAGATATTAACAGAGAAGAATACTTGCTCATCAGCAAGAAGCTGCAGGCATAGCATATATTTTAACTTGTAAGGTCTTAAGGAGGCTGGTAGAGTAGAGAACTCGTTCAGCAGTGAGCAGCTACAGACATTCGGCATTGCCTTATTTGCTTTTTTAAAAGATTATTCCAAACATTGGGGAGAATGTAGGCTATAATTAAATTACATTAAGAATGAAGGCGATATGTCTTTAAGAGAAACTTAAACCTAGTAAATGCTCATCTATCTACTTAGAGAGAAAGACTAACTCACAAATTGTCACACCAGAACAAATCTAAATTAAAACTATGTACTAAGTTAACTGCTAAGTTAAAAAAATGAATGATTCCTGAACTTGATATTTGGGGAAAATATGAAACAGCAATTCATATTTAAAAAAACCCAAATTATTAAACTTTATCGAGAATGGGTAAAAACCGCAAAAAATTAGTAGAAAAAAAAATCCGTTTTTACAATTGTGCGATTATTTATGTTAAAACGCCATACAAACAAATTAAAATCTAGTAAAACTCAATAACACAAAACATAATAAAAAAAAATATCTGATTAAAATCATGCAAAAACCTATGAGCATAACGCAGGGGACGTGAGATGAAATACTTTTGCATTAAACGGCATAAAAAATTCTAATATTCATTGAGTTTAGTTTGGTTATATTAAAGACCCTTTTTTAAAGCAACATTACGGCTATTTTGGGACGAACCTCGCAATTTTAAGCCGTGATTAAATGACTGGGACGGCACCTGGGCTCGCACCCTTCTTTCCAAGCTTCTGCGCAGTCCCAGCGTGGGAAACGTGTGTCATCGTGTGTCCGCAGCCAGGACCTTACTACCAGGCCACCGTCGCATCTGACATTTCTTGAAGAAGATGCGCAAGCAAATGTTACATAAAAGGCATCACCATTTGAAAATCAGAGGAACCCAAATACATATTAAAATACCGTACATTTAAATGTCTTGAAATCCAATGAAATAAAAATTTAGTTAAAATCAAATGACATATATTATCATCAAATCATAAAAAATTTAATAAGCATATTAATAACACCTGTATTTGATAATACATAACCTGGTATAGATATCTTTTTCAGCATTAATGAGAATATTGGGAACAGTACTTTCTAAGTGTCTTTAGAAGCAGAAACTTAAGCATGATAATGGAGGCCAAAATATATAGCCACCTTTACATATTCAATGGGTTTCATATCAAATATGCGCAATTAGAGACAATAATGCTAAAATATGAGGGAATCCCATCTAGTTGGATAGTGTTTAGAATAGAAATGAGAGCATAGTGCAGCAAATCTGACAATATTTCTAGCAGGATTGATGCAAATTCCAGAGAGAAATGGCGCATTTGATCCCAAATGCTACCGAATGACATAATTTAATCTCCATATTAGCGCTTAAGCAGATACTTTCCGAACTGATATACCTTGACAAAAGAGACATTTTTATTAAAGTTATTATTTTTAAAATGCTAATTTTTTATACTTAATTTTATATATAAATTTTTAAAAAAATTGAGATAATACCCGTGTCTGTGTTGAACTTTATAAAGAAATAAAAATCCCGATTTGCTTAAATAGTGGTATTAAATTTGCATACAATTAAAAAAATACTTGCCAGAAAATATGTTTATATTACATTTATATAAACTAAATAAAAATTATTAGTATAAGTGTAATCAAAATTAAACATTTTTATCTTTCTTTTGTGAATGTGACTTTAGGAATTCTCTTGGTTCAGTAGAAAATCAATGACAATCAGCTAATATGTTTTCTCACTACTGTAATATATATTTACACAAATAAGCTTTTAAATATTTTATGTTCATATTTGAAACTCAATGATTTTTTGCATTCATTATTGAAAATGCGATAGATACTTTTCTCATTTGTCAAAATACATTTTTTCATAAAATTCAACAAAGAAACTGAGTCCTTATCAAACATATTTGAAAAGAAATTTTCAGAAAGAGTAACTTCAAATACCAATTGCCAAAAGTAATTAAATTCACTATGGAAATTAAAGAGCTATTTAAATTATATTTACTTCAATCTAATAGTTTTTATTTTGATATACGCACTAAAAGAGTTTTGGAAATTAAAAAAAAATTAGTTAAACAGTTTTTCAAAAAACAAATTTGGCATTTTTTATCTAGAGATTCTTTTCTAAACTGCTCGAGAGTCTTGATATTTATTTTCTTTCAAGATTTTTGATATTCTTTTTCTTATCATACCGAAGTGAATTTTTTAAGAGGGGAAAAATATCGAACGAAATATCACCTCAGAAATGAGATTTGCAAATAGACATACCTCAGTAGCAATATTCATATTCAATGAATATTTTGTCTCATATTTATTTTCGTCGTTTTGCAAGATAAATGTTGCACAAACACAAAAGATGAAACGCGATTCTTTCGTAGCATATAAAAAAAATCATACGAATCAAACATATATTTAAAAAAATCTTACTATGAAATATCTGAAACTGAAGCAATATTTTATAAATTTTCTTGCATTTTATTTGAGATAAAATTGATTTAATGCAAAAAAAAGGAATAAATAAATGAAAAAATTAATACAAAGTAATCTATATGAGTCAAAACTACTGTTTCGTACATACTACTGTGTTTTATTTGATATTTAAGGTTGCGCAAAAATGTGAATTTATTAAAAAACCTTAACTGATGATTTATTATTAAAGATATTCGAAGCGTACTCGTTTTCTTCAACATTCATATTCGATTAGATTTGACAATCATGCTAATCTAAATGTAGTAAAATAATTTATACTACAAGTCTTGCATTGATAAAGAAAATTTATTTTAAAAAAACTGTTTCATATATAGATATACTTCTTTATTTTTTAAATAATCCTTATTTCAAACAAACAGTTTTTTCATTCCTCTATTGCAATATTAGCAGATGTAGGTGGGCCTAACATTAGGAACTGAAAGTAGAGACTATGAATGAAAAAGCTCAGTATAACCTGAGGTTTCATGAGATTAAATAACCGATTAGAATGTAAAAAATTAATTAATTAAATAAAAATTGCACATGGTTTTGCACAAACGGGGAAGGTGTTGCAAAATTTGCAAAAATGGATACGTTAAATTATAGAATAATGCACTATCATCAGCAACAAAACATGCAGACTAGCGAATATCTGGCGCGAAAGTTAATATCGTCTAGATATTCTCAAAGTTATTAAAAGTACACATGTAGAAGTGAATTAAAACTGCGAAAAATAACTGTGAAAATAACAAAAATTTAATTTCAAATAGCCTAGTTATATATGAAACAAGAAAGCTTTTTTTTCTTGTATATCAAGTAAATACTACAATCTTAAAAAAATTCGGATTTGAGATTTTTTTCGAATATCCTCATTTCAAATCTTCTTGAGTCCGAAAAAACCTTTTTTTTAGAATTCTGTCTGTTACTGAACACGATAACTCAAATCATAATTTGATTTAGAGGGATAAATTTGGGTATAAGAGCTTTCCCGAATCTAATTCAATCTAAATGTGTAGATTTTCATCGAATTGGACGATATCTATTCAGACAATTACATAACTAAATTTTTAAAATATAGCTTATTTTACTTTCTCTTTACATGGAGAGGTTCAAAGAAAATCTACTTGTCCGGTTGCCGTTATACGAGTAAAATCAGTAACTATCAAACGGAGAGAGCTAGATAAATAAAATTTGATAACTGATTTAGCATCTGATGTGTAGATTCTTAGAAAAATTTTGAACTAATTCCCTCAAAGTATTAGTCTCCCATTGGTGTGTGCTTTTATAAGCAGATAAATGCAATAAAGAAAAACACAATTCCTTAAATATATGAAATAATATTCATTCGTCTCTACAATAGATACATACTCACACTTTGCACTTAATAATTAACTGATGCCATTCAAGGAAAAAAACTTCATGAATTGAGAATTTATAGGACAACATCCCGGAAGGGTATACCAATGATATGTTACATGACTCTGACATAAAATCTATATCACAAATCAATGCCAAGAAAAGCTTTCGTTCTAAATATTGTTCTTTACTATATGAGGCAGACTGTTACTTATGTTTTCACCAATATTTATTGTTTGATTTAACCTCGCATTTCTTATTCTTTCAGAACTTAACTATATAAAAATATTTCCCATCTTTCATTTAGCTGACCCTTGAAACGAGAAAACAAAATCAAATATTGCGGCTTAGTATGCAAAAGATGCAGGGACTACTAATGAAATTGAATTTCTCAAAATTTGAGAAAATTTAATTTGAAAGAAAAAGGAGAATCGAAGGAATAGATACACGAAGTAATACTGTTAGTATAACTATATATATTTCGCTACTGGAGAGACTAGAATATGAAGTAAGTTTGGCTTCTGGAAGAACAAGCTGGATTACAACCGGCTAGTTACTCCCTTAATAATGGGGAGATTGATATCTGGGCTGTTCAAAGAACGTTGTTCAGCAATCAATATCGGATGTCACTGCTGATTTGGCCGATCTTGTAATCTTGTCAGATAAATATAGTGCTCGGGAGGTTGACCGGAATTTATGCTTCACAAACGAACAGCATAGAAAATGTCTAGATACAAAGAAAAAAAAAAGAAAAAAGATCGGCATTATTCTAAGGAAAGCTCTAGAATATGTGCAACCTAACAATCATTTAAAAGAAAATGCACTAAATAGTAGAATTTCACATTCTATGTCGTATTTATTACTAAGATGATGTTATAGCAATTTCCTAAGTCTGTTAAATTAGAAGAAATGTTAATTTGTGTAAGCTTGAGAAGATAATCATTACAATTTTATCAGTTTTTCCTATTATTTTGGAAACAAACATTATGCGATATAAGTTAATTTGCGTGACCAATAAAAATATGTATATTTGTATTTTTTTTAAAGACCTCACATTTTTTATAATAACATTTGCAAATACCTTTTATACTATTAAAAACAAAATTTAAATTAATGCCTGTCCGAAAACTATACTACAGCGTAGATCTGGTAATATGTGCAAACTCCTTAGTGCATATGCACAAAAGATTACCGAAACTTTATTGTGATTCTAATAAATCAGTCTATGTTCACCAGCTTCTTAATTTATGGAATTATATTAATTAAAAGGATATAAGTAAAATTGTGCATCTATTTCAATAATTACATCATTTAATGCTCCTTTAAGTTGTAAATAATAACTCAAAGAAACATTTATCAAGTGTAAAAATTTTATTTCTTTGCAATAATTATGACAACCTGTTACATGCGTCTCCTCGAAATTTTCTCGCAAATTCTTCAATAATTTTTTATCCCTTATCTCAGCATAAATTTATGGGACTGGGTAAGGCTACGAATACCTTGCATGTCAAGGTGAACGACTATATGGAAATGTAAATCGACTATTTTTAATAATCCATAATAGGAATAATAATTTTGGATGCCCTTTAGCCAACCTACTGAATTCCTCTGAACGAATTTTGCTCAAAATTTGAAATTGTTACAAATTTGATGAAAGAACATGTGCTAAATTTCATCTGTCCTGCTTAAATCTATCTTAGTTATCTTTGTCACAGACAGACGATTATAGTACTTTCTGTATACTTCGTATATTAGGAGGTAAAGAAACAATCATGTAAGCAAATAAAGTACTCTTAAATAAATTTTTTAATTAATTGTCAGTTGTTTTTAACTGATTAAAATGCTTTATTCATTAAAGACTTGAAGGCTTACAGCTGCCTGGTTGATAGGGAGTTGGATTCGCGTCCCTTGGGTTGCGAGTTGGAACCCCGTCGACTGAAGACTTTCCGTGTGTGTGGTGGCTGGCGCATAGATAAATCTGTTGTGGTCACGAAGTCCTCCATATCGTGTGTAATACCGCAGGGGTACTGGATCAGGGGTGAGCGTTCTTTGATTCAGGTCTAAATTACGATCTGTGGATGAGTGAATGAAATGCATGAATGAAGTCCGCCCCGTAAAAAAGGTTGTGACGTGTGTGTAGCTAAGTCGTACTCTTGGCGCTACTGATAAAACAAGAGAAGCATCCTTGGCTTAAAATCACTGACTTCTAATGTCAGTGAGCTTGTCTATGACAAGTGCCATTAGAAACAAAAACAACAACAGGTTTATAGCTCAAAAAAATTTCGAAGTCCAATTTTAAAAGTATATTAGAAAGAACCATTTTTGTATAATCAAATATTCTTATAACTCGCTTAATAAAATAAAATTGTTTTGGTCGTCTTTACAAAAGTAATATGGAAATGCAAGCATTTTTTTTCTTATTTAAATGAATAGGAAGAAAATGAAAAGGAAAAACGAGGAATACATATGGAATTAGTCAAACTGTTCATTGTCAAAGGCTGCAACCTACTGAAAATAGAGCAAAATTTTTCCTTTATATTACCATCTTCTTAGCATTGTTTTTACTTGTGTAGTTATTAACACATTTCTAAAATAAACATTTTGTTTTTGTTTTTTGGAAAGTATAAATTTCTGAAAACGATTCTCCCTTATTATTCACTAAAGGTCTCATTTGAAAGTTTATATAAGTCTGTATTCTACTCAGTTGTCGATTTCTGATCCAATGTTTATAATTTATCAAGAATAAATGTGCCATATTTAAAAAAATATATAAAAGGTTACAAATAAGGAATAATACTCCATGTTAGCAATATTTCACATTGGTAGTAAAATTATCACATTTCTAAAAGCAGTGATACAAAATTTTCAAGAAGTATTAGGATTCAAAGATTCTTACAAAATTAAGCATATGTCAACTGCAAAAGTAATTTTCCAAAACTATTTCTTGATGGTATATTAAATAGACTGTTTAATTAACTTCCCAATATTTTCTTCTTGACATAAAATGACGAGTGACAACATATTCATTAGGATTGAAGCTACAGTATCCCCAGAAATTATTTTAAAAGTCTGCTTTGCTTTTTAATCTTAATTGGTCATTTTTTTCATAATAACCGAAATAGGGAATAGAAGATACAGAATTCTTGATATAGAATGGCCAATGACAACTTATTCATTAGGGATGCAACTAAATCTCCTGAAATTATATAAAAAGTATGTTTCCTTTTTTTAATCTTAATTAGTCATACTTTAGTTATTTTTTCATTGAGAATTCAAACAACAAACGTAGGAGAAAGTAAGAAAAAATATTAAAAGAGTCGATAAAAAAGATACATGCAAGTTGGAACTGCTTAGCGATTAGCTCTGCAAAGATTAAATCAATCAACCAGCATTATTAGTTAAATGATATATCGGATGGCAAAAATCACATTTCTTTCATTCTAAGACGGGGAATCTACTTTTTTCTTTTCTTCACACTGAAGGCTCGTCTTCGCACTCTTGATTTGTTTTTTTCTTCGCTATTCTTTGATTATGATTTCTTTTTACGATTATAGTTACTCGCTGAAACTTAACTTCTTTAATTTGCATTCGTTCTACTTTTTTAAAAGACAGACACAAAAAAAATTATTGATTGATAATTTTCTAAAATCAAGTAAAATTTTTAAGCTATTTAAAAGTAAAAGCACTTTTATAAATATTTTAATGCATTTTCTTTTGAAATATTTTTTGTGGCATTGGTCTCTTTAGAGCTGATAATCTGTCCTTCAGCTTGATGTAAGAAATTAGTTAATATAAATGCATTCCATGCTTAATTGCAAATTTTCATTTAAAATTTGATTTAAAAATTGAACATTTAAAGCAAGTTCATTTATTGTCTCTTGTAAGCAAAAAAAAAAAAAAAAAAGGGTTATGCATTTCTTACAAATTTTAACACAAGAACAAAGTTGATAACACTTGAATGCCAAATAAGATTACAACGAGTTATCATAAGCAAACACGGATAATAACTTTTATCCTTAGCACTTCATTTCTAAACACACCCAGGAAGATCCCAATATTTACAAACCACTGAAAGAAGTCTGTTTATCATCCAAGATAAAAACATGCGGCTACTTGAAGAAAATTGCAAATAAATGGAGATACGAACTGATATACCCAGAATTCAAAGTATGCCACAGATTTCAGTAGGTTATCAAAGGAGTAAAGTAAAATAAACGATATTAATATACTTAGAAGTTACTGTTTTTTTAAATAGAAAGCAATTGTATTATTGATCCAAAAATTCATCGAATTCGATTTTTTATCAGATTTTTTTTATTAAATAATCTAAATTTCTAAACTGCCATCTAAACTTCGATTTAATTTGTAGATTCACAACGGAAACAAAAAAAATAATCTAAGATTTTTTTTATTGTTCTATTTGTTTCGCTGGTTAAATATGTCTCTATCTCAAAAGTATTTTTCCTAAATAAAACGTATAATCATTTAAAATCCTTCACTTAAGGATTTTATTCTTGACAACATTAAAGGTATAATCATTCAAAATCTTTCACTTAAGGATTTTATTCTTGACGACATTAAACGTATAATCATTCAAAATATTTCACTTAAGGATTTTATTCTTGACAACATTAAACCTTAAACTGGCTACTCCGACCCGTCAATACGGAAAAAGTACACCGAAAAACTTGCATAACTGGATCACTTCGACAGCGACACTGTTGGGAACTGTGTTTGAGTTTTAAGGGCCATCGCCAGCCAAGGTACAACCCTTCCCTTGGTAAATATGTCCCGTTATCGATGAGAGGAGCAAGATCTCCTTCACTTTCTGCTTTACCCACTAGAGTGGCCAGAACCAACCACCATGCCGGAAGCTTCTCGTACTCAATTACAAGGTGCTCCCGAGAGGGGAGAGATTTTTATTCTTGACAAAGCATTCAATGAAAAACTTTCTGATTTTCTAAAAATTCGGAAGTCGTGAGGCATGATTGGTACTGTTATTTTAAAATTTTACTTTACAATCAATGTATTTAAAATGCTGTTTATTGTTTGCTGATTAAAATAAATTATTCAAATTTTGAAATTATTATTTGAAAAATTTCTTAAGAAATTGGCATTTTATTTATTTAAATTACTAACTGCATGCTAATTTATTACTTATGATATATTAGAATTGCGAAAAATTTTAAATCATTTCAAGTTTTAAAACTGCCTCAGTAATCATTTTGAAAACCAATGTTTCCTATTTGAAATTTGAGATAAACTGAATCATCAACACTTAATAATTACCGTTCTAATGCAGAAAAATAATCAAAAATATGTTTATATAATACTATTTCATAATTCATATACATTCGTCTTAAATTTTAAATATTTTGTATTTTTTGAAATAGAAGTTTTAGAAGATAAGGAATCACTAATTTCGAAAGCATTATTTTTTTAAAAAAATTTAATATTCCTTCACGTGACCTTTATTTAAACTCTTTGTAATATCTCAAATAAGAAATGTGACAAACAGTCTATCCATTAATCTATATCCGTAATAATTAAAATTTCACATTTCTAGTGATGTCATTTTGTTAGCTTTGAATATTTTCTCTATGCATTTTTCCATACATTGAAAGAAAAGGCCTAGGAGAACAGGAAGTTCTTCATTTCCTGTTTTCTATTAGCATTTATTGCCAGAAAGGACAGCTATAATTTATAATGTGAAATCTCAGTGAAATGAATCATATAATATGAAAGAAATTACGCACAAAGTGTGCAAGAATGTGATAAATGTTACTCCAGCTCATCGCGCTGTTTTCTTTCTTTCTAACAAAAGATTTGCTAAGAATAACAGAATGTCTTTTTCGATCTTCCACATTCATATAAATTATAAATAAGCTTACAATTTTAATTCAAATTCAATAGTAACTGTAAACTACTGGGACTGTAATAAAAGTTTTATCTTTTCGAAAATTCAAGATAAAATGTTTCTAAAAATTAATATGGTAAGAAAAAAATGCCAAATTTCTATTTTAAAAATTGATAGTGAATATTTATTTTCAAGATGTGAAATTTCAATAAAAATATATAGTGCAATTTTTTAATAGTTAATTAATTGCATACATCACAGACACACATATAAAGATATAAAGTGGTTTCAGCATTTAAATTTGTTAACAGGAGGCCATATATTCCTCGAAACACATCACAGACACCGTTTACCACACAACGCCTTTTTCGCATCACTCCATCAGGGCATCTCTCGTTCTGATCTTTTTTTAGAGATTTCGTACCTAGAGGGTACTAGTCAGTACAATATATATAAATAAGTAGTGAATACTTAATAAATAAACAAACTACACGCAGACAACTGCTTTTATATACAACTGTTAAATTATATATTTGACAATTATTAAATTTAAAATTTCAACTTTGCTAAATAAATAAAAAAATATTTTATTAGTATTTTTGGAAATTGATTGCAATTCAGTTCTTATAAATTTTAGTTGATTGCAACGCTTGTATGAGGGCGTGGAAAATAAATTTGAAAGCGCTGTTTAGCTAATATTATGATAAAAGAAACATCAAAAATGCATCAGTGCCTTAATATATGTCTCACCATCGGCTTACTTGAATGATTGAGTGAATAAATAAGGTTTTTCGGAAGATTTGGAATTCTATATATACTTTTAAGCAGTATTATTGAGAAATTGGTATATAGATATGCAATGTATAATCAAATTATTCTCTAGAGGGTGTTCTTCTGAGTTATACGAATTTGGAGAGATTCTGCTTATAGGCACCTGGAAGAACTTCCTGCCTCCATAAAGAGCAATGATTTCCACTCCATATAGTACCTAGATTTTGGAAACCCACTTTGGCCAATAGTAACTGTCAAATTTTCTTTTATCAGGACTTTGTTAGTTGAAATCCAAGCAAGTCCAAGTGAGATTAGTCACAAAATAATATGTATTAAAATTTAAAAATTTCATAAAAGTATAAAAACGAAATATACAAATATTTCCTTCAAGCATATTAGTTCAACATACATTTATTTATATATTTCATATGATTATGAAATGATTAAATTTCAAATGATTAAATCTCGAAACGTTCGCCTAAGGCCATATCATGTTGAAAGTATTGGTTTTTAGAATGTTGAACTATGTATCTAATCTAGACAAAATCAATCTCACCGATCCAGCGACTGAATATAAAATAAGAATACTTTTTTAAAATATTTCATTTAGAAAAATTCAGATTTAAAATATTCCAAACGCAAGTATGTATTAAATTATTTGAAATGTACTATTACAGTGTTTTGTATTAAAGAAGTATATTTATTTGATATCTATAACTCAGCTATACAAAGAGCTGTAAGAAAAGTAAAGTAATTTTATATATGTCTTCACATTTTTTAGCTGCTCTTTATTTTTTACGACTAAAATTAATACATTTTATTTTACACCACCGATAAATTTTCATTATTTTTTTGGATTTCTATTCCTTTGCAGCAAAAATGAGAGTGTTACTTTATCAATTAAAAAGCACGAAGAGAATTGTTTCAAGACACACAAATGTAACATTGTCTTAAAATTTAAGTAAGTTCTTTTCACCCTTTCTCGGATATTTCTCTTTAATTAATTTTACTAAATCATTCCTCCCTAAGCGTGTGTAGCACTGATTAGATCTTGTTAAATGTCCAGTGTCTTCTCTTGTTTTTCATTTCTTGACAGGAGAAAAGAGACGGTTGCACGGAAGAAAGTAGCGTGCGAGCCACGAAGAAACTAATTAAAGTGCACAAGTGAAATTTATGATTTAGCTTTTCAGAATCTTCTGCATGAATAGAGTAAATATAGTTCTAGGCAAATTTTACTTAATATTATCAAATGTGGTTCAATTTCGAGTTTCTTAGAAGAATCAAAAATGAAAACCGCGATTGCCCTTCTGATATATTGTGATCTTGCCAGTTGAGGACTCATAAAAAAGATGTATGATTTTTTTTTCAATGCACTTACATTTATATGATTGCAATTATAATGATTACACTTACATGAAAAATGTAGCATCCTCTTAGCTTTTACAAAAGACCTTATATTGCCATCCTGGCGATCTTATATGAAAAATAGGTCTGCATTTGTGTTTTAGTTGATGGTAAATTAGATTTAGTTATATTAAAGTCCCGTTTTAAACCAACACCAAGATTATTTTGGGAAGGACTACTGAACCACTGGACAATTCTGAACCATGGTCAGAAACCGAGGACGACACCATGAATTTGCTCCCCCTCTCCAAACTTCCACAGCACACAATCAGGAAGACGTTTGGCCACGACGGTTCTTCAGTGGAATCGGGTCTCGAACTTGAAAGCCTCCAGTTCGAAAGCCAATACCGTACCATTAGACCACCGAGCGAAATCAGGTAATCTTCAGTCTAAACGTAAAAACATATTTGTTGTTAAATTTAAATATATTTATCAATTTAGAATAATGGGAAACACAAATATGAAAAAACAATTTTTTTTAAAGTGTAAAATCCATAGTTTTCTTTCATTATTTCATATTTTAGCATTTTATGCTTTGATGTTTTTTTTGATAAATTAACGCATAAAATTCTTTATTTGGATCTTATAATGTTTAGAATCTTATTTTTGAGCTAATTTTCTGGAAAATTTGCAGCGTTTTGAGCAAATTCACTCGCAATTAGGTTGCTTTACAGAGCACCAAAGCTTTTTGTCATTATTGTAAATACGAGTTGAATTATTAAAAATTATTACAATCACAAATATAAGTTAATCGTTTTATATAATTTTCCTTATTATGTTACGAAAATATCTCGGTAAACAAAATTTAAAAAAATATATTCATTATTTTTTTTTCATTTTTAAAACTTTTTACCAGAAGTATCAACTTTTTTTATACATATCTAGTATTTCAGTTCATTAATAAGCAAGTGATACATATAATATCGAAATGCAAATTATTTTTTCTGTACGAGTAGAATTTCTCAATATGCAGCCAGAACAAAATTTGTAAACATTGGAAATAAATGCCCGGCAGTATTTATTGACTGTATGATAAAAACATTAAAAAAAATATTTCGAAATCAGAGCATATATACAATAAAAAAATGAATTTTGTAAGTTAAGAAACATTGATTTACCATCCCCTAAAATGTTCAAAATCAAATCAAATCAAATCATTCAATAAAAATTCATTTTTTTTTCTCGTTTGTCTATATGCTCCGATTCCGAAAATTTTTTTTTTTATGTTTTTATCATACAATCAATGACAACTGCCGGGCATTTATTTTCAATGCTTACGCATTTTGTTTTGGCTGCATATTGAGAAATTCTACTCGTATAGAGAAAATAATTTGCATTCAGATATTATATGTATCATGTGCTTATTAATAAAATGAAATAAGAGATATGAATAAAAAACGAGATATGTATAAATTGATTTTTTAAAAAAATATGCTTTAAGGCCCTACAGTCAAGTTTTTATTTTTCTACAAGTCTTTTAGCTTTTAGGCCTTTAGGTCTGAAACAATTATTTTTGTTTCATTTCTGCCAATTAAAACTGCTAAATGTATACGATAAATGCGATTGCCATTAAAAATTTCTCTAGTATTAGGCGTCATATCTTCCTTTATGTATGTACGGAAGGATGCATTTATATTTCATAAAAACTGAAAAATTAATGAAGTGGAGGAAATTAAGTAATTTACCTTACCTTCTAGATGCATTTTATAATGCCACTTAATTTTTCAAATAGTGTAGAGAAAAAAGAGAAATCGAAAGAGAGCTAAAAATAGAGCTAATTTTTCAAAAATAATAAACTAATTCATTGAAGACTTTTTGATAAGCATTGATTTGAATAGAGTCAATTCATTCAGATGAAATACACGCTGAATTTAAAAAGCTAATGCAATTTTGAAATTTAATGAGCATTCTGTTGAAGACAAAATGAAATGACACTAAGTTAAATGGTTAATAATAAATGGCATGTGGGTGAATTAAACCATAGCTGATTCTCCACTAAAAATGTTGTGCATAAATATTATGAAATAAGTAACAAATTATTTTTAAAAAAACAATTGATTGAAATTGAAATAAAAACAAAAAAAAACGATTGTATGAAGATAACAACATACAATCAAACAGAAAAGGACAATTTTCGAATCCTGATTATATTGATTGTTTATATTCTGAAAACAATAATAGTTGTTTCCGAGAACAACTGGACCTACAAACTGCCGCAAACTCTTAGAGGATAAACATAAGTAACCATAATAGATGTTCGAACTGGAATTTGAACTGAAACTGGATTTCAGAAATATTGAAGCCGTGAAAATTTATGTCACTGGCTCGGATGCATCACTTCATTTTATCTCCTGCTGAAAAACAACGGCCTACACAGGTATGTTAATTACGGAAATCATTTGACTGTGAAACTTAGTGAATCAACAATTTAAAAGGCCAAAGATACTGTTGTGGCATCATCAGTTTTGAGTGCCCTAAATCTCGCTGTGGAAGGAAATATACTTTTAGTGAAAACAGTGAATGTTAGCTATCGATCTCACAAACATGAAATGGTTGATAAAAATCTCGTAAAGCGAAATATGCAGAAAAGATAGTACCATAAATAGCAATTATGTTCATTAGTACTTTATAAAAGTAGATATATGAAAGAGAAGTATCTGTAGAGATTTCGAAGGAGAAATGTAATAATTACTCATTTGAACCACAATCTTTGAAGTAAGATGGATTTTATTATTAGTGAAGTAAATGAATCTCAAGAGGTTTTGACACCAAAATATCTTTTAATAGAGCAATCTCTGAAATTGATTTTAAAAAGTGTAAATTATTATGAACATCACGTATGGAATGAAGAATTAATTCGCCATATCCTATTCATGAGATACCAGAATGCAATTTAAATCTCAAAGAATATTTTTGAATAAATAAATAGCTTTAGCTCATTCCATAAAAGAATATTATCAATCGTAAATTTGCAATTTCGTTTTTAATGTAGATTACGGATAGAGTTTTTTAGATTATATGATAAAATGTTAATTCTGAAAGTTTGTTATTTTTTTAAATTATACATCTTTTAAGAAATATCAGAGCACCGTATTTTTATACTTATTGTTGATAAATTCCTAAAATATTGAAAAAATTTTGACGGAAGAATGTACTTCGACCGATGAAATATTTATAAACTCAAAGCAAATTCTATGCATTCATTATAAACATGGAATATCTTAAATTTTATAAAAGTATTCTTTAAGTTAAAATAATTTTTCATTTAAAATCGAGACATTAAAAAAAAGAATGAATCATTGCATTAAAATGATTTAGTGTCTTATGTGTATGATATAATAATCCATCATCTATTCAGAGTTCAGTTTATTTATAAATTTGAATACGTACACAATTTTTTCATTATTATAAAAATCGATTTTACATTATATAAGATTTTATTTTATAATAGAAAAATCATAAGATAATTTAATTAAAAAATATTGTTTCAGTTTTATCAACATTATTCAATAATATAGTTTTTTTTTTCAGAAAAAGGAATATATTATTTGCGAGTTGTTCAAAATTTTTATCACAAATTATATGTTCCAATTTTTAGAAAAATATATTTTAATGTACATTTTTTCTTGTATTAGCATTTTCTAATTTTTACTGCATTTCCATTGATGCCCATATTTAAAATATCGATGAATGCTTTACAAGGAAAATATATTCTTTATTTCTTTATTTAGATATTTTCAAAAAGTTATCCTTTTATAATTTTTCTTAATCACCAATTCCATATTTAGTTTCAGACGATATTGGAGAATCAAATTAAAATGAACTAAAAAATAATTTATTTTAGAATGACGACTAACTCTTTATTAACTAACTTAATATAGATAATAAAAAAAAACTTTCAGAACGTAGTTTAAAATATTTTAGAATGTAGTTTAATGAAATTTTATAGGATTAAATTCCTCAGCTATTTTAGGAAGATTAATATTTATAATTTAAGGAAAAGATATTTAGAAATTTTTATTTCAGAAATCAGTTTAATATATATTGAAAGAATGAAAAAAATTAGAATGCAACTTTTACATATTTAGAGAAATGAAATCAATAATTCAGTATATATTTAGGAAACTAAAAAAGAATTACTTCAGAATGCAACTTAATACACATTTAGAGAATTAAATATTAAATCTATGTAAGAGTGCAACTTAATATACATTTAAAGAGATAAAAACTATGATATATTTTAGAATAACATAATAAAATAATCTAATAAAATAATCTGAAATAATCTAATTTAAACTACATTCTAATAATGTCAGAATAATATATTTTTGAATGCTCTTTTATACATATAGAAATAAAAAAATTCCCTACTATTATAATATAATTTCCAAATTCTAAGAACAATATAAACTATCGGTATCAGGTATCAGCAATTATTAAATAAATCTAATAACCCATATTAATTATTTTTTAACTAAATGATCTTCATAAATTGAATAAATATTAAAAAAATAAATAAATAGCTTAATCAAGGCTTCACAAATAAATAAACTATATAAAAATTCCCCAATTTTATCATCCATCAGATAAATTCGAATAATTGTTTTTTTAAAGACATAACTGATAATGCTAGCCAATGGAGCTTTAAATGTTATTAGGAATAATTTTTAATGTTTATGTAGAATGTATTTCAAAGGCAGCCTTAATATGTAAATTGCTTCTATGATAATATAAATACAAATTGTAATAAAAATTTGCATTATAAGCAGAGGTTTTTTTCGCTAAAATTTTTTATTGATATCAAGATTTTCTGAATATAACCAAGAGTAGATTTTTTTTAAAATTAAAAATATAAATCATAGGACAAATCGTAAAACTGCGGAAAATACTTTAAGCAAATTGAAATTTTAATCATTTCAATAATAAACTTTAATTTTTAATGAATGCTCAACCATTCTCTTTCTTTCGAATTCATTGTTTCTGAATTGAAATAAGAATGTTTTCACATTGATAAATTGTTTTAATTTTTAGTAAATGTTGAAGAGCATTTTTGACTTGCAAAATCCATTGCGACTTAATATCTCCGTGGTATTGATAGGTAGTTGGAAGTCGAAAAGGATCATTGCTAGGGTTGGTGAAAGAAGAAAATAATAAAGAAAAAAGTACAGAGTACTGCGCTGAGGTAAAATGTACATTTGAATTGTCACTCATCTCCTCTTAATGAAATACTTTTGTGCTGTTTTTAAGTTCGCTATTGTTCTATTAGTATTAAATACATTTAATATGTAAATTGTAATTCAGTTTGAAGAAAATTTCGAAATATTTTGTTATTAGTAATGAATTATTGCATAAAATTTTAGAACTATAATAAAGAAGTGAATGAAAAATTGATTACACAATGAAGAGGGAGTAACGGAATTCCCTAATTACATTGGAGCAAATCAAGTTAAATAGAAATAATGAAAAAGCATTCGTGATCGCGATCTTTTGATTTAGAACATATTCATGGTGCGAGGATTATGAATTAATTAAAAATAAAATTGTGATGAGCATAATTAATTGTTGGCTTCTCAAATATATACCTCTAAAGTGCAGAAATCAGTTAATCTGTAGATTAGCTGGTTAATCATCACATTAACTAGGTTTATCCGTTAAAGTGCAGAAAATTGTTTCATTTCTCAAATTACCTAGCTAATCTGCTTATTGCCTAGTTAATCTGCATTACCTACTAGACACTCGTTAAAGGGAAAATAAGATATTTGTTGCAAGAGCAGCAACGTCTATGCATGCTTAAATAAAATACGTTTATTTTTTGGTATCTGAAGAATCAAAATAATATAATCGAACAATCAACACATTAGTTGATTATAGAATCATATTTTCATTTTGTCATTAAAACACTATTATATTTTGAATCGTCGCTAAAGAGGTTTGCGAAGAAGCCTTTTTTCATTATACTCATCAATGCGGTGCTTCATTGTATATTGGAAGCAAATTCCCTGCTTTCAAAAAAAAAAAAATCACAACGGAAATTTAAGCGCTAACAGGCAAAAACAAATTTGAAAGCATAATTACCGATGCTATCTATGCACTGGCAGATGATGCAAATTATGAGAAATAAAAGCAACCGGCGACGATCAGGCGTTCACGAAACTAAATTAAAAATATAGGAAGCGGCACAGGAAATGAGAGAAACAAAATTCCAACTTTAACATTACGGACGCCGCTAATGTGCACATTGCTAGTTAAAATGCTGAAAACTCTTGCTTCCGCACTTTAACGGTGCAAATCAGTTAATCTGCAGAAGCCCGTTACGTTATTCGATATATATATAATTCTTTTTCTTTCTACATTAAGCATTTTTGCAATTTTACCATTTTGCAAATAAAAAAAAGGAAAGAAAATATTTTGTTTTATTTTTTAAAACTGCTGAAACTAAAGAGCTCCCGAAAAGGAAAAAAGTAATAGGCATGCAATCCTATAAAACGGATCTGATGTCAGTAAAATGCAGAGCAGTAAGGAAAAAAATGCTGTCCATAAAGTTAAAACGTCACGATGAAGAAAATTCTTAAAAACATCATCTTAAAAACTGAAATGCAATTCCATGGTTCAGCAATTTCTTGATCTTTGGGAGTATTTCAACATTGCATATTTCCTTTTCCTTTTGCAAGATAGAAATTTCTTCAAAAATAATTTTTTGTGATAAAATGTTTGACCAAAAAAGAAATCTTATGTGTATGCTCATATTTCTCTATGTTGATGAACATTCATTTGTTAAGTAAAAGGATTGGCATACATACAGTTGTATATGACTAATATACAGGATTTCCTAAAAAAGAATGTATTTTTTAAATATATATATATTTCTGTCCCCTGTGATAGGATAATAGAATCCTTTATATATAAGGTAAAGGAATATATAGTAAAGGTAATATATCAAATATTTTTATCTACTTTACAAAGATTCAATATGAGATACTTTCGTGACACAGTACATATCAAGTCGAAAGTCCATATCCTTCCATCGTCGAATCAGCAAATATAGGATAGCAAAGGCCCCTGTGATTAGAGAGGATATTTGAATAAGCATCTACCACAGCACATTCTCATAATAATTTGCATTCCTCCTAATGAAGTGTTGTCGAGACTAACAAGACCTCCACACACGGCACCATACGATTTCTTTTTATTGGATCTTATTAAACGCCTATGTTATTAACCAGCTATTGCTTCGAGATCCGATAAAGATTTGAGGGCGAATGACAAAAGCATTTTCTACCTTTACAAGTTACATGTTGAATAAAATATGAGACGAAATGGACTACCGACTGCGTATCTACCGTAAAAAACTTTGGAAAAACTTTCGTGATACAAAGGATTCTAATATAATATCAGAAGGACGACTTTTTTTTTTTTTTTTTGGAAAAAGGCATATTTTATTCCTCATATTCTCGTGATGCGTTCCAAATTATATATTTCGGATATAAAAATTTACAATTAATTTATATCCATGCTAAAAGATACAGTTTTCAGCAAAACTAGCGAGGCAACAAATAAATGAAATAACTTCTTATCGAAAATGTAGGCGTTAATAAATATTTTTCAAATTTATAATTTTAAGGGTTTTTTTTTCAAAAGAATGATGGGTCTATTTCTGTTATTAAGATTTTAGTACATAACAACAGAAACTTCAGAAAAAAAAAGAGATTCTTGATTTTGAGATTCTATAAATATTCATTCTTGATTTCTATAAATTCTATAAATTCTCAAAATAAATAAGAGATATTTCCTAATAATTATTGCTACACAGCTTTTTCGATGTAAAAAATGTGTGCACAAAATAAACAAAATGATGTAGAAGCAAAAAATTCTCGTACACTAACAATTGAATGACATTTAATGCGAGATACTTAAATGTATCCGTGCATTGTTTAAGAATAAATTCCTACTACGCTTTTTACATGGAAGAATAGTTGCGACGATTCTCTGAATTTAGTTAGCTGCTGAATCAAAAGTCTAAGGCAATAGATAATTATTTCTTGATTTATTTCTAAAAATAGCAAGTTTAAATAAGATTTAACTTTTTTTCCCAGTTTTCTTCAAACATATTCTCCTACGAATTAAGAGAATAAGAGATTGTAAAAATGATAGAAATCATTTATTTTTGAACTTTAGATTATTTATTTAGAAAACTGCTTTTAAAATTTCTATTAGCATTTTTCACAAGGAAGCTGGAAAATTTGAAACCAATAATTCAATGCACATTTTTTAAATGTTAAAATTCTTCTTTAGTTACCACGTCTTAAATATTTTATCTATAATTATACTGATTTATGTTGAAATTATAATATTTTTTTTGAAAAAGAGTAATTAAGATTTCTTGATTCTCTATTTATTCATTCTATAATTAGTTAATTGTATTTAAATTTTTCGAAATTTTGTCGATTGAAATAATGCTACGTTAGTTATGCTTTTTATTAAATATGTATAATAATAAAAATTATTATTTATTTTTTTATTCTCAAATTTATAATTAATCCAGTAATATCTATACACACTAACTAAAAACCAGTCTTTTAACACAATATAATTTATTAACTATTTTAAAATCATATTTGATAGAAGATGAATATCGATAAAACAATTAAATTTATCATTCGTTTATCACAAAATGCAACATTTCTAATTGCAGCATGATATAACTTTTTCAACAAATTATCCTGTTTCAAACAATACAAAGATTAACATTTTTTAAATACAATTAATGAAAATCTTATTAAGTATTTAATTGTTAAAAGGGGTATTTATTAATATTTATAAAACCATTATTATCCCTTTGAGCAAAAATTTGGTTTTTATAAACTTGAGAAGATTACATTATTTCAATTTCTAAGAATTGATTGAATTGTACGCTCAATTAGAAGAATTAATTATTGAAGTGCAGATAATGCTACCAGTTGCTTCAATGGGTAGCATTATCTGCACTTTAATAATAATGCATTATCTTTCTTAATTTCCTTTCAAAGGGCAGTTTTGAAAGAAAAATGAGTAAAAATGAAATCTGAGGAAAAATTATTAAGATTTCCGTTAGAAAAAAAATGTGAAAACCTTTTGAACTAATAATCCTAATTTACTATTAATATCTAAACTTTCATTTTTGTGTGTTATTTAAATTTTTTCTATATATATATATATATATATATATCTGGAATTTTGCTGCGAACGGAAGAATTTAAGCACTAACAAATGTATGATGATTGGAGTAGTTAATAAAAGAAATTTTTAATCAAGTATTTGCATAATCATCCACACACGAGATTTGAAATTATCAAATTCTTGTCGGATACATTCTAAAATTCTTTTAATCATAATCATAACAAATTTCTAATTTTTTTATAGTATTTCCTAATTTTAAATTATCAAATTAGAAAATTTCTAGTCGAGGTTTAATAATATATGGTTCTTTTATATTGAGCTAAAAAAAATAACAAATATTTTTCAAAAGAATTTCAAAATTCTTTAAACAATCAACAAATCTCGATTTTAGTTATTTTTTGAGAAAATACAATAAAAATTTGCATTATACAGTAACAATCATTTTTTATTAATAAGAGATCATATGACTGATTGGCGTATTTTCTTTGAAACGATCGATGGAAAATCTAAAATTATCCTTTTTTTTATTGAATAGTGATATTCAAATTTTCATAAATCAGTCAGTTTAAGTGATTGATTTAGTTGATTGGAAATTAACTCTTTTTATTTAAAATATTGGTGTTTCAAGAACATTTTGTTATTCGTGATTTCCACAGCAGAAGCTTTATGTAAAATCAAAAATTCGTTATTTATTAGAGCATTTATTGAATCAAGTTACATAAAATATAATCATTTTCCATTTATACCATTTTAGCAGATCTGTATCTTACTAAAGGTTTACAAATTATCTGTGTGACCCTGATTTGAATGGATATCCTGTTCATATTAAACAAAACTTGCCTTAAAATAAAACTGATTTATTGGATTATTAATATAGAGAGTGTAAAAGATCATAAAATAATTTTTCTTGAATTTATTTTTTAGAAAAAATAATATTTCATATTTGTTTCATTTCCTGCAGATACGTCCCGAAAATTATATTTTTGCAGATTTCATTTAAAAAAAGATTTAATTTATTTTTAATTGGTGCTTTAATCAATGTGATTGCAACACTTTGAAAAAAGCTAATTTTTTCCCATGAATGCGAAACGTGCTAATTTTAATTTTTATTTTTTACGAATAAAATTATTGAAAAATATAGTTAAAATATTTATTAAAAAATTCATTAAAAATAGAAATTCAATTTTAAGGTTAATACATTGGCATCATTTAAAAGATAAATTTTTAATCTTTAACTTCATGTAAAAATCTTTTTTTTTTGTGTGGTAATATTTTCGGAAGTTATAGCAGAAACACGCCAAAATTTCGCTTAATTTTTAAATAAATAAAATTCTAATTAAAAATTCTAAAAAATAACCCCCAGGTGTACATTCCCGGCCTCCAAGGTATAAATGTGCCACATTTGGTAGCTGTAGGTTGAATGGTCCGGCCAGTAGAGCGCCAACACACTCACACACACATTGAGCTTTATTATAAGTATAGATAAATGATATATAAATGCTGCACGCAGTATCTATTTATTTTTAAAAAATTTTTCTTTCTATTTGATTAAAAAATTGTATTAGTAATATTATTATCCCATAGTGTCAAAAATAATTTATGAAAATAAAATATAATAAAATTCAAATAACTTTGAACTGTAGCGGAATTCAAGCCATTTTATTTTGCAGTTTACAAGATTCTTAAGAAATTATAGATGAAAATGCTTTCCTTGAGGGAAATATTTTGATTTTATAATTGGATTGATATAATTTGCTGTAACTTCTCTGAAAAAAAAAATTGTCATTTCTTTCGACACGAGTTATTTTTCAATTGTTTTGCACTTGTTTAAGTCTTGGACGTCTTTCCATTCTAACATCAGTCTCAAAAGCATTTAAAACATACATTTTTCAGCTTAGTGCCGTCTTTTCACAAACTGTGAGAAAATGTTCATTGTTTATAAGAACAAACATTTACTTTATTTGATTTATTATTTAAAATAATTTCGTTAATACTATTTTATATTTCAGAGGAAATAAAAGAACTTCAAGCTTTGACGTCATTTGTATTCCAATTATTTATCAATGTAAGCATTTCTAAATGTCTTGAATGAAGATTCTTCTGTTTCTACATTTATAATAACTCCTTTTTGATTCTATTTTACCATTTGTTCAAAAGATTTTTTTTTTCAATTTCTTCACAAATTATCCTGTATTCATCGGATATCTTGGAATATTGTTAACTAAATCAATCTTATTCTATACAGTTCAAATACATCACCAAAAATATGCTCAGAATAACATACTTATTAGATTACGCGGAATAATACTGTTACCCTTTATCATTTACTACGTTAATTTTCACCCTAATGAGTCAGATTCACAGTAAAAGGATTCAAGCTATTAAAAATATGCAACTATTGATACAAATGTAAACAAAATAAACAGATTTAATTATTTTAAATTTTTGAGCTTCCCTAATTTATGAAGGAATATATATATAAATTATTTTAATGTTATTTGAATGCAAAGGTTTTACATAGTATGAAGGATTTTTTATTATATTATCACATTTTGTTGCTTTCTTTTTTAATGTATTTCAATTTCTTCGTATGAATTCAGGCAAGAAAAATAATGTATAGTGAGAAATACTTACTTGATATATGAAATAAAACTTTATTTCACAAAAAAGAAATTTCACTTTTTAACTTCCTGATTTTTCTATTCCTTTTATTTAACATTCATTCTATAATCGATAATGTATTGCTCGTTTACCTAATGGAGAATATAATGTTAAGGAAAAGAGCTTATTTAAAATTAAAAAAAAATAGAATAATAGTACACTCTGCGTCATTTTCTCCCTCTGTTCTTCTGTCAAAAGGTTCACATTACACAAATTTATTCTCAAAAGAATACTTAAAAAACTATTTACAAGAAATTCGCAACATTTTTTCTTATTAAAGAGCTTCTCATTCGTTGCTATGTTGTATTTTATTATCTCGCAAAACATGCTTTCATATTTTTCTTTCTGTCTAATGTAAGTAGAACTTTTCTAACTCTAAATAGTATATCAGATTTTTAAAATACGTGTTATATTCAGGAACAAGCGTTAAAAATCTGTTTGCTATTACGGCCCATATGCAGTAGCAGAAAACAGTAGAGAGGTAGAAAATTCCATTGAATTAAAAAAAAATTTAAAGATTTGTAATATTTATATGTGGAGTATGTGTGTTGTGTGCGTGTGTGTTTTTCTGAAGGCTAAAAACAAATATATGGAAACCAAGTTTGATTGCTGATGAATTTAATTATTATGCGCAAATTAAAATAAATGTGTCCGAAAATTTATAAAACGAAAAAAAGAAAAAAATTTGTGATTGTGCAATTCTCTACAAGAGTTAAAAAGTAACTCAATTACGAAATAACATAATCACGATATTCAACATTTGCTAATTAATTAATTAATCAGTATTTTAAATGCAAGTCTTTTTTTAATTTGCAATACAAAAAACCCCAATAATATTAAAACAGCTCAATTCAATTAAGTTATATCTATATAAATTAAGTATATCTTCTAGTTAAGATAAAATAAGAAAATTTCAATAATAAAAAAAGAAGTTCCATGAATTCTATTCACAGTCATTTCAAGTTCGTTAAATTTAAGATTTAAATTAAAGAGAGAGAATTATTTAGTACACGAAATTTCAATAAAAATTATTCGTTTGAAAACATTAATTAAATATTGTAATGAACTAGATACAGATTTCTTAATTTGGTGAATGTTCCAGGAGTATGCATGATAAATGAATAAAACAATATATTTTTTTTCTTTCTTATTTTTTTAATGCAGAGATTGTTTAGATTTACTTTCAAATTTCGGTATATCAGAGGGTTTTATTACATTTTGCAATTTAATAATAAAGAAAAAACTATTAATTTTTAATGATCACTAAAATGCAGTTATCAGCGCAAAAAAGATCTTTTCTAATTTGGAAGAACATTCTAAAGATATTATTGTATTACATACAAAAATTTGAATAAGGATTGAATATACATATTATTTATTACTTAGATTTATTGTTTGCCATTCCAGGATTACAATTTATTAAAAAAAATTAATGATACGTTGGTTTTGTTAAACATTCAAATAAAAATATTTGAGATGAAAAGATTCTGCGATCTGTCATGATTAGTTTTAAAATTAAAATAACAAATTTCCAACATTTAACAAATATCATGGAATTCATACACTTGGAAATATGACTGAAAAATAAGAGGAAGTTTCATTTTGAATATGTTATTTTGAACAATACATCAGAGACATGTCACAATTCTACCAAAAGACTTATTTGATATCAAATTTAAATACAAATTTAGATAAAATAAGTTACAGAGTGAAATATGTTTTTCTGATTAACGAATAATGGCATACGAAAAGAATTCAGGTTGGTCCATTTAATAGAGTATTGATTTAGTCAAGAAAAGTTTACAATGGAAATTGAGAATACAGGATGAACAGAAAAGAGCCTCTTGTCAATTTGAGCGAAAAAAAATGAATCATTATAATCCAAATATATTATCCAAAGAATATAATCCGAATTAGAAAACACCGAATACACAGTTGAATAATAAGAAACTGCAACGAAATTAAATGGCAAATAGAAACGGAATAGAAAGTTGAAGGATCATAATATAATTAGAAAACAATGACTAAAACCAAAATGAACAATGAAAGTACGTGTATATTTCAAATAGATATCTAACTAATATAACTACTATTGATTTCAAATAATGAAACAAAATTAATTTGTTATTCCTGTTTCAATGGATTCAATTTAAATTTGGAAAAAAGTAGCATTGATCTAATACACATTTTTATCATCTGTTCAAGGGCTTTCTTTAATGTACAATATTTGCATTCTATTATTGGCGATTAAGGAAGTAGGATTGATCTTTGAAAATCATATAACTTGTGACCAAAATGCAAGACTCATATTTTTTCCCCTTTTTTTTATCTAAGAATAAATTATCTTTTATATAAAATATTAAACATATAAATAACATATTAACATATAATTAGCATTAAACATATTAAACATATAAACAATAAAATACAAATGAGAACTTTGTATCAATCTAAAGATTACGTTTCCATTACCTACTCACAATTTTATCATCTCATTATGATTCCTTTAATTTTATATTAATTCTGCCCTTACGAATTTTTTGCCTGAGATTATTTGACTTTCTTAAAATAACATAATTCTATCCGAATCTCCTTCGATGCAACTTTGGCATTAAAAGACTTTCTTGCATTTCTTCAGAAGAGTGGAGTTGGATGAAATGTGATTTGATTTACGAGCTACAAATCAAAGTAGTGCTGAGAATTCCCATCACTTTCTTTCTTCGCTATGAGGCTCGCATCTTGCCTTCTCTCTTTTTCTGGCTGATGGCACGCCATCCATTTGGACACTGGTTGTGTCACGTCTTGCAGGGATCATTCATTTTCACTCGCCTGGTTGCAAGGATGAAAATTCTTTCACGATAGAAATGGTTGAAAATGGGTTTTCATCGATGGATTCTACAACAGAAACTCATTTCAATTTCTTCAGCTATCAGGACCAGGTCTAGTTTGATTTGCGAGAGCTTCATTTTATTTATTTTCCAAGTTTTGGGATGATATTTCGCATTACAAGAGTAACCCATGAAATGAAAAGTAAACCTCGGGATTATTTTCACAACTATCAACATTTTTTTGAGTACATTAAATACCACCATTTGAAGTTTCCTTAAACTATTGGGAGAAAATAAAGTTATCGGATATAAAACAACTTTTTTTGGTAATCGCAAGATATTTTATTATTTCATTTATTGACATTTAAAATAAATATCGAGAACTGTTTAACTGGATTAACAGATATATTTTTCTTATTGCATTTTCGAACAACCTATTAATTAATTGAACCATAATAAAAATTAAACAACAAAAAAAAGGACTTTCCAGTTTACAATAAGAAAAAAAAGCTCGAAATTCTCGTCAAGCCTTTAAAAACGCTACTAGTCTTTTATATCAAAAGTTCTTGCTGATCCATTCAAAATTATAAGAGATATTTATTAGCAAATGTATTATTCTACTAGCAGCCTTAGGTCACCAGTTCATTTGTCCGGATTTTGGGTTTCTGAGTATGCTAAATACCAACATTTGAAGCTCCTATAAACTGATGGGAGGAAAAAGAAATCGGAGATAAAATAACTTTTTTGGTAATCATAAGTTATTTTATAATTTCATTTATTGACGTTTAAAATAAATATCGGGAACTGTTTTAAAATAGTATCTTCTACCCATACTGATAAGTGTATTTGTACCAGATATAGACTTTAGATCAGCAGATACATTTTTCCTACTGTATTTTTGAACAACCAATCAATTAATGGAATCATTATACAAATTAAATAAGAACGAATAACTTTCCAGTTTTCAATAAGAATGAAAACATCGAAATTCTCATCAAACATTTAAAAATTTGATTTCAAGATCTTTTACCTTTGTTACATCTCAATAGTTTGTGGAAAAAATGTTTGCTGATCAAACAATTCTAAGTCCCATAATTTTAAGGTACACGTATGTGTATCTCGGGTCTTAAGTAAGTCAAAACATCCTCGACAAAAAAAAATATATTTAATTTTCCTGGTTACTAAATAGCTATACTTTTCTTATTCTAAGGCCTTATAAATGAAAAAAACAACAAAATTTATTATATTAATAATCTATTAAACCTTATTTTGAAGGAAATTTCATTTTTTTTTAATATTACGTAAGTAGATACTGCATTTTGAGCACTTGACACTTCTCCTAGAGTTACATCCTGGATACCTGCATTTTGATACATACTTACCGTCCATGTAATGTTGTAGATGGCTTGATATATCTAGTCTTATTTCTTTTTAATTGGGAAGGGACAATTTTTCTTGCTCTTTTAGAGGTATTTTCACCAGATGGTGGTAATGAAATCTCCAGTGGTCTTGTAGTTGTATTTCCATCATTTGATGACCTTTCTTCTATTAATTTGTTTTCATTGAAAGATGATTTTTTACTTGTTCTTGGTTTCCTTTCTTGCTGCTGATGAGAATTCTCTCATATTTCAACAGGGACAAATTATATGCATTTGAAATTGCAGTAAGGTCATAACATTTTCGGCTTCATTCGCGATAGCTCAGCTTGTCGCTTTGCCACCATTTTATAGTATATCAAGCAATTAATAACTACTAAATCTACAAAATGCGTGAATGCTCGCATCGGTCATTTTTTGTAATTACTGCATACCAGTAATATGCAAAATAATGGTCCATATTATATGTTTTTTAAAAAGCAGATTATTTTATATCAGTTTTTTGTTTAAATTATTTTGTCTATCTTCTGCTTATTCCAATTGACTTATTACCTATACATGTGGATAATAGTCCGGATTTATTATCTTTCTACTTGACAAGGCACATTTGACTATCGTCTGTGATCCATTCATCCTACTTGCCAGGTTTCATTATTTTTGATACATGAGAAATTCTATTGCTTTAATAACTCTATTGCTAAAATAACTTTTTCCTAACAGTTCAATAACCTCCTTTTGAGTTAAAGCCTCTTGACGTAAAAAAAATATTATTATCTTATAACATTCTGTATATTCTAGACATGATGTCGGTTTGAAATATCAATTACTGACTACAAGCCAGCTATAAAATTAAATACTTTACTAAAGTTAAAAAAATAAATATTTTTAAATTTATATTTTATTACATTACAGAACATAAGAATTATTTATTATAAAAATATATACAATATATTCAAGAACAAGAAATGGCAATTTGAAAGCAAGCGCTCAAAAGATAAGCAGCGCCATGGATCGCAAGCAGTCAGGAAACGAGCGCGAAAATGCCCGAGGTACACATATGTGTACCTTAGTTAAATTTGTATTTTCACCGATTCTATTATAGATAACAAGATATAATTTAGTAATTATTTTAACCAGACACTTAGTATTTTATAAAAAATATACATGCGTTCATTTTAATAACGAATATTAAAAAATATACTTATATTTGCTGTGTTTTCTGTTCAATGCCATTTTCGTTATGTCTCTAATTAATAGCGATGGACATGAAACAAATGTCGAACTGTAGTGCTATTTATTGAAGCAAAATGAAAGCTACATCCATAAACATTGAAATACATGCATTATTTCGTCAAAATTTAACTATACCGGATAAGAAAAAGAAAAAAAATTGCAGGTACACATTTGTGTACCTCGCGACTGAAGAGGTTATATCAAAAATTCTTACTGATTCACCTAAAATTATAAGAACTATATATTAGCAAAATGGGCTATTAAACTAACAGTCTTAGACCAGCTAATTTGCCTGGATTTTTGGTTGCAGAAAGTTGTAAATAAATATTTTGTATAACCTGGTTTTAATGGTTTCTTCAAAAAATAATTTCGAATTTCAATTTTCGATAGATATATAATTCTTATTATTTTAGAATTCTATTATTTTTTATTATTATTAAGATTCTATTAATTTTATAGCGCTATGTTTTTATTATCTGTCAGTTCTCCTGAAATTGGTCTTAATGGCTTCTTAATGAATACACTTTTAAAGGGCTTCGTAAAAAATCAATATTCTAAATTTATTCTTTTAAAAATTTAACCCACTTTTTAAATAAAAGCAATAAACAATTGTCATTTTTCTTAACGCTAATAACTTTCTAAATAAAAATTTTAGTCGTTTACACTCCTTTTTTCAAAATTAAGTAAATAAAACGCTTTCTTTCCTGAAATCTGCTTTGTCAATAATAATTTATGTTAAGTACCGTAGTTTAATTTCACTCTTTTGCACGTTTTAATATTTTTTTAAATTTTAAAATCGATAATAATTTAGATAGTAAAAAAGACCATTCTAATTAAGGCTATCGAGGCAAAACGTCAAAATATCTTTTCATTAGCAATTAATGAAATTCTAATTAAGACTATAATAAAAATAAATCCTGCTGATCTTCACGTTTCCAATTTCAAAATATATGTATACTATGCATGCATTACAACAAGATATCAATGATACAAAAGTTTCTTTAAAAAATCCTATAATCGAATTTTTGTAATATCTTTACCTTTTTCTCTTAAAATCGTAAATTATTATCATTTCTTATAACCATCATTTCATGATATTCCTATAAATTTGTTATTTGTCGCATTATAGTTTTATTTCATGTTATATTTGCGCTCTTATTAAACTATATCTACTACAATTTATTTATCTTGCAAAATATTGTTGACATTTCATTAATGAAGACTAAAATATTCACAAAAAAGAATGTTTTAAATGAATTGTAAAAGCTTTGCTTTTGAATCAATATATATAGTTATGCAGAAATCAGGATTTATAAATTTTTATACAATCCCCGGTCCTATTATACATATTTAATAAAACATTCTTGACATAGGTAGATGCATTAATTTGTTATTAAAACTGAATAAACTACGAAGCTTTGAATATCAATATTGTATATAACTTTAGGTCATTTTAATTGCTGTTTCATAGAAGAAATAATCGCCATTAAAAGACTAGCATATATGATCAATACAATTAATAGTTAAATTCTCGAGATAAATCTCCAGATTATAGAGCAATGCAACGTTTAAAATATGAAAATATGTTATATAATGGTCTTATAACCCTCACTGTATTACCATTCATTCAGAAATACTGTTATCATACTAGAAATCAAGCATCTTGCAGCATTGTCTAACAACCTATGTACAAAAGGAATATTGCTTAAACCTTTGACTATAAAAGTTTCTCGACGTAAAATGATACGCATTTTAAAGTCCGAAACTGTCCAGACCGTCTTTATAGAGTAATTTCTTGTAATATGTAATTTGATAGCTTTGCTATCATATATGAAGAGCGATCTAGTCAAAGTTTAGAAGCCTTTACTCATAATACTGTCTTGTTCCAAGTAAAGCCGTTTTCTGCCTATTTCAGAATCACTGATGATTTAGTTTGTAAACTAGACAACTAATAAATTATGATCCCGCGATGAAAGTAATCAATTGCATTTATCTTTTGCAAATAGCATCTTTTTACCTTTATTCGCATTTTTATATGCATTTTTTAACAAACCTTGGTTCACAATTTAATAAACGATGAAAGAGCCATCTTCGCCAAATGTAGCATTATTAGTCGCTAATTTATGAACATCTAACTTACAAGAAGAAAATAAGCATCTGTTTACGATGTTTACACAAAATTTATAGGAAGAAAATGGTAATTTCGCCAACGAATCGCCAACCCTTCACTGTTAGTTAATAAGTATTGTTTGTCAATGGATTCTAAAACTCTCCGCGCTTTCGCACACGCGTTAAGATGGGCTGAAAGGAAACATGAAAGGAAGAGATGTTTACATTTAACAAAATAAATTCGGATTACATGCGGACCGAATTAAAATAATATTTTACGACCAGAAATGACACGATGCTTATATGCACGTGAAAAAAATTGAATGAAAATGTATCTAATAGAATGGAAATTAAGGTAAAAGAATGACTAAGAATTCCGAAAAGACGCACCTCCTTCCGTGTCACAACCCTTAGTGAGATAGAATCGTGGAAAAGTGGTCGTTTCAGGGTACTGAAAAGAATAGTGCCCAATTTTTTCCAGTGTCTACACAGTTCCAATCCGATCGCATGATTCTACTGAGTTCCAACAAAAGAAAAAGCACTAGTTTTGAAAATTATATATTATAAAAAAAGACTGTTTCTTATTTAGATATTTTTTAAAAAATTTCATGCTCAAGAAAACATTTTTAGGATTTCTTCCAGTTAATTATAAGAGTGCATAAAATGATGTTTCCAACTGGATTTATGTAAATACATTTATACCAGTTTTTAATAAAACATATTGAGAAATTTTTCTAAGTTCGGTATTATTATAATATTCTGCTTATTTCATAAACATTATGAAACTAAGCACGCCGCCCTACTTTTTCAAATTTGTAGGTTGTTATTTGATGTGATAATTAAGCTTCTGAAATAACTCAGCGGCGGTAAGCATAACAACTCCACGTATATTATCATTACCGCTTAAGATATCTGAAGCATCTTTTGTTGCTGTCATTTAATCGATAGTTTCTTGGAAGAATAATCTGTCAGAAATTACAGCTTCATTATGAAAAGAATGAAGACGGGCACATAGAGGAATGTATTAAATAAGACGCGTTTGATCATCTGCATCTTTTGAGAAACGGGAGGCAAACTTCTCACTTCTTTGTTCTCGCGAGACAAAATGAAACAGCTCCATTACGTTTCGGTGCCATTATTAACAAAAGAATTTGAAGCATCGGTGTGTTTTTAGTTTGAGGTGATCAAATAGTTCTTATTTAATTAGGAAACATCGCAAACCCGATAAAAAAGATGAAAATTTTCCCGGATGTCTTTTTTTTAAGATACATTTTTCCCCACTGAAATTATCACTGATTATCTCTCTGTAAGAAGTGACTTTAACAAAAAACTATACCTTTTCAATCTATCCAATAAAAATATTTTAAACAATTATTAGTATTCTTCATTATCATTATATATTACTAATTTCTAGACAGTTATAGATTACATATTTCCAAATGGAACGCAGCCTTAAATGTCCTTATTAGTTATTTTTTATAGTGTGTTAGTCAATAAAGACACGGCTGAAAAAAAAATCTAATTTTTTATGTATATAATCTTTTTACTTTGTCAGATGAGCTTGCTTCTCGACAAAAAAAAAAATGTTGCTTGTTGTTTTCGGAAAAATAAATTCAAATTTAAGAATTGAAACAAAATTTAATTTCAAATTCAATTCTCACTGTTTAACTAAAACATTAATTTAAAATAGTCCTTTAAAAATCGCTTTTTATCTAGATGCATAAAATGAGGCTAAGACCTCTATCAACACTCTCATTCCTTTTATCTGATAACATAGCTAGGTGCAAACTCAGTAACCTGTTTTGGATAGCCAGCTCATCAAGCTAATAAAATCGCTGTTATGTATTTTTTTCCAGAAAAAATACAATATTGCTGAACTATATTGATCTTATAGTGAACTAAACAACTTTAGTAATCATTATGCTCTACGAAAATAATGGCTTTATTTAATTTTAATTACATTTAATTTAATTTTAATTTTAATGACCTTGGTATACATACGATGATGCCATGTCCATAGTTACTTAAGCAAATTTTTAATTTCAAAGTGATTTATATTTGAGTCATACTATTTTAATTCTACTTTTAGCTATATTACATTATCTTTAGTGCACATGAACTTAATAGAACCTTGCTGTATGATGTCATTATTCCATTAAAGAAAGATACCTGTTTGGCTTCTTTTTACATCTCCATTTTCGATTTCTTTACTGCATTTTTAGATTTCAACTGCAACATGCACTGTTGTTGTTGCACTGTTGAATTAAAATATTCCGGCACAAATTTCTTGAATTATATAAACAGTGTCAAATGTATGTTAGGTATTTGAAATATGTTCTTAAAAATCGACATTCATCCCCTTATTATCAAAGAATATTAAGAAAATTATCGGAATCGTTGTAATTTCTTTTCTTTCACAATGAAGAAAAAACGTCACCAAATATTTACAAGTAAAATTACGATAGATGGATATTGCAATAATGAAAGTTCTTTTTGGTAAATATGCATTGTTATATTTTTTAATTCTCAAACAAAGAAAAAAAACGCATGACAAAAAAAAATTGCTATCAGAAAAGGACAAATTTTACTGAGTTTCAAGTATTTTGCAAAAAAATAATTTTATGTTACAACTATCCACATTTGATGACCCAGATATTTAACAATAATTAATTTGGACAACGGTATTTTATAATTAAATTTATTTTGGATACCGATGTTTTTTGATTCTCTCATCTACATATCAAACTATCTACATATCAAAATATTCATTGGCGTTGATCAAGATTACGGAAATCAAGTACTGCATTCTTTATTAGAATCTTTCTTGATAAGCATTTGACAATGGAAGGAAATCATGCTATTAAATATTTAATGAAACAATGAAAATGTTTTTAATTTTATTGCAACAATGAAAGCACTTTGAAAAACCAATCAATAAAAAAATTTAAACCATTAAAATTCTGGAAAAAATATCCATGCTAACTAAATTGGTATTATTAACTTTTAAAAAAATTTTGTCTGATAATATTTTCGGAATTTATTACTAAAATCCTGAAAATCACATTTAGTTTAGGATAATAAAAATTTTAGTGATAAGAAAGAAAAAAGAGAAAATAATTTTAAAAAATGACAATGAATTGTATATTGTTAACTTTCTAACACACGCACAAGCACGTGAATATTTTATATTATAATTAGTAAAGACATTTTTCAGAAGGCATAAAAGATATACAAAAGAAGAATGTTCTCCATTTATGATTAATTAAAATTAGAATAACATTTCAATGAGCGAGTTTCTTCGAAACGCATATTCGCACTTTTGAAAGTATTCTTGAAGCAAATTCGAGAGCATTAGATCAAACAAATGTCTGCAATAAGTCGCATACTAATTCAGCTTTATTATTTATACATCATTTGCTTGCAATTTTTACATCATATGTTAATGTTTACAATAATATGCTATTTACATAAGGAAAATGCATTAATTAAATGCTATTTACATAAGCATTACATAAGCTATTACATACCTTTACATATTTTAAAATGTTTACATCAAATAAAATAATTCCATGCATTAGCATAACTTTATAGCAATAAACTTTGGATTCACATTCCCGTGAAAAATTCCTAACCGAAATTTTATAATTTTACCTTTATTTGTATTAATAGAAGAAAAATAATAAAAAATGCATCAGGCAAAGGGTTTATTTTATTCAACATGCTTACAATTTTTTAACACAAAATTTTAAGAGGCTTACATTTTCGTATGTAACTCCATTTATTGTAGGTTGAAAAAATAATTCTGTTAGAAAACTGACATTCGCCAATATTTTAACGGAAAAGAGGTCTAAAAAGATCGGAATGCCATCAGACACAGAAAAATATTTATAAACAATGATGCGAATTCCATGTTTAGAAAGCTTTTGTGAAAAAGAATGGGAAATGCCTTTATCGCTGTGTTTATTCGCCGCTAACAATAAAAGAGGACGAAAAAAAGATGGTATTTTATTTATCCATATAAATGAAAGTTTTACGCCAGAAAGGATTCGAAACGGCTTTGATGGATACTGAATCGGTAATTGATTACTTTCTACATAAATTACAGCATTTGAGCGGCAGTTTTTAAAAACGAATGATTTAGCCGCTATTATTAGTAATTAAAGGGATGTCGAAGGATAAGTTATTAAATGACTACGTTTTTAGCTGTCACTTGTAGCTATATCGGAGCTTACGATCCGGAATCCCTTATAAAGGGTGTCCCAAAATTTTGAATTCGCCACCATTCGTGCAGTAAAGTGTTGGCAACACAATTAAAAAGAACCATTTGACAGCTGACATCTTAGGGTTAGTAAAAATGTAGCGTTAAACAATAGAAAAACATGTTGACGAAAGATCTGACTTAAATAAAAAAAGTTTTTTTCTTTAGTTTTTATTGAATCGTAAAGCACACAGGATAGGGTTATATATGGAATAACACATAGGGCAAATGGTCTAAACGGTTTTAGTCGCGCATACGCACTTTTTTGTTGAAATTTTCCATGACCATTTTGCAAAATTGTGGTTGAACTTAGTTAAAAAACCCACCCATGACCTAGAAAATATCTGGTGGACCAACGTTATGAGAAACAAGATGTCCAAGGTTAAAATTAGAAATTTTGTGCTGTTCATACCAGAGAACGAGAAATTGATTTCTCCAGATCCATGCCCAGTATAAATTTTCGTTTCATCTCACAACCAAGCTCTTTTCCAGAATACATTAAATTCAATAGATTTCATTTACTCATACTCCCTACGAACACCTTCTTCATCATTATAATACTCTATATAGTTACTTTTTCTATGTATTGTATATGTAAACTAAAAATTTTTTTTCTTAATGAATACTCCCACGCATATCTTTTCAACCGACAGGGAATCCTAGAGATTCCAAGTTCGGGGATATTCTGTGGCGAAAGAAAGAAAGTTTATGCAGTGTTGAATCTCCTCCTTCAATGCACTCGTGTTTGTGGGATTGTTATATATATTTGACTTCAGATAACCCCATAAAAAGACATTCAGCTTTGTTAAATCACACGAATTTGGGGACCAATTCCCAAATTTTTCAACTATGACCGCCAGATTTTTCATTATTTTTGAAATATTGTTCAACAATGAAAACCCATTGTTCTATCGTGCAATACTCCATTTTTGCTAACTCTAAAATATGAGCTGTCAAATGATTTTTTAATAGGGTTACCAACAGTTTACTGCATAAATGACGTCAAATTCAGATTTTGCGTTAATTTCGGGACACTTTTTATGCTTTACTTAAAATGCATGTAGCTGTTAATCGCTTATTATCCTGCCTTTTGAAGCAACAACTGAACTATTTAAGGACAGAACATGCAATTTTAAATTGTTTGAGATGATGAGAATCACATAAGAGACGGCGCACCTACAGTAAACTTGTTACTTTTAAATGCCATGTCAGTCAAAAAAATGTTTAACCTCCAGGTCATGACCACACACTCAGCCGATCTTTAATGAATTCAGGTTTCGGATTAGTGCTATTCTTCTCCAAAAGCCTTGACCCATCATGTCACCATGACTCTAACATGTAGATATATCGTATTATATAGAGATAACTTGTAGTTTTGTGTCGATGATTATCAATCACTTAACGGCTACTGACTCACTATCTCCGATATGCATTTTGCTTGTGCAATGGATACGTAAAAATAATGCTTCATTACTGTTTTCTCAATTATTTTTTCTTATAATTAGTTTATTATGCTTCCATTAAATGGTACACTTGTATTTCCATATTTTAATGAGCGAGTCAAAGCCATTTCACTTATTTTTTTTTTCATACTCACTTGACTTCGTGACATTTGTAGATTACCAGCACTTTAGTTTAGGCTTTCCATAAGATTTATGTATTGATTAATGAAGGGGTTATAACTTTATAGAGAAATCATTAATTTGACTATGTTAAGAAACGCTGGTTGGCTTAATGGGTTATATCGCTCAGGCTGTCATGTAATACTCACATCTTGTTTCAGATTATATAATACAAAACTAGATAGGAATACAAAATCTATCTTTTTAAGGTTGTTTTCTTGCGTAACAAAATGCTAACTCCTATAGTATAAAAGAGAATTAAAAATATTTTTACAAAAATTCTATTAAATATCTCAATCTCGTACGTGTATACATTTAAAATGAAGATAACATATTTTGAAATTATATTGCGCGTTTTACTGTCACAAAAAATGATATTTTATGAATCTTCTTCGATAGAAAATGAATTAAATTATTATAAATCCTTATTTAGTTAATTAGTTTTTCAAATTATTTCACTGTTATTTAGAATGTTAGTAAATATGCATGATTAATAGCCAAACATTTTATTACCAGTTTATATATTAATTTCACAAAAAGTTGAAAACATTATGTAAAAAGTGAGATAATTTGAAACTTTAATTTGAAATATTATTACGATTAACATTTAGTAATAAACAATTTTAATATAAATACTAATAAAATATGTAATGCATAGCTTTCAAAAAGATGAATGTCTATCGTATTATTGCTGTAAAGATAATCCAAAGATAAACTACCATTATAAACAATCGCACCAGGATCAGTCGCTTTAAAATAGGAAACATTTTAAGATATCTTGAAGGAATAATTTGCGTTGCTCTAGTTCAAAATATTTCAAGATACGCATAACATAATACGGATCATATTTTGAATTATTGAAACCATAAATCCTCCTTAGTTTTCAGAATTAGAAATTTCGCTTCTTTTTCCAATCATTTTTCAGAAACTCATCTTTTATTAATGTTTTTGAAACAATTTAATCGAAAATTATATTTTGAATTTATAACCTCAGTACTTATCAGTAAGATGCAGATAAATGCTATGCAATATTTTAAAGTTGGAAGAATAAAAAAAAGTCCTAATTTTTGATTTGATAAATCTATTATATTTTTCAGAGAATAAAAGTGAATTAAATGCAGTTATCATTCAGAAACAGGATAAAATTTATCAAAATATCGAATTTTAGATTAGATTTGTATTTGAGAATTTCATTTGTGCAAAACGTTTAAGAAAAATTATAATGTGTTTAACTTAATTAATAATTTCACCATAAATAACATGTAATGAAAAATATTTTATTTAATTTTGGGAAATGAATTGCACATTGATCATATAATTTCAAATAGTGAACTTAAATTCAATAAATGGTTGTTAGTTCTCATTAACATTATAGCCTCCAATTATTTCTTGTAACTCACATAAAAATAATAATAATTTTAAAATAATTATTTTCATTCTAAATTTCATTAAACTTAAATTTTTATTTGGTTTCTTTTTGTGAATCCAATATTTTCGATTAACAGTTGAATTTTATGACCATAAATAATGTCAAAAATATTTAAAGTTTCGAAGCTTAAACGAAAGTGTAAATACGAGAACACTAAACACGTTCCGAAAACTCTCTTCACAAACAACACTCTTTGTTTCTGCATTCCTTTCATTTCTAATTAGAAAATAAACTCTTTTTTCAGAATCCTAACATCAAGTGCTCCAGAAGTCCTAATTTCTTCTAAACAAAATTCTAGAAACAGCAAAATGTTGGGTGGCGAATTTTAGGACGTTTCATCTAGTAATGAAATCCTATCCGCTTTAGATGACATAAAAAAAAAGAGTCCTATATGCACCTCTTGTCACTAACAGGAGTGCTTTTGTCAATGGGAGTTCTGCCTGCTCAACCAATTTATTCAGGATATAACTTGAAGTTGTTGACCGCTAGTGGAACAAAGGATAATGCACTTGAATGAAATGTATTGGTATTTTCTTTGCTGATGTGGTATTCTTTTTGATGTTGTTGTTATAAAAGGCGCCAATGAATAGCAAGTGCAAAAGGAGAAAAAGTGTCGTTATCAAACCCGTTATTAAGTCAAAAAGAATGAAAGAAACCATGAAAAGAAGTATTTTTCGTAAATGAATAAATTACATAAAAATGATAAGAATTACTAAGAAAAGAAAATTTATATATAAATTGTTTTATAAAAACCTTTTTTTTTTAAATTTTACTTTACATTGAGGTAGTTTTTAGCAATGATAACAATATTTTACAATTAAAAAATATCACTCTCTCTTTGGTAATTAATATCATCTTGGTGTGGCTTGGAAAATACTGAGTAAGATGCTGCCATTATTTAATTATGGTTCTGTCATTATTGACAGAACTACGTAAGCTGTCTCAGATTACATTGGGCGTCTTCAAAACAATATGTTAATTTTACTAAAATAAACAGTCTAACTAATCTCAAAACTAATTTCGAAAACAACGATATTATCTGACTATGCCTCAGAACTATGAATGCCTTCTTAGAATAGATTCGCTGTCTTCAGAACTGTATGTTAATTTTACTAAAATAAATATTTTAACTAATCTCGAAACTAATTTCGAAAACAACCAACTTAACAGATTATGGCTCAGAATGGCTAGTTCTTGGAATCCATTCGGCGTCTTTAGAGCTATATGTTAATTTTACTAAAATAAACTTTCTAACTAATCTCGAAATTAATTTCGAAAACAACTAAAATAAACGTTCTAACTAATCTCGAAATTAATTTCGAAAACAGCCAAATTACCTGATTATGGCTCAGAACTAAGAAGATCTTCTCAGAATCCATTCGGTGCCTTCAGAACTATATGTTAATTTTACTAAAATAATGTTCTAAATAATCTTGAAACTAATTTCGAAAGCCACCAAATTATCTGACTGTGGTTCAGAGCTATGAAGACCTTCTCATAATCCATTCGTAGTCTTCAGAACCATATATTAATTTTACTAAAATAAAAGTTCTGACTAATCTCGGAACTAATTTCGAAAACAATCTGCACTGTCAAACTGCATAGAGAATAACGTCTTAAGACAATTAGTTGCTTAAATATTTGACATCAAAGCTAGAAAATATTCTTTGGGAAACGGGCATCATTCATTGTCATTACATCTAACATCTAAAGATACGGCATCCAGATGTCGTTTAATGAAGTCTGAAGTCCGCACATTTCGTATCATTATAGGACCTATTTCAATGATGCTCCACATGGATTTCATTGGTATTTACGTATTTCTTAGAGCAGATAATGTTTGAAATCATGTAAAATAGAAAAGATACAGGTGTTTTTGCAAATCCTATCGTGTAAATAAAGCATTCCCAATTGCATTACAAGCGAAGCAATACATTTCACAAGAAGTTTATCTAAAGAAAACTTTCTGAAAACTATTTAAATAAAATAATGTCTGCGTTATTTAAAGGGCAGAGCGTGGCAGAAATTGTAACACATTATTTATCAAATGAATAAAATACAATTTCAGGAGAATTAATAAGACAATTATCGATAGCAAATCCGAACAAATGTATTTAGAAATTTTAATCATGAAGAGAATACTCCAACAAATCAATGCATTCAAATATAATGACAAGTGGCAAGAGAGATTTTTATCATCTAAATGATATCGTTTACTGCACAGAAAGCTTTAAGGACCGAAGAAATCCAAGAAAGTGTTTAGAAATATAGCAGGAAACTTCAAGGCGAGTTTCTTCTCGCAAGAGATAACTCCTAATCAAATAACAAATATTTCTTTTTATTGATTGAGAAGAGAGATAGACGAGTAGATGCGAAATCCTTGTTGTTGGTATATGTAATTTATCCCGTTAAAATAATTTAATAAAATTCATTTTATTTGAATCTACAAATGAATCAGTATTAGAAAAATATAATTGGTTTGGATATTATGTAAAACCATAAATATTTAAAGAAATTTTCAATTCTAGATCAAAATACCTTCTTAATCGACTAAACAACAAACATAGTTCATAGTTTTGAGACAGTTAAACGGAAGTGCGTGATCGAAGATATCATGTTATTATGTATTTACTGTTGGTAAATTAATATAATACTTTTTAAATTATAATGAAATTGTGAGATAGTTGATGGGTATTGTGTAATATTTCGCACTTTTAGATAAAATGATTGTACAATATATCTCAAATATCTCACATTATATACAATAATGGAAATTGACTCTCTTTTTTAAAAAGTATATGATTTTAGTAAATGAATTTTTTTAAATTCCTGAAATTTTTTTATTTATAATGACTAAATGTATTTATTTATAATGTATTAGAATTTGTATCAAATCAGATTAGATAAGATCTTTAAATTTAATTTTGAAAACCAATTCAGACTAACAATAGTTAAGATTTCAGGAAATCTAAGCATGCTATTATATTCATGTTTTCCATTTTCGATTCTAATCAAATATACTAATTACAAAATTAAGAAAAGCAATTAATTTCTTCTACATTGCTTACTTACTCACTTTATTTAATTAAAATTATTTTTTTTCAATCCACAAAGGAAGTTCTATATTTATTCTTCAAATTAATCAATTTTTTACGGCAAACTTTATTTAATGATTTAATTTATTTTCCAAATATTAAATTTGCCTATATTCTAATTAAAGTAAATATATTAGCTGCCATCAATGAAGTTAATTGATCGCGACTGATATATTTCCTGCAGCTGTATTCTAAAACTATCTTCAATGTTTCTGTATAAAATAAATTAGATTTCAAAATACTCTGCCACATTAACCCAACATATTTTAAATGTGCCATTCATTGATATTTAAATTTTATTTATTTTGACAGTATTATTTATTTTTTATTATTTGATTAATTAGAAAAAGAAATGAAGAATATGTTTAAACGTTGAAAATGATATGCAAAAATATTTAATTATTTTTAAAAAGTTGTTTTGAAATGCAAATCAAGTCAAGAAAGGCATGATTTAAATAATATCTTATGCAAGGTCAGAAATAGAAATAAAAAAATTTTAAAGTTAAGAAAGGATTACTAGTTTACGGTGAAAAGTTATAAGTAATACTCCAGTAAAAGTTTTAATAAGAAATAATCCAAAAATGAGTTCTATATATTTCTTCTGAATTGTAAAAAGAATGAGAAGAAAAAGTTGAATTGCCTTTCTCAAAGTAAAAATATTTTTAAAATTTATTATAGCATCAAAATTCAAAATTAGTGACACAATAGCATGCATTTTCATCTCTTGTTATTTTTTTTCTATTTGTATTTTGTTCGTTTATGTGGAGTAAGGTGTATTGGTTTAATAGTAAATTATTTATTACATTTATTCTAGAATATATAATTTACATATGACATTGTCACATCGTTTTGGAATTTTCAATTATTTTTCAAGGTAAATTTGATAATCGAAGAAAATACTTTAAAATGCACCAGTAAAACGGTTACATGCATAAATAAACAAATTTTGGGCTCAAAAAATCATTAAAAATAATTATAATTGATAATTTTTAAGGAGTTCAATAATATATGTAAAAAGAATACCTCAACAACAACAAACAAAAAATAGAGCAGAAAATCAATAAAACGTTATAAAATAATAGAAATTATGTTTAAGATGAATAATTACCTTATTTAAATGCATTGTTTTATATTTTCAACTACGCTCTTGAATTTACTTTATAGAAAACAACAAAGCTTAAACGTTCTGTTATTATTTATATGATGTAGTTATTTGAATTATAGGCAATTGTATTTTATAATATGTATAATTTTATATCGAAATTCCTCGGTCTAAGTTTTTTCTCCAATTGAAAAAGAAAAAGAAAAAAAAACATAATTGAATTAGCTAATAAGAAAGACTAGATAGCGAGATCTTAAGGAATAGCGACTTTTTAAATTTCTCTGAATCTGAAAAAAAAACTCTTACACTTTTAAAATTATGTTTATTTTTTGAACTGTGAACTTAATAATTCAAATGTGGATAGTTGAAATTTGGCCCACTAAAATTTCAATCGAATGTCTCAGCAAATTTTAAGATTTCAATGTTTTAATTTCAGTTAATTTTATCATTTTTTTTCTATATAAATGCTTACGCCATTTTTAATTGATATGAATATGTTATTCTTGAATTTTTATATACGAAAATGCTACTATTTATATGAAATGATATTATATTGTCATTCGCCAAATTAAACAAAATACAAATGAATAAAAATTTAGTATTATCAGAGGTGTAATGTTAAATTCTGAGAAATTTTCAACATTATTTCAAATAAAAACCATTCTTTCGCACTCGTTTCAGTTAAATAATATAGATTATTTAGATCGGAGTATTTATTGAAGAAATATTTTGTTCTTATCATGTTTCTGTACACAAGTGCAAAATAATTCTTCAAGGGATTATTAACGATTAAAAAAAAAAAAAGGAGTGAACCATGATGGCGTTGTGACAACGCCTCGCGCTCCCAAAGCACAAGTCCCAGGTTCCATCCTCGGCCTGGGCTGGGTCGATTCAGCCTTTCATTCCTTCAGTGGATTGATAAACTGAGGACCAGGCATTCTTGGGAACTAAACACTGGGGGTTCCTCGTTAACCTGACCACCTGACTGGGCATGTACTTGCACCCCAGGACTCTCGGTCAAGAAAGCAGTTATGGACACTGTAGGCCTTGGCCCATATGGGCTGTGACAACATTGAATTTAGTTAAAAAAAGAGTGTTTCTAATTTGCTTAAATACCAATTTCTTAAAGAAAAACGGAAGGAATTTATGACACATAAAAGCATTATTTCATACATATGTTGCAATAAATATTATTTTGTGCAATAAACATTATATCGTACAATAAATATCATACTTTTACTAGTAAAATTCCGGGGGTTTGCAATAAATATTAACTCTTAAAATGACTGCAATATAATTTTATAAATTCACTCCTGTAGCCTGAGTCAATAGGCAACATTTTCCTATCAATAAAATATATTCTCTTGAAATCGCTTTGTGACTTCAAGACAAAATCCGCCTTTTTAATTCCTTACAATTTCTGATGTAATGCGGAATATATCGGGTTAATTATAAAGTGTTATAACTAAGACTGATTAGTTAATAAATTGAATTGCAAAAATGCATTTTTTCACAAAACTACCAGAGTTTGATTATATAATTATTTAAATTATAGATTCATTTTCTTTTCCCAAAGATAAAGATGAGAAAATGACAACCTCTGCAAAATTCGCTCCCAGTTATCCTCACTAACTCTAAATTGTATCAAATGCAAAATTAGCTCATATTAGAAATGTCAAGAATTTCGAACAATTTTAAACTGTTACCTGCAAAATTACTTCACAAAATAATTAATTGATTGTTATAAACTATGTTAGGTATGCAAATTAACAATTATTAATGATTATTGGGGTAAAATAATCCGTGCAGAGACAAACGCCTTTGATCAATTAAAAAACAAAATATGTGTATTCATTTTATTTCCCGCGAGGAAAAATGTTTCCATTCATAAGCGAAGAAGTGTTAAGAATGCACAAAAAATATTTTCAACTCGATCAACATGTTAATTATTAGCTCGGATTAATACATATGAATAAATTTGAAAATCAATTAATTTTCAAACAGTTTAATTATATATTTAAATTACGAAATAATTCTTTTATAACAAAGTGTTTAATAAGCACTGTTCTTTTCATTTCAATATTACTTTATGGTTATAAAACATTTGTTTTTAATGTACAAATTTGACTCTCAGAAATATTTGGGATAAACATGTTTTGTTCCAGATTTCAAAATAAACTTTTTTCAGAGATGCATTTACATAATAATGATATAGAGTATTGAATTGGCATCTAAATGAATAACTCTTGTTTATGACCTTAGCAGTATAGGAAGAAATCATAAATTTATTTTTCTGTAGTTTTAGATCTAGTAAATTAGGAAATAGTGTGGAGATGAAATGCAATAATTTACAGTTTTGGAAAATTAAAAGCTTTGAACATAATGTTTCTGTACTGTAATTTACTTGCTTTCTTGATGAGTTTCTTTGGGTATTTTTTTTGGTAAATAAACCAATCCATGCTTACAATTTACACAAATGTGTATACTGACATTTTTCTTTATTTTTTAGGCATAAATAATAGTCTGATATTTAAACTCATAGTTTTATATGCGAACACACATTGGCATCTGATATTCATAAAACAGGTAATATGTTTATTTTACAATGAGATTTGGGCTCTAATTCAGAAAATGTTTGTAGTACAATGTAGTTGAATTTGTTATTTCCCGAACAGTAAAGAGCTCGACATTATATGAGTGCATACAATTATAATATAAATCAGAAAAAAAAATTAAATTTGGTTGAATTTTGAAAAATTACAAATTACTGCATTTTTTGAGTTATGTGAATTTACAAGCACGATATAAGTTATAAGTAGAAATAAATTATCATTTCTATATGCAGTGTGCGACTAAGTATAAAAATACTGAGCAACTAAAGTTTTATTTCGACAAATGTATCGATCTTCTTTTTACATAAAAACATAAACATTATATATTGAATGCATTCGTTCAAAAAGGCATAAAGATTATTTAGATCGTTTGCAGTCACATTTAATATAGCAGAATAACGTCTGTAATTGAGTAATTATTTTCCTACAAGTTTGAAGATGCTGAAATGCCAGATAATTACACTCAAAATCATGTTAACTCATTAAACCATTTAATCCCTCGTTGAAAAGAGAGGGCTATCTCATTAACTATTTTAATTATAATTTAATGTGGATTAGACTCTCGGTAAATTGCATGTAGGTTACAATAATGAGACTCAATGATATAATTTTCCTAATCACAACCCATTTAACAACAGTGAATTTAAATTATCACTTAATTAAATTACCATAGTACTTGAGTTAAATTATTTCAAACCTCTTATAACCTTTATAATATATTCTATATATTCTCTCACTGTAATACTATGTAAATACTATTTATTAATATAATGCTAAATTAATTAATAATCTCTGTTTTTAGAAAGGGATAAAGTTTAGGCTTCAATTTTTAGATTCTAGATTTGATTCTGATTTCACCACAAATTGGGGGGGGGGGTTGGAGTCAGATTTAATATTATAGTAAATTTTATGACCTAAGAAAAGTTCTAATTCGCAGAAACGGTTGACATCATCGTCCTCTGACTACAGTTTTACGAGTTATATATGTTATACGAGACATATAGTTAATATATGTTATACGAGATGTATTCTAAAATATTGCTACAAATTGAGACATAACTATAACTAAATTAAATTTCATTTTTACATTACTATAAATGTTAAACTCAGTATAAAAAGAGATTTTAATTGACGTTAGTTTATTTATTATATTAAAGCTTTATTTCAAAACTACTAAGGAAAATAAGTGGATGAAACCATTCTTTATCGCATTCAGATAACGAGGACTAATGACAATGTTGCAATTACTCTCTCGGTACTTTTACTCAAAACGAAACTACGAGTACTTTTCTGATAAATGTCAGAATAATTATGTACAATTAGTTCAGGGGTAAGATTAGATTTAGAGTTGTCGAGTCTCTTATACCAAAGCGGTAAATCCTTCTCACTGCGAAACACCATAAATCCACATAAAATAAACTGCTGGAGACTATTATCCTACTTGGTCTTGAATCTTGAAGATCTTTCGCTTTAGTTCGATAACTTTTACTACTTATTTTTATCTTGCATGAGATATAAAAATTACTAACTTTATTCAATATGTTTTATTTTCAGTTTGAAACGCTGTAATTTGAACTGACATATCTCATCTGTTTTTTTTTTATTTATTAAAAAAAATTTTTTTAGTTTTTGATGAGGAGTAGATATTCAGAAATTAAACCAGCCGTAAATTCTTGATAAATAAACATTTTCTAAAAATATTTACAGAAAGTATTTAAAGTTAATGATTTTTATTAATTTTTATTTTATATAAAAGGGACCACTTTATAATGAAATCAAAGAAACATTATAACAGGATCTTATATTCCTTTTAATAATAAATTTCGAAATATTTTTAATAATAAAAAAACAAAATATAATAAAAGTGAAAATATATTTTTAATATTTTGTATTGTTATACCGTTATGCGGAAAAAGATTTCCGATCAAAACATCAATCGAAGCAAAACAAAAACATTGAAGTGCGTTAGGTTATAAAACTGTTGTGAAAATCATAAGCGAAAAAATTTCTGGCCAACAATAAAAAATTAAAGTAAATTGTGTATTTAATTAAAATTCAGTCTTTCATGTTTTTATTTAGATCTTCAGATTTTTAATAAAATATGAAAAATAAATAATTTTTAATTTGATATTATACCAATAAAAGAAAGATTTTATATATTTTTAAAAATTTAATTATTTAAAAAATTAGATGATAGTCAATTTAGATTTTAATTTCAGACAAAATTAACCTTGAAGTACAGAAAATAATCTTTACCGAATAAGTCAAATAGTATCTGAAATGGGAACATATTTTTATTTGATATTGCTTTTGCACCGTCAACAGACTTGAGTCAGAGTTATTAATCAATCAATCATTATTTGCGACATTTCAGAATATTTTTTATATCAATTTCATTTCAAAGCAGCTTCCTCATCAGCATTGCATGTATAAAAAAAATAAATTTTGAGTATGATATAATCTGTCAACAAAAATACTGATGTTTGCTATCTGCAAAAGATTTGTGCTGATTCGAAATTCTAAGAACTGCTTTTTAAAAAATGTTCTGTCATATAAAATAAACAGAAATATTTATTTCACCGAATTGAAAGAAAATTTCGATCAGAATGCAAAACAGATTGTTCCAAATTTGGAAAAAAACATGTCATTTTTATTTATAAAAGAAGTAATGCGTATGAAATGGGAAGAAAGGATATTTTTCTCTCAACCGTAAGTAAAATTTCTTGTTTATTTATAGCACATGTTAGAGATAAGATTTTCAATGCTGAGATTTAGATTTAATTGATCTTTCTGAGCAACTAAAATATTATTTATTGTGACATGTTTATTCATCATACGCCCTGATCTAATAATTCGGTTAAAGTGAGTAAATTTTTGTCAACTAAGAAATTATGTTCTTTCTTATATTTTATCAAAAGATTTCAGAAGGTAATCGAAATGTCGCATTATGAAAAACCAAAAAATGAATTTACATATTGATATATAAGAGTGAAGTTCCGTATTTAAAAATATGACTGAGCTTCATAAATACTTTGGTTCAATTGATGCATGTTTTAATTTTCATTTAACTGTATTTCTTCAGTAAATACACCACAAGAAATAGAAAAAAAAACATGAAAGAAAAAGATCTGAAGAAATATTCAAAATTATTGAATAAAGTGAATTTGGTAATTTTTACGATTTGGTAAAAACGAAACACTTCTGTCGCCGAAATGATACAGCTAATTCATCAAGATAATAATATTTAATAGGTATCCAGTGAAAGTTTCCGAGTAAAAATAAAGGGAAAATACTTTGGGATACATTAAAATAAAATGCACTTAATTTACATTCCAATATATATATACAGGTGACTATCAAAGTAATGGAAACACCTTATATTTATAAAGAATCCTTTTTTAGTATGATGTAGGACCGCCTTTGGCATGTAATACAACTTGGATTCGCTTAGGATTCATACAAGTGTTGAATAGTGTTTAGAGGAATATTACACCATTCTTCCTGGAGATATTTTGAAAGTTATGGGAGAAATGACGGTGGATCGATTACGTATCGAATGCTCTAAAATAGACCGCAACGGTTCAATTATATTGAGTTCGAGTGACTGTGTGAGCCAAGGCAGATGTTAACTTCATCCTCGTGTTCCTCAAACCATGATTGGATAAGTCTCGCTGTATGGATAGGTGCATTATTATCCTAGAAAATTCCATCTCTTGCAGGATACACTAAAGAATAAACACACTAAAAGAATAACTAATACTTGAATCATAGGATGGACCTGGTCAGCTAAAATTTCCCTATACTTCTCCCCAGTGATCCTTTCTTTCAAGGTTACGATTGGGCCAGCAGAAAACCATAACATAGCTATCTATATCATGACAAATCCATCTCCACGCTTGACAGTTGGAAGGAGACAATCACGATCATACGCTTGTGCAGATGATCTCCAAACGCGCACCCGACCTGTTGTAGTGAAAATTGTGAAACAATTCTCCAGTAAATCAGACCATATTACTTTCTTCCACTTATAAATCGACCAGGTTTTGGGAGTGTGAGGCCATTGTAGACGGCGTTTACCATTAACATCTGTGACAAGTGGCTTGGGAATTGCTGCTCTGCCATAAATGTTCTACTTATGAAGGTGCTTTCTAACTTTAATCACTGACATTAGAGAATCCAGATGGGTATTGAGAATCTGCGGTACTTTTGTTGCAGTTGTTCACTTTTTAAACATTACAATCCGCTTCAATACCCGTCGGTATCTTTCACTGTGGTTCTCTTTCCGCCCACTATTTTGTTTGGCCGCGCTTATCTTACCGTGCTGTGTGTATGCTGTCATGACTTAAGACACCGTACCTTTAGAAAAGCCTACAAGTTGGGATGTTTCGGTCATACTTGCTCCAGCTAGATGGGCTCCTACAATTTGGCCTCTTTGAAAATCTGAGCGATCTGACTTTTTACGCTTTTGAAAAACAAATTCAAGAATTACAGAACTTTAATAAAGCTAACACACACTAAAAGAATATATACATTTCTATGTATAAAAAAATGAGGCTATTATTATATTTTAATGCTTACGAGGCGAATTAAAAAATGTCACTTTTATTCACAGGTATTTCCATTATTTTATGTATATGTTTTCACCACTACTTCATAACAAAAAAATTGAATCTAATTATATTTTCTCTTTCAAATCAATTATTAAGATCTACTCAATGAGAATATTTAGCCCTTCTTATTTACTCAATGAGAATATTTAGCCCCTTTTATTTACATTATGAGAATGTTTAGCCTTTTATTTATTTAAAACCTAGTTATTACTTTTTATGTTCATTATTAAGATCTACGCAATGATAATTTTTTATCCCTTCTTTTTATTTAAATCCTAGTTATCACTTTTTATGTTCATTTCCCTCGAGACATAAGGTTGTCATCATCCAGTACTCTTTAACTTCCCTGATGGAACCGATTTTTCTTCTAAGTGCCTTATATATAGTTATATATGAGTATTCAAATGTTCGCACGAAATGCAATCAAATCAAAATATAAATGACTGAAAACAGTTTTACCTCTACTTATTAACATAAACATAGCTCACACTTAATAAACATAGCATTTTTATACCATGACATTAACATCAATAAAATATATGTTTAATAATATCTTGTAGAAATCCAGACACTCACGATCGGAACCAACATAATATACTACCATCTTCATGTTAGGTAAATACTGATTAGATAACAACCACTACAGGGGGAAAAAGTGTGAATCTACTGTGAACCGGGATTACAGGCTAATCAAATATCTTCCATAACTTCTGCAGAAGGCGTTTTTTGTAGCAATTGATGTAGCAATTCAACCACTGTAGACGCATTAAAAATAAATTTTCAAAAACATTTATATTAAAGTTCAAATGAAATGAATATTTAATACTTTTACGAAACGTTAAATCCGCAGAGAATTTGATAATAATAATAAAAAAATTAATTCACCGTCAAGTATTAAAATGTTAGTATCGTTTCTCGGGAAACAAATTTTACAAATTTATTCTTGATTTTAATGACTTTCCCTTATTTCAAACACACATTTTAAAATGTAATTTTGATTCATAGCATTATAAATTCTTGATAAATGTTTGACCCTAGGCTATATTATACCGTAATACACTTCAAGCGTTCATCTACATTTTAAAACTTTAAAACGTTTAAAACGCCTTGTAAATGTTTGCTTGCTTGAGTTTTTGTTTTTGTTTGCACTAATGCGGCGAAAAACAGAGGGAAAACAGAAATTTACGCGGACAGGAAAGGACGACGAAGAGGTTAATATTATTGACATGGCATTTTAAAACAAAAAGAACAAATTAACTCTTTTTTTTTTCCTTTTTCTCCCAACTTGGTATTCGATATATACACTTTTCAAAATATGGAAAAGCAAGCAGAAATTTCATATCAATATATGCCCTATAGTTACTATTCACTTCCAAGAAAAAAATCTATATCACTTTAACCTTTCATTGTCACTTTATTAAATGAAAATGGAAACATTTTATAAACATGCAGCATTTCAAATTGAACTTTAAAAATGACTAAGAAAATAACAGATTGAATTCAGCAACTGAACTCTTTTTAGTTGATAATTTTTGAAGTTGTTACTTTTAAAAATTACATCTCGTTTACATTCTTCGAAAATGACAGGATCGATTGTCTATAGTCTCAACTAAATAGTAAATTTAATTTTTATTAAAGTTTGTAAAAAATAATTTTTAAAAATACCAAAGTAATAAAATTATTTTTATTTAAATCATTATCCATTTATTCAGTTTTAAATTTATAATTTACTAATTTAAATATTCAAATATTTTTTATTACCTTAAAATTATAATCATATAATCAATTGTTTTGCGAATTAACCGCCAGGTGATGCCACCGAAAAGAAACTCAAATTTATTTAAACTAATCGAATAAACTAAAAACTAAATTATGAATATATTAAAATATATATTGTTTATAATAATTATTTATAAGAAAACCAGAAGTATACTCTCGTGTAAGATGATTTCAGTGCAAGAAAAACTGTGATTCTCGACATTGCAGCTTATTTTCAATAAAAGACACAATAAATTATTTTTGTTCGAATTTTTGCTCAGCTGGAAGAGCAGAAACCATTTTAGATTCATATTATCGAGAAATTACGAGCATTGGAAGGGTATAGCACAAATAACAAAAACAAAATTCGGCATTGATTTGCTGTATAGGATTAACCCTTTCCAAACTTCCATTAAAGTGAACCAACTTTTTGTTTTTCACGTGACGCATCTGGGGAGAAAATGTCGTTAGAAATCAATCGAAGTATCTCCCTGTTCACAAAATAGATAAGTGGCAGTCGAAGAAACAATTCCGATTGATCTTTTTCAGTCCCTTTAATTCAAGTCGCTCAAGGGAATCGAAAAGATATTACTTAGGTCTCTTTTGTTGAATAAAAACATATCACAGAAGTGCATCTGTTTTAGTATTGTATTTATATTTATAGAGAAAGGTTTTGAATTGCATTCTGAAAAGTATTAACAACTCATGAATTAAAAATTAAAACAAAAGGCTTTTTTTAAGTTTCTGAAAAATGATAAAAAATAGTTATTTTAGAACAACCAGCGGGAATGATTTTCTCGAAACTTACTCATGTATTCTCTAATGAATAAACTTGTATATTATTAACTACTTTTCATCGGCGAACAATAGTTAAGAAGAAGTCTATTAGTATGTGTTCATTGCCGATTTTCTTTTGCCATTAATCGATAGAATCGATTAATCGATTGTGTACATTCCTATATATGTACGATACACAAGCACTGAACACCAAATGTAAAAACCTTTCTTACTGACCGATTGAAATCAAAATTTATCACAGAACTACAACTTGTAGTCACAAAATCATTTATCATATTTGATATATTTAAATCATGATTTTGTTATGTTATCGTATTCAAACGCTTGCGAAAATACAGCGTAGAAGGTATCCCCCTGATGGGTTTTATTTCAAATTTGATTATTACCAATACTTTGGATTGTTAAATCTGTGTACTAAATTGTATCTATTTATTCTTCTCTGTTCTGTAGTTTCGTGTCATTTTATATTTAGAGAGTCATAAAAACAGATTTCCTCTGAATTTATTTCGTTCAAATACATAATATATATATATATATATATATCCTCTGTATAGCTTCAAGCATAATTCGATAACTGTGTGTGTGTATTTTTAACATAAGAAGTTCTAAAACTTATAAATTTATCAAAATATCAATTTCGAATTTTTCGATGATTACAATATGTTTCTCTTCGAACAGGAGAAAGCAAAAAAAAAAAGTCGAAGTGAATATATAATATTAAAACTGTGAGTCATAAATATATAGTGATATTAATTTACATTTAACGATTTATCTTTCCTAATTTTTCTATCAGTGCTTAATTGCTTTATATTTTATTTTATATTTCCAGATAAAAATATTTTCCTGTATTTATTATCTTTAAGTTTTAAATCAATGCAAAGTTGGTGTTTCATCATTACGAATACCATGAAATTTTGTTTTCAATGGTTCATAAATTCAACATTAGAAGTTGTCTGATATAAATTTAAAATTTTATTATATTAAATTACTTGAATGTCAATTAAGATCTAAAATTATTGATGTATGGTATTGCCATTTGAATAAACAACTGCAAAGTTTTCCAGAACAAAGAATCTTTTCGGGATGGTAGTGGCAGCTTCCAAATAAGATAAATTAAGCATCTGGTTAAAGGTACACTGAGAAAGGGTTGCAAGCAGGTCGATTGAAAATCTTTATTTTATTTGTTATCAAATAACTAAAATTTCAATAAAAAATGCTGATTAAAGTAATGATAAAATATTAGGAAAATATTAGTATTTTAATACATATAATTGGACAGGTTCCTACGTTTTATTATGGCCAATTAATTTTAAAAATTGTTTAAAAACAACTTGCTAAAGTAATATTGCGTATAAACGTGCATACTGATCAATCTAATATAGATAGTAGAATAGATAGATAAAAATAAATACATTTTCACAAAGTCAATAAAATATAAAACATTGACTTAATTCGTTTATTAAAAAGTTCTGAAATGTGAAACTAAATGTATTAGAAACTACATGTCTCATAAAGTGCACTATCTACCTAACATGCCATGGGAGTGTGCAAGTTTGAATAGAAAGTTCTGGTTCAAGAAGTTTTCCTTTCAGATGATATAGATTAGAATTAAGAGATCTACTAAAAGACCCTCATGTGGCTCCGCTATAGTTTGCTGAACTAAATTAATTTAGATAAAAATTCCACACTACACCGACGCCAGAATGATTGATTCAAGAAGACAGTTTTAAATGTTCCGGTTTGTTGGTTTCAATGGCCCAAGAGTCATATTTGGCTATATTGATCCAGGCATATGTTTAAGCAATGGAAAATAATCCATCGCTTAAGCGTACCTCTGGAAGAATAATAAGAATAATAATTAAAAGTCTTCGGAAACACTAATTGATAATTTTTAGCAGAATACATTCACTGAACATTTGCTCGTAATAATTTGCTCTCTCGTTTACTACCCCTTGATATTTCCTGGCGATGTTATGAGCAAGTGTCGAAATTGCATCACCAGAATCCCCTAAAGAATATTCCGGTTTTATTTTTTTGTTATTTTGTATTTATAAGAATAAAGGATTTGAATTGAACAATTTTTCCACAGTATTGCTTTTTAATCTATTCACTTCAATTACTGTAAATTTTGAAAAAAAATATATCTTTTAAAAGCAATATAACAGTATTATATATAAAATGTTTTAATATTCTTTAGACATATAAAAATATACAACCATATTAAGCAAAATCCCAAGGTGATATTTGAAGCGCTAAATGAAAATAGAATACAATATTTCATGACATTTTCAACAGTCAAAGCAAGCTTTAAAAGACAAATATTTTTTAATGTATTTAGTTAGATGATAAATAGATAAAATTTGAAAAAAAAATTTAAAAAGTGCTAAGAGAATCCTTAAGGAATAGAATAAAGATATTCGTATTAAAATAATTAAAATTGCTAGTCTGTACTTATTTTTTATGGAAAAAAATGATTTCTGTTATTACTAAATTTTTTCAAAGTTCAAAATATAACGCCAAGTGATAAAAATATAAATATATATATATTAGCAGGAAAATATGAAAAATATACAAGTCACCATCATTTATGAATCAAATCCCTAGTGGCAAAATATTGAGAGATTAAATCCAAAATTTTAAATATGAATTAGCGGGGATTTTGAAATAAGCTGATTATATTTTGATAATTAATCCTATGGATAGAATAACACGTCTGAGGAATGCGTTGTCGAGTTGCAGACAAATTGCAAAGGATTTGATCTATATAAATCAGAAGAGACTCCAATAAATTCGACTTTCTAAGCATTTATAAACTTAAAATATACATCTTCATTTGATATATATTTACTTACTCGTATAGAAATATTGAGGAAATATTAGAATCGCCAAAAAAATGAACTCATTTTTTTATGAATATAAACGTTTCAAACCCCTCTGAGTAAAAAAAAATGACGTTATGTTTGTCTGTCTGTGAATTCGATAACTAAAAAACATTTTAAGCTATATGGCCTAAATTTGATGTAAAGAATTATGACCAAATTTGTAGATTTCTTTCAAATTTTGAATGAAATCCATTCTCAGGAATTTACAGAAAGTCTGTCTTCTGGCAGTTCGAGTAGAAGTAAACTCTATTAAGAAGTAGAAGTAAACTATCTCTACAGAACGGAAAACGCCAGATAGATGAAACTGATAAACAGATTTGGCATTTTAAATATAAACACTTATCAAAATTTAAACCAAATCCTTCAAACGTTTGACCTTTTATCTGTCAGTACTTTCTCATGTATATAAACTCATAAATCCAAAGAATTAAATCAATGAAATTTAATATGTTATATTGTGATTATAACTATAATTTTGTGTCAAAGCGAAGTGTAAATCTATCGACAAAAAGGCTTTCAAAATGCACATTCCTACGATAAATTCAGCAAAAATGCTTGATTCATGCGAAACATAAATATTCTAACTATCGTTCACCAGTGCGATCAATGCATTCTTGTCCTAAATCCCCAACTTCAAACGAAAAAAAGTCGAATAAATCTCTTATTGTAGAGTATGCGAGAAAGCTTCGGGGAAACCAATTACAACGATTTTCATACATACATCGATTAAAACAGGAAATAACATAATTAAATATAGATGGATTTTTGAAAATTATTGTCTTAGTTCTGTTTCTTTTATTCTGAACAAAAATAAGATAAGTAGAAATTGTTCTTCATTCTTATGAAATTATAGAATTAATTTAATCGTTTCATTAGAATTCTTTTATTTAGATGTTTGATGCACCTAATATTGCATAAAATCATGCAATGTCAAATGCATCAGTAAAAATGCTTTAAATATATTTGATTGAGTATTTTTTGGATAAGAAAATTAAACTAATTTTCCTAATCAATGACAAAAAAATTTGGAATACGTAAATCTCCTGTTATTATTATTATTAAAAAAATATGGCATCGTTACTTCTTATAGATCACAGTTTTGGAAACCTATTTCAAATTTAATAAAGATTCGTAGAATGTATTTTTATGCTTTGTTTATTTTTATAAAAGTTCAAGTCTATCATATTATAATTTGGCATCACTACATACGCTATCATTTTATACTATCAAACCTAGCTTCAAATTTCCATATGCGGCGTAAACAAAGAAAAGAAATATGATTAATGATGAAAATCTACGCCACTGGGTCCATTTAGGTAACATTTTAGGAAAGTAATAGCCATTTAATGTAAGGAAACATCCGTTTTATTTTATAGAATAATGTGAAAGAAATTTCAACAATATTTACTACTAGCCGCCTTTGGCGACCAGCCGGTTCGCCAGTATTACCGCTCACTACAATTTTCAATTAAATATTTTAAGTAACTGGTCTCTTAATAGATTCTCAAACAAAACATTTTTAATCTTCAAATTTTGATAGTCATACCAAATTTATACTGTTTAGATCGTTTCGTTCAATTTACTATATATATTTTGCTAATTTGTTGTCATTTCCGGCAAAACTTCAACTTTAATTTAAAATGTAAATGATGAAATTGCAATTAATATTAAGATATTTTTAATAAAACCAAGCGTTTTATTTTATTTATCATCTTTATTGTTATTTATTTATTATTATTATTATTGAATATGAGTATTGCAAACAGAATCGCTCGGCATTTAAGTCTTATGTGAACTACAAAATATTTTTCAAAATTTATGTAATATCTCAAAGAATAATTCAACAAAAATTTCTGAGATTCAGCATAAAATTCAGTTTTTAGTTTTGCTTTCAAAAGGATTGAAATGAAATCAATAATAATATTTTGTCCCTGCCTATAAATATATTTCAAAAATTATAATTTTTTAAATGCAGTAAGGTATCATATTCTGAGAAATATTCTGGACACACCAAATTTTAAATAAATGAATGAATGTTTCTATTTTACGCGATCAACTATTTATGAACTATTATGACTTATCAACTATTATGACTTATTTATGAAGTTTTGAATGTTAAAAATTTGGAAAAACTCAATATTTTCATAATCTTAGACCAATTAATCTTGAGAAAACTGCATGCTGATTTTCTTTGAAACGATCGAGGGAAAATCTAAAATTATCCTTTTTTTATTGAATAGTGATATACAAATTTTCATAAATTAGTTAGTTTAAGTGATTGATTTAGTTAATTAGAAATTAACTCTTTTTATTTCAATATTAGTGTTTCAAGAACATTTTGTTATTTGTCATTTCCACAGCAGAAGCTTTATGTAAAATCAAAAATTCGTTATTTATTAGAGCATTTATTGAATCAAGTTACATAAAATATAATCATTTTCCATTTAGACCATTTTAGCAGATCTGTGTCTTACCAAAGGTTTACGAATCAGCTGTGTGGCCATGATTTGAATGGATATCCTGTTCATATTAAACAAAACTTGCCTTAAAATATAACTGATTTATTGGATTAATAATATAGAGAGTGTAAAAGATCATAAAATAATTTTTCTTGAATTTCTTTTTGAGAAAAAATATTTTATATATGTTTCCTTTCCTACAGACACGTGCCGAAAATTATATTTTTGCAGATTTTATTTCTAAAAAGATTTAATTGATTTTTAGTTGGAGCTTTAATCAATGTGATGGCAACACTTTGAAAAAAGCTAATTTTTCCCATGAATACGAAACGTGCTCGAGCAGCTTAAATTTTATTTTTATTTTGTACGAAAAAAAATTGTTGAAAAATATATTTAAAATATTTATTTAAAAATTCATTAAAAATAGAAATTTAATTTTAAGGTTAAAACATTAGTATCATTTAAAAGATAAATTTTTGATCTTTAACTTCATGTAAAAATATGTTTTGTGCGGTAATATTTTCGGAAGTTATAGCAAAAACGCGCCAAAATTTCGCTTAATTTTTAAATAAATAAAATTCTAGTTAAAAATTCGAAAAAATAACCCACAGGTGCACATTCCCGGCCTCCAAGGTATACACGTGCGAAATTTGGTAGCTGTAGGTTGAATGGTCTGGCCTGTAGAGCGCCAACACACACACACACACACACACACACACACACACACATTGAGCTTTATTATAAGTATAGATGAGTCTATGAAAAATGGAGCATCGATCATAATTTAAAACTATAAAAAATAAATCTTTTTTTTTTTTTTTGCTTGAGTTAAATGTATTATGGAAAATCAATTCATAATTCTACGAAAAATTGTTTCCTATTAAAAATAAAATACCAATAAAACAAAAATATCCTTTTAGGATTATTAAATTTTTGTCATGATTTAGATGATTACTTAATTATTAATTTAACGAGATAGATTTATAATTTTGAATTAATCTAAAAAGATAAATTCTTTATATTTCTTTTTTGTTGCATTAAAAATTAACAAATAAATATTAAGATTATATTATAACGAAACAACCCTCTCTCCATATATAATTATTTTCTTGAAAATATTTTATTATAAAAATATTACTAAGAATATATTTAATAATTATTATTGTTCGAATTTTCAAAAATATATTAATCAATCAAAATCTTCAATATTAATATTAAAAAATAATATAATTATGTTAATATGAAGTCATTAGCTTCGCCTTTCGTTTCTCTAGAATTTTAAAGAAGAATTAGTTTAAGAATCGTTAGAAATACAATCCAAGACTGTTTTATAGTTGGAACTTTTCATAAAACAGTAAAATCTTATGTTATATAATAAACAAAGGTAAAATAAAGATATAAATTTTATACATATGCTTTATTTTTCAACACATGACAAAACCATTGTTTATATTATTGTGTCAATGATATATTGACGGAAAGTTACCGAAATGTCATGGCGATTGGTAATTAATCACATTGGACATTCTGTTTTGACGTTACTTTGAAAGGCTTCTGCAGGTTGTCAAAAATAACCTCTTTTATTGTGAATGAGTGCATACATGTTCTTTAACATCTATTCTAATGCAAGGAAAAATAATTTGAAACCAGAAATTTCCAAACGATACATTCAACAAGAAATGTTTGATCTGTACTAAAGACAAACCCATACTGTATTTTAAAAGAGAGAACAAATAAAAATGACTAACCAAATGCGCATGTTAAGAAACAAACTTTTAATATAGAAGTGTACCTCCAAATAAATCAATAATATGATGCTCGTTTGAGTGAAGAATTATCGATGTAACTAAAAATAACAAAGACATACAAGAAAACAATACAGAATTATCTGATGAAAAATTCGGAAACAAGTCAATAGCAAAGAATTACAAGATTATAAAAATTATTTGATTACGATTTTATAAAAGAAGTAGTATAATGGTTAAATACAATGACAACTATAAATATATATTAATCGCAATTATAATATTTAAGAATCGAATTCTATTTCCTCGAATACTACCATGGAAAATTTAAAGGATAAATTATTTGAATATAATAAGGTAACTCGACCAAGCGGCTGCATATTTTTATGAGAAATTAAACGTCCATTTTCATGTTTAAAGACCTAACCTTCATTTTAATTTCATTATTGCAAAAGAAATGATAAAATCTGAACAATGAAAAATTGTGACAAATTATTTATATAAGATCGCAATTATATAGTATTTAGTATTCCTTAGTTAAGAGGATTATTGGATGAAAAAAATCATGCGGCAAAATGGATTTTATTCTAAAGTTTGATTTTATGGAGATTGCAAACAAAGAAATATTTAGAAATTAAAAATGTGTCACTCAAATCTGTATTTAGTAGACAAATATCTATCTTTACTCTTTTTTAAATACATTTCGATTCCGCCTAGAAATCAGGTGATAACATTTTTATATCATATTAATTATTTTCATACTATTCTAGACGTGAAAATGAATAATATTTCGGCTTCTATAATCTTCAAATCAAGTGATCACAATTCCCATCTCTGAGATCTCCTCATGCTTTGCCATATTTTTTTTATTTATTTAATTTAATTTCTATTTATATTTTTAAGATTGGCATCATAGCAATATTAGTCTCTCTCTCTCTCTCTCTCTCTCTCTCTCTATATATATATATATATATATATATATATATTGATAATTTTTTTAAACTTTCATTTTCAGTTTTTCCAGCTGGTAAACAAAGTTTTCGACCTCGACTGATTTTGAGATAAAATAACAGGTGTGATGTCGTAGTTTTACGTCAACCTTTTAAAAACGCATCTGATGTCAAAGAAGAATAGGTAATAATAAAGCAATACTGGTAAAAGCATGTAAACCTTTTAAAAAACGCAGCTGCTTTCAAAGAAATATACATAATAAAAAAATGCAATAGTGGTAAAAGCAGGTAAAACATATATATACGTTTAAAAGATGATGATGAAAATTGCCATTTATGCTTTATTTATTGCCTACGCGATTTCGAGCTTCAAAATCCCCTAATCAAAACAACATCATGTTCTCACATGCTAATAATAATATCTATAAAATATTTAGAAAATACAACTCAAAAATTTCTAAAAAGACAAGAAAAGGAAAAAACCTAAACAAAGAATATTATTTATTTATTCTTTAACCATATCTTATCATTTTTATGACTGAAATACATATTTCAATGATAAATATAGTCCAGTCTGAAGGATCTATGTTCAGTTGACATTCCGGACATAATTGTTCTATAATTTCATTTTAAACAAAATGTTCCAAGTTTTTTTTTTATTTTATGAATTAAGATTTAAAATATTGTATCCTTCACTTATATTCAGCTTAAATAATAATAATAGTATTATGCCCAATTTTATAACAGCATGGGTGTTGTTGTCTTTTCGTAGAAGTAATTAAATTGGAGAGTCTAAAACATTGTTAAATTAAACTTTTAAGTTCTATAAAATCTCAGTAATTGAAGAGCCAGCATAAAATAACCACATAAGAGTACTCTCGGTATTAAAATACTCTATTATTTATTCTTAAATCTTATAGTCAAGATAACGACAAAAGAGGCTGTTGCTCTGCAGATAACAAGACGACGGCATTCTTGCAAAATTGTGCCAATTTGTGAAATGGAGCTTCGGACAGATATTCCGAATTCTTGAATGGCAACGCATTTCAGCACGTTTCTTATGCGGAATGAAACTTCGACCGTGCAAGAAAAAGAATTTTGAAAACTGGAACATTCATGTAATTATGTAGCTTTTGTGAAATTCTTGAAGATTTGTTTAAAATTTTGCTAACTTTAGTTACACGTAAATTCTTTGAAAAAATAAATAAAAGTACGGTCGTGACAAGGTATAAATATTACAAAAAAAAAGTTTTCCTCAGAAAGAATCCTAATGAATTGTTTATTGTTGAGGAAAAAAATAACTTCAAAACTTCAGTCATCTTTCGATTTCTAAAAAAAAAAAAATTTAAAAAAAGTTCTTTTTACCACATATTTGTAAAGATTCGTACATTTAATTCTCCATAAATATGGTCTATCTTATTTAATTTTTTCCTTTCGCATAGCATGAAGAAAAGAATTCTACTAGGTATATTTTTATTTCGTATACTTGTAACTTTTCATTCATTTATTGATTCGAAAGTTTTGCTTAAATTCCAGAAATACGTAGAATGAATTATTTTAAAAAAAGTGGCAGATAAAAATTTATAGGTAAGTTTCTATTTGACACAATAACATAAATATAGCCATGTATTCCCATTAATTAAAATATTGCATGAACATGAAAT
>JAPMOR010055936.1:0-22696 GCA_026543865.1 Argiope aurantia | reverse complement strand
ATGAAAACAATTATAACTAGTTTCTGTTCATGAGCTCTTGTTTGTAAGAGATAAAAAAGTGTATTATTCATGTAAATAAATTTAATTAAGCTTAAAATTTTAGGTGTTAATTTTAAAAAAAATATTTTCTCCTAATAATTTTATAAATAACATTTTAACTCATAAGAAACAACACAATAAAATGTATAATACATTAATTAAAAATTATAAATAAGAAGAATCAAATAAAATATGCTATTTTTTTCTTTTGCTTGACATTCTTGGATCGCAAGTTCACTGTCATTTTTTGTAATAGAATCCATTTGTAATCTGTCATCATGGGAGCATCCCAACTGTTCCAGAATCGATTGCTTTTGTCGTTGTTGATATCATTTATATTAATGTTTGTGTAAAACGGTATAAATGGTTGTGCAAGTAACTAACCTTTATAATCACATTACACCCTAGGTCTCTGAAACGATTAGGCAAGCTGTTAACTCAAGTTCTTGATAGCAAAGAGAAATGAAATATACGCTTTGCACTCTGTCTGATTCAGATTTTCGTGAAATGAAAATTCATGACAATAAATTCAGAAATCATTCACGATATGACCCTTAAAAATTAAGATTTCGGTTTTAAGTATTTCTGAATTCATTTCAAGCCTTATTTGTGTAAACTAATGATTATTCTGATCAAGAAGTCTCATGAATGCCTTCATTCATCTGTTCCTGCTGTCGGGCGGGACAAAGAGCTCAAGAATGAAGTTGCTAGAAAAAAATTCGCGGTGAATTCTTTCTCCAGTAACCATAGTTTCTCTCATAAGGAATTCTTTTATTATTCAACAAAATCCACTAATACCTTACCAGAAACAGATATTTCGTGTGGTTGGCTCCATTCCTAACTGAAGAGAAATTTAACTATTTTAAACCCTTGACCTACGAATTTATTTCACTTCTTAATAAAATTACCTATCCTATTTGGGACGTTTATTAATGTTTTAATTTCTGTAATAATATAAGAGTTTTTGAGATATTGAAGCGTTTTGAAATAATTTTGGCAATTTAAATTACTTAATATTTTTTACTTTACTGAGGATTTAAAATTAAAATTCAGAAATTGAATGCCCGAGTCAAACTCGTCATTGTATGCGAAGAGGTTGTCTATACCCATTGAGATTCATGGACATGAGAAAAGCTGAGGCATCACATTCCGCTTTTGGTTTTAGTTAGTTTAGTTTAGTTATATTAACGTCCCGTTTTAAGCTACACTAGGGCTATTTTGGGATGCACCTCGTAATTTTGAACAGCGGTCAGATGACGAGGACGACATCTGAGCTGGCACCCCCCTCTCCACACCACGCCAAGTCACACCCCGCTTTTGGTTCATCATATGACTAGAGCTGGTGTTAATATTTTTTTATATATGATTCACTTTTTTGATAAATAATTTATTCTTTAAAGTTATAAATATTTCATAATTTAGTCTCAAAAAGTATCTAATTGAAAAAAGAAAAAAAAAATGTTTTCCTATTTGTAAGCAGCACAGCAAATGTAGTCAAAATCAAATGATACATTCAAAAAAACAAAACAGAAAATTTTATTAATTGCCAGCATTATCATTCTCTTGAAAGAAAACTGTCATAATACAAAATATTGTAATCTTACAGGAAAGTCGACTTAAGATTTGTCAGTTTAGACTTAATATCCTAAAGATAACAAGATAACCACTGCATTGCTTAAGACTATCAATATTCCTCTTTGGTTACAACAATTGAAATTGAAACAGTTATATTATTTCTTGAAAAACTGTACTTAATTTAAAATCTTCCAAGCTTTAAAAAAAAATGAAAAATTTCTCATTGTGACATTTTTTACATAAATATTCACAAAGAGAAGAAGTTTCAAAAAAATCATCTGAATTTCTCCAAAAAATTTATTTTAAAAAATAATTTATATCGAGCTAAAAACAGTATTCCATCATTTTTTTAAAAAAGAAATCTGCAACCTTATGAAGTTAAAATTGATTATATTTTTCTTATTTCTTTTTCAGTGTTATTTTGGGCTGACTATTGTTCAGATCTCAGACACTCAGCGACGAGCCCTCGTCAACTATTCCTACACAACCCCTAAGCCTCCTACAACTTCGAGTCCCAATAATCGAACGGAGGTAGATGGGGCCCTTGAGAGTTCCCTCAACGCTATCTCGAAGACTTCAGTCACTCCTCCGTCATTACCCAGAAGAAGGAGTGACTCTTCCGTAGATTTGGCAAAGGGAGATTTTGCCGCAAGACTGCCAGGTGGCGCTATGCAGAATTCAACAAGACGAGGTAGAACACATTTTGAATGCTTATAAATCGAAACACTTTCTTTCAAGACATTTTCACTTCTTTTTAGATTTAGATATATTTTTTTACCAATTTAGTTTCGAAAATAATTTAGTTTACTAATAGGAAATTTCCGAAGATTTAGTAATGGCATTTTATTTTCGAATTTATATTAACTTTTGTAATTATTTAAAAATAAAAATGATAATTTAATAATCAGTGGTAATCTATTAACAGTTGGCAATAAGTAGATATAGCGAATAAAAAAATCCAATTTTAAGTGTCTATTCTGAAACATCATACCATGTTTTAAGTTTGATTGTCTGGCATGCTTGTATCAACATTTGCATTCTGAAAGAAACGATTTGTTATACTACGCAGTTTACAGGGATAATGCCAGTCTGTCTATCTGTCGATTCGTCTAAATCAGAATTAAGATTCTTAAAGTCTTTAAGACCAGAAATACAATATTTTAAAAGTGCCATAACATCGACAAAATATAAATAATAAAATTTGATACATCGAAATTAAATAAAACTTGCAGTAAGATGGATATCAATATTTATTTTCGCACTCACCTATTTTCTTTATATTTAAAAATTTCTGCCTTTAAAAAAAATTTTTTTTTGAGAAATTTACTATCGAAATCTCAAAACCAATTTCACATAACATATCAGCTAAGAAGTAGAAATTAATTAAAATAAAATTAATCCTCCTCGATGGCCTCACATTTCTTTTTGATTTATTTATAATATCGGTTATTTTTTTTAAATTTTTTTATTTCATCTCAAATCTCAAGAAACTTTCATTCAAAGAACATCCTCACAAACATTTCCTTTCTTGCAGTTGTTGAATGTGGCCTCGCATTTCTTTTACACCATATTTTCTTTTCCTTCTTAGTTAAATGACAAAACTCCACAATCAAAATAGTCATGCATTCAGAAGGAGGAAAAGAGGTGGCATTACATGTAGCAAATGTTCCTTCAACAATGCATAATTTTTTCTATCTTTTGCAGAATCCATTTCGTCTTCTGTGACGACTTCTGCTCACGATCGGAAAGCATCCATTCTGAGTGGAGGGGAGGAGAGTGACTTGCACCATCGAAAGATTTCCACATCGAACAAAGAGAACCGAGCCCACGAAGGGAGTCTTTCAGACATTAAGCCCACTCAAACTTATGCTCCTGCACAGTCAGATCCTCTTCCTGCAGATTCCAAAGACGACAGTAAGTGTTTTTTAAATTTTTTTTTTGTTTTTCTACGACGCTGTTCTCAGTCTCTACAGTGTTTCAAGCCAGAATTTTCCAAACTTTTTCGTTTCCTGGTGCCCTTGTCAAGTCCAGAATTTTCCAAGGCACCGTACATATAATTCCAAAGGCATTTTTTTTTTCAGAAATAGTCGTTCATTTTAAAATGGACCAAGAAATAAATAAAATAAAGAATTTTATTGACAAGTTTTTATTTTTGTATTTATAAATTAGTCAATGTCGCCAATACTGTGCATACATTTAAAAATTCTACAAACAATCAGGCAAATTTGGTACCATTTAATTGCGTTATGACATTTTGCGAGTTATTACCAAAAAAAAAAAAAAATTCAAAAGTGGTGAGTTAATCGAGCAGTTTTGTGAAAAAAAAAATTTTTTTTTTTGCTCGCATTTTCTTCATAATATTTTTTTTTTAAATTTCAAACTGTCTTTGAAAAATATTGATTCAATATTGGAACAAAAATCACCATTCTTAAGAAATTTATTTTGGATTTCAAATGTCATTTATTGAATTTAAATAAATATATATATATATATATGTTTTAATGGTTGGATGTTTAGAAAAATTTTCAGAATTAAAACTTAAATTCCTACATCTGATATTCTAATCCCGCTATCTCAGAAAAGTTTTGAGGTCCTTATTCGAGCATTTCTTCCGTTTTTAAAACAAGAATTGTTGTAATCCTTTTTGTTTTTCATTGACTTTTAATCCGTTATTTTTCCAATGAGTTCAAATATTTTTATTGCAATTCTGAGGAAACAGTGAAAATTTTTCTGTTTTCATTACCAAGATCGAGAGATGCTGTTCCCTCTGAGAGAAAAACGCCAAGGAGAATATAAGAGTTGCTGAAGTGCAATTGCACAGATTTACGCTACAGAGAGAATTATAAAATAATGCTGTGAAGAGCGAGGATTTTCGTTGGAGCATTGTCGAACCTATGTTACACAATACTTATTTCTTTAGTGAAGAGCATATGCTGTACGCAAGAAATAGTGAGCAGCTTTTCAATATCAAACTAAACATTTATTCATGTAGCCGATGCAGCTTAAAACACTATATATTTTTTTCTTTTTGAATTTGTGTTTCCAGTCTCATTGAAACTCGATAAAAAAATACAAAAAATGAAATCATATGCCTTTAATTTATAAAATGTGGCATCAGAGTTGGGTTGATTTGCTTTGAAATGATGTTTCTTTTTTTCTTCAGGTTGATAATGATTATATAGGTTGATCGATAAAATCCTTTTAAGTCTTTTAAATTCTAAACAGCGTATCATCTAGCCAGGAAATTTACAAGTACATGGGAAAAGATTGAAAAAAAAAAATACATTGCTAAACAGAAAAATTCTGCAAAATAAAGATTTCAAAGATAATGTTCTAAAAATTACCCAAGATTCCAAAGTGTTTTTTTCCAATCTTCCACATCCTGCTGAACGTGTTCCTGTCGAAATTATCGATTATAAGGACAATGTTCTTAGCAATTTTCCTGTAGTGTGTTTTACTGATGGCAGTAAACTCAACCACCGTGTTGGACTTGCTTTTATTGTGTTTCAAGACGCAGTTGAAATGGAACACTTTATGTTTAGAATTCCTGATGAGTGTAGTGTGTTCCAAGCAGAATTGCTATGCCTCAGTAACTCGCTCAAATGGATCGTAAACCACTGTACTCTGTCATCCAGGTTCCTTATTTGTACTGATTCTCTCTCATCCTTATTTTTGCTTAGTAATATTTCTTCCTGCAACAAAATTGTAGTAAATTTTCAAATCACTCTCCACCAGCTTAAAGCAAGAGGAATTAGTGTCTGTTTTTCTGATGTCCGAGGTCATTCTGGCAATTTAGGGAATGAAAGAGCCGACTGGCTTGCAAAGCAAGCTACAAAACTAAACATCATTGATCCTGTGAGCATCCCCAAATCTCACATTCGTAATGAGAGTCACAAAAAGGCCATTTTCTTACGGAACGAACTGCACCAAAATTCGTCAACTGCCTCTTTAACTAAATTATTTTTGCCCACAATTTCTCAAAATTTGAATAACAAGCATTTTTTCAGTGATTTTCACTTAACAAAATTTCTTACTGGACGCGGTAATTTCAGTTATTATCTCAAGAAATTTGGATTATCGAACACTGATCTGTGCTCTTGCAGCGTGGGTGGAGTTCAAAATGTCGAACACTTGCTTTTTGATTGCTCCAAACTTATTGAAGAGAGAAGAGATTTTATTGTGGATCTCGATGCCTGTAATATTAAGTTTCCACCTCCACTTCATGTTTTGGTCGACCACAAAATGGCTTTCTTCTCATTCTGTAAATTTATTGCCTTTACTGCTTCAATTTTCAATTAGCTTTGCTGTTTATTTTTCCTGTTATTTTTATCCTTATTTTTATATGTACATATTTTTATCTATGTATGTAGTTGGTTCTACTTACTTCTGTAAGCCTTGTGCTGTACTTTGTGGTGCACAAAGATTGACTTATTATTAAAAAAAAAAAAAAAAAAAAAAAAAAAAACAGAAAAATTCCTAGTGTGTTCAAAAAGCCCACCAACTGCCACAATTCACATTTGTATTCGATGAAGTTGATCTGCAGGCACATTCCTAATCACACACCTTAGATTTCCCAGCTCTCCTCGTGAATCCATTTTTCAGATCTTCCTTTTATTATTGTTATTATTTACTCTCTTGACAGCTTAAATTTCACTTCGCCGCTGCTTAGTTTGGAAAAAAAAATGTATGATAATATCTAATACATTTTTCAATTTCAGGTGAAACCTTTTTCAAGTCATGGAAAGTGCATACTTTTAATTGCAAATATCCTCTCTAATTTTGCAGATAACTCCATGAAACTTTTTTGTGTGTTTTTATTATAGTACAGCGTTATTTTTCTAATTAAACTTTGCGCTATTTATTTTTTTGAGATATTTATGTAACTTCTTTATTTTGCCGCTAGGGTGCTGTAACCTGCCGCAATGAATTCGTTCTTTATACTCACTTTACTATAGGTAGACGTTACTTCCCTGGCATGGATTTAAAGCGCTTAAAAGAATTTTACCGATCACCTTACACATGAACAGCATAAAAATAATGCTTGAATTTATCTTTTGCATACATCTGTTTGAATTTATTCAATATTTTTTTCGGCTTTCTCTCTTAAGCATTTTATTTGGTTTACAGAAGTCATTCTTATAAATACTTATCATATCTTTTAATTTATATTTATTGCATATCTTTTAATTTATATTTATTACATATATTTTAATTTATATTGATACGTATTAGCAAAACGTAATACCAAAGCTATAAAACGGAATTAAAAAATTTAAAAACATTATTTAATACCCTCTCGGTAGACTCTTGAGTAAATTCCACAAGGCATCTAGGCTCACATTGTGGAAATCACAGATCTAAACTTTTTAAAATTCCTAACTGTTGCATGTTAGATAATTATTTTCATACTTTCAACTAAATTCTCATGGAAATACAAATTACAAATGAGGTCTCATTTGCATTCTTAAAACTAGTTTGGAATCCTTTGTTATAGAGAAAGTTGCATCACGGCTAAAATTCCTTAGAATCTCATTGGACTGGAAGTTCCAAAGTAATTAACGATACAAGTTATAATAACTAAAGAAATATTTCAAATATTCATGTAACCTAGGGATTTAACTAATAAAACTTAATAATAAAATGGAATCTTCATATTGACTTTTAAAACTGATTTTAGTTCATCCAATTTATTCATAATTTTATCATATTTCTACGAGATTTAATCCAAATTTTCCTGGTTATTTTTTTATTGATTAAATAAAGAAATCACGTTTATAACTGAACGAATTCAATTTGGATAGATATGATCTTGCAGAATGTAAACTCTTTCAAATCCCTCATAATCACATTAATGGATTGAACGCTTGATTAGAACTTCGACAAAATTACTCAGTGCACGATGCCATAATGCCAGCTCGAATATCAAATGTTTATAATCATGCAACAAGATTTACAATTTCTTTGTTAAAGAATTAGAATGCATTACTTTCAAAAATGTGATAAGATATTTGAAATATTTTATTAATTTTTTCTTTTAAAATGCTACTTTTAGAATTTATTTAAAACATTCCTGCCGTTTGTATTTTTTTTTTCTACAACACCCCTTCCTTACTCTCATAGGAAGACCTATTACCAGAGATTCGGATCGGAAAGATGAGATCGAAAGCTCCAAACCCTCATATCGAGATCCTGATTTCGAGCGTGAGCCGCCTCCGAGAAGATCTCAACCGGGGCGGCGCAGATACGATAACGAAGGCGATTACGATGATAGAGGATCTGCAAGTCGATATGATAAAAGTGATCGAGGGAGAGATACCGACGATCGGTACTCCAAAGGAGATACAAGAGTTTATCCGGACGAAAGACCAAGACTAGATGACAGATACCCACCCAGAGACAGTGATAGGCGGAGAGGAGATGAAAGAGACCGCGAGGATCGGTACCGGGATAGAGATGACAGATATAGAGATTATGATGACCGATACAAAGACCGTGATGACAGGTATCGTTACAGAGATAATCCATATAGGGATGAGGACAAATACAGAAATGACAAATCTTACCTAGATGAAGATAGAAATCGACGAAGAGATCGATTTGATTATGATGATAGATACTCGTCCAAAGATGATCGATATCGATATGATGATCGTTACCGTCCAAGGGATGATAGATATAGAGATGATGATGATAGGTACGTATACGATGACAAGAGAGACAGATACATACCAAGAGATGATGAAGATCGATATGTTCGATCTAGGGACAGAGATTACAGAGAACCAATCTTAAGTAGCAGAGTTGATATTCCATCGGATAGAAAGAGTGGAAAGCCTGAAGATGCACGTCGGCCTACTGAATATGATATACCTGTCCGTGATAGACCGCGATCTTCGTATATTGATGAATCTAAAACAGATGATCGATATATCTATCGAGATGATGATGAATATCGGAGACCGTCTAAATATGATGATCGGGACAGAATATCTCCTACAAGAACAAGAGATGAAGCCTATATTTCTCGGTCAGCTGTACCAATATCCCGATCCAGGGACGACACATACAAGTCAGGATCTAGCATAATCGAAGAACGGAAGAGAGATGACGATCGTTATTCAAAAAATAGAGACAGACCAAAATATTATGATGATGATGATCGCCGGATAGAAGAATCACGATATATTTCGCCCTCGTCAGTTCGCGAAACTGATAGTACTAGAAAAGACGCCAATAGAGACGATTATCGTACAAGATTACCAGACGACAAAAAAATAGATGATGTAGGCATAGAAAGGCGATCTTATTCTGAGGAAGAAGAAGAAGAGTATAGAAGACAAAATTCAAGGACGAGATATTACGATGACACAGATAGAAAACCGTCTGGAGATTCAAGGCGAGATTATCGAACTGATGACAACTATCCCAGACGTACGAGACCTGATGACGAATATCGTAGAAGCAGACCTAGAGGTGACTACGACACAGACAAATCTCGTGATCCTGAAATATATGATCGATCCATCGATGATGATGACAGATCTTCGAGGAGATATTTACCAGAATATGATGAGCCGAGAAGGAGAAGTGACGCAGATACCGGTCTTCGTAAAGAATCTTACCCTCGAGATGTCATAGATGAAGACAAAATGTCCAGACGACCAGAAGGAAGGCGACCTTTACCACCACCAAAAGATCGACGATACGATGATGATATTCCACCTAGACGGCCGATATCCGATGACAGACCTTTCCGATCCAGACCAGATACTATCGATGATCGACCACTAAGACCTGCTATTGACAGAGCATCAGAAGACGGCCGCCGATACAGAGACGATACATATTTGGAAGATGACAGACGTCATAAAGATGAAGCATTGGTAAGTTCAGAGGAATCATCGAGGTATGGTCCTCCTAGATCTGAAAAGAGAGAACCTTTTGTAAGTTCACCACGTGATATTGTTTCACGGGAAAAGAGATATCATAGTTCCGGAAGAACCCTCGATGACTATGGCAATGAAGAAGAAAGACCAATTAACACGAGAGATGTCATCGATGCTGCTCTCAAACATTCGGACTCACCTGTCCAAAATCCTCGGAAGGTGTCTTATCCTATTTTCGATCCAAGGATTTCCAATTTAACTTCGCCGGATTTTATACCACCTAGTGACAGGAGAGGAACGACAATCATGTCAAGAAGGCGAAGAAGCCGCACTTATTGAAATGAGATATGACAAAAAGTACTTATCTATCTGTAAAATACAAATGGCAAATATTAATTATCAGATAGACTACAGATAATGGATTTTCATTTCAAGAAAGTCAGCTCAATCTTTCATTTTCAGAGCGAGTCAACTCTCATTACAGTATAGTGATATTTTCTAGATATAGTCTATCTTTAGAATATATCTGATTTAAATATATTTTGACTGTTGGAAATTTGCCTGTAATTACAAAGCAATCTTCAGAATAATTTATCCACATAACTAGGAGCAGAAAGAAAGTTTATTAAAGAAAATGAATGAATATTAGTAAATTATATTAAAGAAATTAAATTTGATTATTTAGGTTAAAAAAAGATACCTATTAATATCACGGAATATATTAATCATATTACTAAATTAGAAATAACATGACGCTCTTCTGAATTTGAAATGACCTGGAATCAAAGAAAAACCTATTTACAATAAAATACGAGAATATCATATTTATATGAATCAATTATTATACTTTTAGAATATCGCCAATTTTTTAGAAAAAACTAAATGACAATTGCACGAATCTTTTCAACTTATCCCCATTCCCTCGCAACGTAGAATAATTGCAAAGGTACTTTGCAACTATTTAAATTTATCTCAATCTATTTTAAATTTTCTTTTCTTTTTAAAAAAAAAAAATTATATTTTAAAAGGATTTTTATTCGTCATTCGTCTTAAATATGGCCATTTTGCAATGATTAATTAAATAAAAGAAAAGTCTGTTGTAAAGACAAAAATATTATCTCAAAATAATTCACTTTCAGCCATGATAAAATATAATAAGAAAAAATGATAATTGAGTGTTTCGTAACACATAAGGTGAAAATCCAGGGGGGGGGGATAGATGAAAGACTTAAATTGCAATAAATAAAATTTTAGTATAAATAAAAATTAAATTAATAATAAAAATTAAATACTGACAAAATTTTTTCATTTTTAAGCTGAAATTTAGTTCAATTCCAAAAGAAAATTGTTGCTGTCCTTCAAATTAGAGCTCCTCACACTGAATTTGTAAATAGATTATAATATTTATGAAAATGTCTTTATGTAGAGCTTCTTGTAGAGAAGCAATTTTGTTTATATTCATCCTTATATTGCTTCTTTTCTTTTGAAGCTGATATTATTGTTTTTTTATTCACTTGATACAGTGTATTTATGTATTGAAATAAACATTTATTCTCTTTGCAATTGATGTATTGGATTATTTCTTTGAACTCAATATTTTCTATACAGTATACACCCAAGTATTCGGCTCGCGGCTTACGACTTCTGTACCATTCGGCCTAGTTTTCTTTATCGTAATTAATTGAAGAAGGCAAGGCACTGCATTGGATTTAGTTTAGTTTGGTTTAGTTATATTAACGTCCCGTTTAAAGCAACACTTGGGCTATTTTGGGACGGACCTCGTAATTTTGAACCGCGGTCAGATGACGAGGACGACACCTGAGAGGGCACCCCCCTCTCCATACCACACCAGCGGGAGGACGTTTGGTCAGGACGGATTTAACGTGCAACTGACCCCCTTACACGACGGTTCTTCGGTGGAATCGGGTCTCGAACCTGAAACTCTCCGGTTCCGAAGCCGAGACCGTACCACCAGTCCACCGCGGCCCGGCACTGCATTGGAAGCGGGCATCTCCAACGTTTCTTGTGCAAAATACAAGTTGTGTGAGGACAAGAGCAGCGTTCTACACGTTGTTTCTTGTTTCGTTAGCGTGTAACGGACCTCAATTGTTGCCGCTGTTCCTGATTATAACTGCATAGTATGTAAATATTAGTAAATTGTTCTTTGGGCAGGCTTAACATTTTTTTAAGTGTACCACAATGAAGATTACAGAATTTATGTAAAAATGTGAACAGATAACCTTTAACTTATTTTTCTTCCAGTGCAACATATATAAATATCAGTACAGAGCCTTTTATTTTAACTCGACACGTTATCGGCAACTCCTTCTATGTTCCATCGGACAGCGGTCATGTTCACATTCTACGTGACTTGAGATAAATGGAGAGTTTAGTACTCATTAAAAAGTGAGAATATACGTACTACAACACTGAGTTTTAATATAAAAACTTTGTTTTCTGGTGCGCAAAGAAATAAGTTCATAGAACACAGCACTATCCGTTTTTTTTTTTTTTTTTTTGTTATCCTGTCTGTTCTTTCGCCCTATTAGGCTGGATACGCGGGGATGTATACTCTAATAACTATAAGAAATTTGTCTTCTGATTTATGATGACTAAATTCAAATGCTGCAAGATAGGAAATTATTTCTGAAACGTTTTTTTTTAATATCAAGAATTATCTATCGTTTGCTTGCATTTTAAAAATCATAAATATTGATAATATTTTAAAATGATTTATTTTGAAATAAAAACCTTAAAATTTCAAATAATACGCTTTATTTTGTTGACAAGTACTGAATTATTACGTTTACAAAATGCACTATCTACCAATAAGTATTTGGGCATCCATGCAAATGAGGATACCTACGGTCCTGATCTACTTCACTTCTTCTGTACTTAAATATTGTGTAGGAAACAGCATTGGCATTAGCACATGCAAAGTGCCATGAAATTTAGAGCTGTCTGACTTCGAGAAAGATGTAATTGTCGGATATTATAGAAATGGTCCATCTTTAAGGAACATATTTAGTGGGTGCAAAATTCCAAAATCGACAGTGGTGTAGCGTCCTCTATGTTTTCTTCTTTATCTTATTTTTAATTTTTGTAAATTATAATTTTTGTAAGATGGCAACGTTGGTTGCCTAGCAACAATGGAGATTATTGTTTTGATAAAAAAATAAATCAGTTGTGTTCTTTTCTTAAGCCATCGCATCATCTAATTTTGTTCATTTAACGAGTTAAAACTTTATTACGGGAAAACAAATTAACATAAAATATCCACTTCAGTGGCTTTTGTGATTAAGAAGTGGAAGATGAGTGATGATTATCGGAATGTGCCTGGACCCGGCAGACTCATGAAACTGAGAGAGAGTGATTAAAGAATGCTGTCCAAACAAATTCGGAAAAATCGCACTATATCGATGGCCCACATACTCCAGGAGTTCCAACAAGCATCCGGAATTGTTGTTTCGATAAATACCATCTTCAAGCAAGTATATTTCCTTGGTTTCTTTGGTCATACTGCCGCCTACAGTTTTTTGGGGCAATTTTAAGGCTTGTATCATTATTATTTCCAGGATGACAACGCCACTTGTCATGTTGAGAGATCCATCATGGATTGGTATGATGACAATGGGGTGAATCGACAAGATTGGACTGCCCAGAGTCCAGAATGGTATCCTATAGAAAAACCTCTGGATTTGGATTGCCGAATTAAGGGGTGCAGCAACAGTCCAAAATTGGTGAAAGAACTTAAATGTCTTTTCCAAGCTGAGTGGAAGAAAATATCACTGTCCGTCATCCAAACACTTGTGGAAAGAATGCCCTGGAGGATTAAAGCATTAATAGCCTCAGGTGGGGGCTCTACCAACTATTGAATACGAATTTATTGTATTTATCTCTTTTCTCACAGATGTCCAATTACTTATTGGTACATAGTGTATACGAAACAATTTTTAAATCCTAAAATTCTAATCGTATCTATTGTAAAATATTTCACAATTTGGAACAATGCAAATATTCGAGATGTATAATTCCAATTTTGGATTGCATTTGTGTAAATGAATTTAGCGAGAGATCGAAAAAACGTATGTCTTACTTTTAAAATGTTGTCAATTATACGTTATGTGTTCCTCTTTCGAACTTTCTTCACAATAAAGTGACAAGGCTTTATTTATGATAACAAAGTCCATGTACAAATCAAACAAATACTTTTAATCGGATATATACCTAGGATTCTTTGATTTGAAAAATTCTGCGCCATTCTACTACGGACTTTAGTAGAATGGTTACTAATTTTTTCAAAACTACACGTTACAGTAGCATGAGTATAATGGTCTAGGATAAAAAAAAAAAATTGTGATCACTAAACGCACTTACTGATGATTTAGGAGCGAATATAAGCTTATGACTGGCAGAATACTATAAAGTTTTGAAACTTTGGGGATTTTTTTTTATTTTTGAAATATGACAATATTTATAAACAAATTCAGTATTTGCTTATTCTTTGAATATTTGAACTTCTACCCTAATATATATTAATTGTCTATTTCTTTCGTTAAAATATTCTGTTTCCAGATTGTATCAGTTAACCCAGTTGCCATAATATTTAAAGGTTAAAAAAAAAACAGCTGCTTATCAATTCACTATAACTGTTCGTAAGCTCCAAATGAGTGAATTCCGCTTGCAAACTAGAATGTAAATATTCTAATTCAGCCGTTCCCAAAGTTTTTTAATTGTGCATCAAATATTGTGTATCAAATATTTTGAGGCTAATTAATAAATAAAAATAAAAATATTATTAATTCATTTGCACGTATATCCACTGCCCAACCTTAGCATCCAAGTTCTTTGAAGACTTATCAAATCTCTGACGAAATTTCTGGATGGATATGGTGACACTAACTCCTCAAGAAAAGACCTCCAATCTCGACCAGTTGCTATGGTTTCCACATCTCATAAAAAACAAAGCAATTCCTCAGATCCTATATCTGTTTATACATATATACAAATAATTTAGTTAAGTTATATTAATGACCCGTTTTTTAAAGCAACAAGGGATATTTTGGGATGGACCTCTTAATTTTGAGCTGCGGTCAGATGATGAGGACGACACCTGAGCTGGCACCTCCCCTTCCAAACTTCCTCGGCACACTAGCGGGAGGTCGTTTTATTTACAATTATATATCAATAAAGAGTAAAATTTACTAAAGCCAACAAAAAAAATTGAAAAATTTATTATTTATTAAACAAAAATACTTTTATTATTATTTCTGAGGTGCCACAGTTATAAAAAAAACCACAAAAAATAAACCCACGAGATAAAAAAATTAGATAAATAAAATAAATTCAAAATAAAAGTTAATTTACTTTTTTTTTCGATTGTTTGTTCTCCACGAGATAGTCAATATCTGGATTGAAATTTTAGTTTCAATATATTTAAATTACAACAACTTAACTTTGCTTTCTGTATTCAGTTTGTTCTTCCACTTAGTATATTTCTAAAAAATGTCTGAAGTTGAGAAAGCACGTACGCAGAGATTCACGTTCACACGTGATCGAGAATCTCATCGAATGCCACAGTGCAAGTTTGGAGAAAGCTGGATATTGTTGACGAACATTTATGCTATTCTGGAATAGTGACGCTATCTTGAAAAACGATATTAGAATAAAGTGTGATATCTTGATTCTGACCGATCAAATAAGAGAGCAGCGTAACAAAACAATTCTTTTATTTACAGCCTTATAAATGTACAAAAAAGTACTTGTTTTCATCTAGGTTACAGTTATTTACAAAAATGACACAATATTTGAAAATTAAATCATGAAATAGTTCCTCGATTATATATGAAAATAAGTCCCCCCCCCCCAAAAAAAAAACTAACAGGTTGTTAGCTCTAAACGGCTATTCCAGGGCCACTCCAGAAATCCGCCCATTTTTATCGGGCGGATCCAAGCACAGAAACCCGAATCACACGAAGGTTTTCAAAAAATCAGGAAAAACTTCTCCTGACACCGACGTCTCTCCGAATCCCGATTCGAAGCCCTTCTTTAATGTACTCTGGGGGGGGGGGAGGGAAATATCGCATATTATTACCATCAGATATATGCCTCTGGTTTCTCATTGGTGGACTTGAGTTCCCTATCACCTAATCAGCAACGCTTCCTCAATGGTCTCAACTCGATCGAGGGAGTGTCTGTTAAGGATTCATGTTAGTGGCCGACCCTTCTGGAACACATGTTAAGTCTAATCAATTCGCAACTAACTTCGGCAGCAATGCACCTGGGTTGATACTTAATGATAACGGTTGCTGGCGATTGATCGTTTGTTGATGACTTGAGGAGTCTCTTCATAAGGGAAAAATGTTTAGCATCTGAATGTTTTGACTTTCTCCTCCCTTGAAGAAATGATGGATCGATTTGAACACATATCTGTGGAACGACGAAACACATATCTGTGTTCTCATACCTGGATAGCAACAAATGACCAGATACAATGACTCTCCTAATGAAAAGGATCCACATCTGGCGGTCCTTGTGCTCTTAACTATGTGTGGGAAAATGGGTGACGTTACATCTGGTCGGTCGGAAGCCCAATTACCATGGGAGGGAAAAGGGGAAACGTTACACCGCTATTCTCAAAAAGTCCCACTATAGCTCAATTAAGGAATCTTCTTCCTCTGATAATTTCATCATCTTTTTAAGCGAAAATATTACGAATATGTCTCCATTCTTCAAAACCATTTCTTCGTCACAAATCGGAAAACTTTTGTTTTCAATTTTCGAAAAGCAGCACTGGAAAAAAGTATGGAAAAAGTTTTAGAACAGCGCATCAAGATTTTTCAAGATCTTTCCTTACTTATACGAAGAGGAAGAAATTTTGCTTAGCCTTTAATTGTTAAACTTATTGCTGCATCTTATGAATGAATGTTTTCTTTATTCATATGACTAAGAGTCTTATGAATCATATAAGGAGTATATATAGTATAACTCTTTTTTAGTACGTAAATAATTATTAAAAAAGAATCTTTTTTCAACATTTTTTTTTCATTTTTATGATTAAAAATTTCCAAATGCAACTGATATTAGAATTATATCAAACATTTGTTCAAAGGCAAATCCAAAAAAAAGTCGTACTTCGTAGCAGCCCTTTCTGGCTAACAGGCACATTACAGATATGTGATTCATATTGTGTTCAAAACCTTATTAACGCGTTGAGCATTTTCATTATCAATGAATCCTCAGTAACTACACAAACCATTTGTTTTAATCTTGTTTAACGCTAACCACTACGCCACCACTGAATGAAATAGTACCGACGAATTCTTCTGGCTGTACGCAAGAAGAATTTAGTTTCCTTAAGAGTTAATTTAAAAGAGAAATGTGTTTTAGTCAGCATGATGATCGAGTTGTGACAATAAATATAAAAACAACATAACAGTGGTCTCTAAAGGTTTCTAGTTCTTCTCGATACTGTAAAAAATTTGCTAAGTCCAAGTTGCGATGCAAGCTACTTTTAAATTAAGAAATCGTGCTTACTAAATAGCAAAAGAGGATGCGTCATTATACCAGAATCTGGTCAATACATCGAAAAAGGCCTACGACATGTTTTACCTTTTTTTTTTTTTCGGAGAAGGAGCTATTTGAGGATTATTTTATTACTAAATAATGGATGCGAACTACACATTTAAATCTTTATCTGGTTACTAGATAACGTTGCTTATATTGACTTATTATATAGAGTTTTCTTATATTATTAAATAGCGTTGCTAATTATATTCTTTCTACTGACTGTCATTTTGGAGTAGTATGCATTAATTATTTTTTCAATACAAAATTGCCATCTGTCCATATTTCGAAATTATGTAGTTGCCCCTAGAAATATCCATTGTTTCCACCTCACAATCTTGAAATTGTATGTTTAAAATAAATGCGTATGAAAAGATATTATTGTCAGTTTTATTCACAAACGACATTTATTCGTACAATGTTTTTTAATCAGTTCTCATTTATTACCAATCATCCTTCATTTAAAAAAAAAATCTAATTCGAGGTTGACGAAAAACTTTTCTGCTGCAGAAAGGTACTTAAAATCTTTCTTCTTCTATCGGTAGAAGGAAGGGAAATGTTGAATTTCCTATAGAACCTTCTTCCATTCAAAATATGTGGAATGGAACGACTACACTTTACTGATGTATTTATGGGCATTAATTCCCCTTCCTAACCCCAGATGGCAGCGCATTCCAGTTGTCTTGAAACTTATGCAGAAAAGATTTCTTGTTTGCTTAGCAGTCAAGAAAAGTAAACGTGCACGTGGAGTATGAGCGATCAGTAGCTCGCGATGAAAAGCAGAGCAAATTTATTTTAACGTTCACGCAGAAACTCAGAAAGTTTCTTGTGAAATTAGTAATTTATGAAGAAATTAATTTTTATTGTCTTTAAGAAATATTCGTAACCGTTACATGGAATTGGTTATCGGAAATTGTTCAAAAATAAAGTATGACTCGATGTGAATAAATGGATGACTAGTCAAGATAACTGTTTCCTGATTTTTTTGAGTAGAATCTTCCATTTTTCGCAAACAGGAGCACAATATATGTGCTCATGAACAGTGTAGGAATACTACGTTAGGGAAATGTTCCTTATATTCGACAGTATTTGCTCATCAGTATTCTCTGTACATAGAGAGAGGTCGTTTTTTCCTGCTGCAAATCAGAGCTCTGAAAGAAATAATGTAAAAACGTTGATAAATTTATGGGTGCAAAATTACATAAATCGGTGATTACATTTATGCATTGTAACGAGATATGGAGTGTTGTTGTTAGCAGTTTTTCCGAATTTCTACGTCATCTGTTTATGGAGCAGAAATTCACGTCTTAGCTATATCAGCTTTACATAGTTTCATGCTAGTTGTACTATATGCCAAGATTATGATGACGATGAGACTTTAGTTATATTGTTCTTAGAATATGATTTATTAATAAAAAATTAACCATTCTTTGCATGATGATGGAAAGTTAACATTTAGTGAACAAAAAATTCTACTCAAAACAAGGTAATAGGTTGTTTCTGGCAACTTTTTTCTCGGCTATTGCTTAGTAAAGAACAAAGCTGTCAAAAAAAAATCTTATGTCACAATCATTAAAGAGGGTTTGAACTTGTCATTCCGCTGTTTGTTGTGATTCGGAATAAACATGCAATTTCTTGAATATTTTTTTATAACTAATCAGAGACTTTTTTGCTAATAAAAGCTATGAGCAAGTGGTGAAATTTAGAAGAGAGGAACATTGAAGATTTTGTACTGAGCTTAACATGTAAATTTGCACGATGATAGATATTTTCATGATACTGTTTTTTAAAATTATTTTATATTATATATTTATACTAGGATTTTTTTAAACATTTTTCCTCTAATCTAGGGCATGAATTATACCACCCTGATTTATTTCACACACACACACACACACACACATAAAAAGCATGCAAAGGGTTAAATCATTGAACTTATTTTAAGCATAAACTTTCAAAAAAAAATGTAAAACATTTCGTCTTCTATTAAGTGGGTTACATAAAATGTTAATTAAAATACTAAATAAAAACAATGAACACTACTTTCGCTCTGATGGAAAAATCGATTTGCCGCCTGAGGCACTTGTTGCAACACAAAAAGTAACAGCTTCTCGAAATATGCGCGACAACAACATTCGTCTGTCTTGACGACAGTGGTTCATTCTCCAATTCAAGGTCACAGAAATCGTTGGGACAGGCTAAGGTGCCTGATTTTACACGAATGAATAATTTAAACGAACATTGTTATTTTCGCATAACAAGAGAGGAAGTGAATAACTGAAACAAATTTTGCAAATGTATTTTAAAATGAAGCATAAAATGTAACGATTTCTTGTCAAATGCGTAGCTCATTAGTTCGTAAGTAATTCAGAAAAGGAATCTGCTATATGGGCGCAAAATCATTGAAATTGCTGATCTTGATTTGTCAGCAGCTCGCATATTTGAATTGTTTACTTGCTTGCTATAATAAAAAAAATCGAGTAAAGGCTTTTTTTGGAGTTGATAAATATGAAAAAATGAGAGTAAATTGAGTAATTATCGTATCGTATCGATTAAAAATCGTAATCGCTGAAAACAAGAAGGGCAAATGAAAGTGTTGAAGAATCATCCATAATAAAATTGAATCAGAATGGGGGGGGAGAGGTTGTGTGTTTTAGTTTACTGAACGATGCTTCTGAACTGCAGGAGCATCGCCAATTAACTATTTAGATTGCTGTATCGTTGCTACTCAATTTTAAATAATATGATAAAAATAATATTATCTTTTGCGATAAGATGTATTCATCTAAGCTGATGACACGATTAAATTAATCTTATTAATTCTTATCTTCTTCGATGATTGTTTCAATGTTATTAACATCATGTCGACCGATTTTGTTGAAATACATCACAAATTTAATTTTTATTTTTAAACATCTAGGAATTATATATCTTTGTTTTCTAACATTTCATATATTTATATCCATTACTCATTATATATATTTACCTACTACCAGAAAAATTTAGTGCTTGGAATGGATAATTTAACTTTTATTAGTTGATGAAAAATGAATGTTAGCAGTTCATGTAATTTGAAATAAGTTTATTTTAATTAGTATTAAATGTATTTATTATTTAGTAATGAGTATATTTGTAATTTCTTATTATGGTAAGAATGCATAATTATATGGTAAACGAACGGAGGGAGCTGGGATCACTTAGTGGCCCCAAAAGAATCCCAATGGGATCTGTGTTGGTGAGCAGAGTGAGGGGGGGGGGAGGGTAATCTTCCTATTATTTATTTTAAATCATTTATTTATTAAGAATATTAGCACTGGAAGTAAGTTCATTGAAAGGAATTGTTTTCCTTTAGAACGAAAGCGAATTCGCCACTGATGCCTTCAGTTTCTAAAGGTGCGCTCCGACGACCCGTTCGAAGTCTTGAGAGCGGCACATTTTGCCCTCTTTCAACTCTCTTGAGGTTTTTCGGGGCTCTTTGATGTCTGTTCATTTTACCGACTATTTTAGAGAAGCTCCCGAACGAGTTCAGAGGCGGGAGTGATCCAACAATGGATCAGTTTGCAGATTTACGACCATATATGTAATGCCACAGGTCGTCGGAATGGGGTTTAACAATGCACATCTTAATTTGACATGTTTTATATGCTTTTCTGAAAGCCGAATGACGGTAAATGAATCTTGGGAAAAATATGATTCTCACCCCTTAGCTGCCATCAGTATCACCGGAAATGTATTATATGGCACCAGTGATACTATAGTATATTTTTAATCCACTTCAACATATCTTGTTTTGAAAATGAAACAAACTCTTTAATCTTTAGTTATTCGGTATTCGCCTTCCGTCTCATTGGTATCTCTTAAGGCAATACGTGGGGTATCCACGCCTTTTTACTTTCCAATAGCTATGCCACTCGTTGGCCTAGTTCTTCTGCTTTTCTGGTGGGGACGCGGTGGCCTGGTGGCTAGGTCCCGGTTTCGGAACAGATGGGCTTTAGGTTCGAGACACGAGGCCACCGAAGAACCATCATGTAAATAGTTGTGGGGCACACTAAATCCGTTGGGTCAAACATCCTCCCACTGGCGTGGTGTGGAAGTTTGGAGAGGGAGTGCAGTTCAGGTGTCATCCTGATCATCCAACCGCGTTTCAAAATTACAAGGTCCGTCTCAAAATAGCCCTAGCGTTGCTTTAATACCAGACGTTAATAAGGTCAAACTAATATATTTTTCGGTAAGAACTCAATATAATGCTCTGAGGTAGTGAAATAAAGTGGATGAAGTGGATATAATACAAATCAATTATATAATCCACTCTTTAAAAAATTCAAATTTAAGACCCTTACTTTCTTTTCTCGGACTAATGTGTCAATAAGCATCAAATTGTCAAATAAGCATCAAACAACATCAAATTGTCACTGCACAATACCTCATTTTAAATAGAAAAGAAAAATTTCAAATATCTTCTGTTAAAAAAAACTCAAAATTACCTTAATTTTCTTTTTATTTATGAAATTTCTTCAATTTCTGCATAAGTATTTTCATCAGAATATTTTCCGTTCTTTGTGATATTGCTGTCTGAATAACAATTTTAGCACAAAATTGTTTGCGTGGTATGCATAAGAATCTACGGTAGAAATCGCTGGCGCCATCTGTAGAATATATTACAAATTAAAAGTTCAATTTTGGCCCCCTTCTATTATAAAATAATGTTTTAATTTTTATTTCCCTCTCTTTTATTAAAATTTGTTTTCCATATTATGTTTGCTGTCAATCTATCAAAATTGTTTACATTAGTATTGATGATAGGTTTATATGAATGTGAACTGTATCAATGAGCGTGCGAATATGGGATTCTTGATTTAGGGGTAGGATGAAGACACTCCAAAACCATTTGGTCTGTTAAGTTGGCAAATAATGCAAGAAATTTATTATTTTACTCTGCACATCGACGATATTTGGATAAACATCGTGGCGATATTAGAAAAAAAAATAGAATTAGAAATGTAATATCACAAGTTGACATTATTTCAAAATATATTACAGCCATTTATTCGAAATATTTTATTTGTCAAAAACGAAACATTTTAACTCGACAGAAGTATGTTTGCTGTTCGGAGTAAATGTCGATTCTGTTTCACTGGATGTAATATTCGTATTCAAAATCGGCATTTACCCCAATTTTTTTAAAATTTTATTTTTGCAAAGGTGAGCTGATTGTTCATATCGCTGCTTTACATTGCTATCAATTCTCTAAAGATTCAAAATGAAGAATGATCAACGATTCCGTACAGAAAGTAGTAAAGTTAATTTTTTCGATCCAAACAATATTTATTTTTAAATATAATCGCATGTGAGATTTATAGATATAATTCAATCATGTCGAATCCTTTTTTTTTAATCCACCATGGTGTATAATTTCTAAACTCTTTAAAATTGGGTGACATTTCGGCAACGTGTTAATTGTTGGACGAAGGTTTTTTTTTCCAGCCTTACTTTCGAACAGGTAGTTATCCGAAGGAGTTATACTGAGAGAAGATTGGGAATGGGGAAGAATTGATTGCTTAAATCTTGAGGTTTTGAACTCACTGTAACAAATAGAAATTACTAGAATATAAAAAACAGGATATTAACTT
>JAPMOR010055935.1:0-44127 GCA_026543865.1 Argiope aurantia | reverse complement strand
CTGTGACAGCACAGTGATTTAGTTAAATGGACAACTTTCTTACAAAATATATACAGTCTGGTAATTACTATAAGTTTTAGAATGCAATAGCCGTCAATGTTAATAATATAATTAATATCGATAACATCAATAATATGACACAGTGTCAACGGGAAACCTTTAGAATGGTTAAAGTATGTCTTCAAATAAATTTAGTTTGAAATGATGTGCTTTTCTCAAGCCACTATTCAAAAAACTTAGACGTTGTTTTGTTTATTTAAATTTGTGTTCTGTTACAATTACATGTGCTATTTTATTTCTTCAATCTTTCTTTTAATTACTCGGCCAGAAGCAACTGTAACTATCGCCTTTAGAGTGTGCGATTGTGGATTCTAGTGTTAAAATGATTTCTTTCAGCATATTTAATCTCTCTAAAAGGTTACTAACTACGTTTCGGGTCCCATTACAGCCGTTAATGAGACAACCGACGCAACAAATTTGTGAAGTTTACAGAGATTTAAGTCATTCTTTTTTGTGTGTCAAAAAATATAGCACAGACTATTATCACTGTGAACAAATCAGTTATAATTTTAATTCCTGTAGAAAAATAAAATAATAATAGATAATTGAGAATGTCAATTGTAATTCTAAAATCTTATTACTTTTTATAAAATTTTAAAATAAAGGTTGATTTAGATCAGTTTGAAAATTTAAATTTAAATCTTTCGTAACGGATTTGCAATAACTAAATTGAAAAACTCTTTTTTATTCGTCAACTGTTTGTTTGAAGGTATAATTTTTTACTATTTTTTATTATTTCTGTATGGCATTAAAAATGCACTAAAAAAGCATTTTAATAATCCCTATTCTATTATTCCTTTGATATCTGAAATTGATGATCATTGACCATTCAACCGAATATTACGCTATTCAGCTCAGAATTTGAGGAAGAATATTTTCTAAGACTTTAATACAAATTCAAAGATATTTTCAACCCAAGTTTCCTTAAAGGAATTCCTTGTTACGTACATCAATACTCATTCCAGAATGCTTCATGGTTCTTTATAAGGAATCGAAAATGTATCTCCTTCGTCTATTCGGATAATACTATTACCCCGAATGCACAGCGGGGGTATAGATGAATATAATTCAAGGAAATATCTTCTTAATTAGAGCCGTCGTAATTATTAATGGAATGGCAACATCTCGAAGGCGGTCTCCAGGTTTCAATTAGACAATTCTTCAAGATCAGAAATTGCTTTTCGAAATCATTAAGATGATCTGACAAAGCGTGGGGGATTTCGCTACTTCGAATCGGTAAAATGGCAACAGATGCTAAGCTGACTTATCGGCCGAATAAATGATCTGAATGTAGTATTGTGGCTTGATTTCGTCCATTATCTAACGAATTTGAATCGATATCTAGCTTATAAGAGAATTTGATCAAATTTGGGGATCAAAATATATATAGTTAATAAAACTTTCCTATTTTATGGAATCTCCCATGTCTGATTTATCAGCAAAGATGTTTATTTTGATCATTAGCGTTGAAGAGTTCGAAAGGAAAATTATTATTGCAATATCTCAAAAAATGATATCATTGATGGTGATATATTAATTGGAGAAAGTTTCCAGAACTCCATTTTAGTTAAATCAAAATTTGTTTAATTTGGTTTATGATAAATTTTCTATTTCACAATGTCAGATAAAAATAATATTCGCCCATCTCACTGTTAAAATAGAGTCTTAAAGGCAGTAAACATATTTTTTTAATGTAAATGCAAAAAATAATGTGTTAAAAGGTTTAACATTCTACTTGAATTCGATAATCTGCTTTCTAAGGTAAGCTGAACTGCTAGTTTCTATTTATTTCAATGTGCTTCTCCAAGATTAAAATAATTCTTTTTCTTCTGCCATATTATACAGATATTTATTTTATGCATGTATTTATTTCCCGATAAATAAATTATATCAAATCTAAGGTATTAAATAAGTATAATGTTTTAAATGATGTATTTCTTGCAATTAAAACCATTTTTAGAGAAAATTGGTAGAATACTTTTTATAGAAATGCTCAACAAAATACCGTAAAATCAATGGATTTGCTTGTAGTGAGTATACGATAATATAGTCAACAAGCCTCAGTAACAAATAACGATGTTTATTAATATGAATACACGAATACACATATGCCATAACTCAGTTGAGGCGTACATAAGCAAAACACAGCAGTACTTCCAACAAACAGCAGAACACTAGCAACAATGATAAACATCTCAAGCGTCGAGAGAGAAAGAACTCGTTCAATTAATAATTTGAGCTGAACTCACGACTTTTTATAATTCCCGGGACAGGACAGAAAAGGTTGTTGAAAGGTCATCTTCAATCGCGCCTAATGGACCTATCGTCGAAATCCCAACGATTCTAAAATCTTCCGTTTTGTCACCAGAGTTGTCGCTAAGTTTGTTGCAAGGTCGGTCATTGATTCGGCATCCGTACAGTAATCAGCAAAAGTATCTGTTAAACGGAACTATTTGCGCTGGAAAACAACATTACAAATTCGTAACAGCGTGCTATATACTCGAGGTTATAGAAAAAAGACAATAAAATGTATTTTGGAAATAATAAGCAGTTGTTTATTATCATTTCATGCAATGAATTTGTATTGTTATCAAAAAGTTACGATGTGTTTTCAATTCCGCAATCTCTGTGATAATTGGGAACAGACTAAGGTAGTTTGGATTTCTCCCGTAAATCTCTTCTGTTAATCAATGAATTAATTTCGTAAAATTCCATTATTGAAGGCCTTTTTCCGAAAGCAGGAGGTGAATATACACTCACAAAAACACATAGAAACTATATCATACATCCGTATCATCATATAAGTTAACTGTAAATTACAAAATAACATTATTCGTAAAATTCGGTTCAACTATCGTAGCTGATCCCAGTTATCTGGCATCTTTCATAAAAACCGTTTTTATGCTTTATAATAATTTTGAGCAAAATTAATCAAGAAAATCTTTTCAGTAAATCAGATTTTTATAGGGAACAAAAATATAAGGTTTCAAGCTTATTTATAGAGTTTAAAAGTAAAGTAAATAACAAATGAGTAGAAAAAAATTTAATAATATTTAGAAGAAAATTAGATAATATTGAGAATAAATGGAACTTTTATAAATAATTGAATAATATAACAGTAATAATGTTTATATTACATTGCATTATTATTTCAATAAATTTTAAATATACTTACTGCTATGAATATGTGACATGTTTTCGACCTCATATGGCTTAGAAAGAGCAATTTACAGTGATTTTTTATTGATGCTAAGCATGCAATTTCCCACGGCGTCCATTTGGAAATTTTGGATAAAAAGATCAGAGTTCAAGAAAATGCAAGAATCCATGGCCCTATATTATTAGAAATCGCGATTTAAGACGGTTCTAAAGAATTCCGTATCACTTTAAGTCTTGTTGCGATACCATGAAAAGCCGAAGCGCTCTTACGAAGTTATCTCCTTCTGGAATCGAGTTCATAAAACCAGTTCGCAAACTGGCTTTACTCATCTCTAGCACTGCAATTTATTTAGTGATTTGATGACCTTGTGCCTAAACCATACCATACCATACCATTAGTGATTTGATATCTGCTTGTGGATATCTGCTGTTCTGGAAATGTTGCTCTTTGTAAACATCTTGCCGGTCTATTGATTACATATATTTCGTGGGTATTGGAATGGTAATAGAATAAGGTATCTTTTTCTGTTATCCAATTTACTGAATATCCCTTACCATCCATCTTTGGGACGACTTTCGTTCCATTACGTAATAATATTTTCCTGAAATGTTGGTTGTATGATTGTAAAAGGATTTACAGAGATCCTTTATAGCTCCTTACAAAATGACCTCCGACCCTGACAATAAAAGTTTGGCCAGCGGCCTTTTGGCGGTGAGTTTTGTGCATAATTGGAGTTTCTGAAGATTGTTCAGGATTTATTTCTGAACAGACTTTCATAAAACATGACAATAAATCTGTATATTGTTTACTGGGCATATTGGTCATACTGTCGGAAAGAGATTTACCAAGACTATTTATAAAGGATTAGAAAGTGACTCACCAACCTTGGCAAAAAACTTCACAGTCGTTTGACCTTTTGGCGATAAGTATTGAAAAATAAATGAAATAAAAAAATTACAAGAATGTTGGCTCTATATCTATTAGAAGTGAAGATCTGAATATTCTTCTGAATTTATCCTCGGACAATTTTTTCAAAACACTTGGTAATAAATCAGTATACCGTTTACTAGGCATATTGATCATAGGATCGGAAAGAGATTTACAGAGATTCTTTATAAATGCTTAGAAAAGGACCTCCGACCTTGGCAATAACATTCATAGCCATTTGGCCTTTTGGTGATAAGTTTTGCAACATAAAGGGTGTTTCTGAAGATTATTCCGGATTTATCCTTCGACAAATTTTCATAACAAATATTAATAAATCTTAATATTGCTAATTTGGCCTGTTGATCATATAGTCACAAAGACATGTACAGAGATTCTTCATAAATTCTTGGAAAATGACCTTGGGAGACAAATTTGGAAGCCATTTGGCTACCTGAAAATAAAATTTACAACTTTAGCGACAAGAAAGGGAAAAAATAAGAGAATACGATTGGATATTGAAAAGTAGAAATATTAAACTGGGTTTTTGTTTTTAGTGCGCTAATTTTCAAAACCTAACTTAAAATGATAGACAATTCTATGAACTTGGTTTAGTTGTGCGCTCTATTCTCAATGATTACACTTTTTTTAATCTGAAAAAGATCAAAATTTCAAAAATATAGTTGTCATTGACTTTTAAACACTCTCTCATTTGCCTCTTTCTTCATGTGACAGAAAACTGCACCAAAGGGTAATTGACTAAAGGACATCAATTAAGATGCTCTTTTTTTATTCACTTAGTTGACAAATATAGATAGTTCCAAACTAAAATTAGTTGCACGCCTCCTCAAAGCAAACAATACTTAATGGAGGTCCACTCTTCATCCTGATTTATACTCTGCTCTAATGCGTTCGCAATAACACTCCACCGGCACAAAAAGAAACGCTTAACGTTTATTTGACGCTCGAAAAACTGCTTCTTCAGCATTCCTCGTTTCAGAAAAGGACGAATGAATGGACCTTTTCTTTGTGAATCTCACGTCTGAATGTCTCGGCTTTTAATGCGTTGGTGATGATTTACACGACATGTAGATAAAATACTGAAAAATAAAGCAAAATTATATTCAGGAAAAATGGACTCATAAACCTGTGTTATTTTGTCAGCTTTGATAAATCTTCTGCGCTGATTGTTTACATAAAGTATGGAAGAAAATGAAAAATCTCATTTTTACTTCATTGTTTATGAGTTTGAGTATGAAATGTTCAAATTATTTTAATTTAATTTGGATCATGATGTGGTGTAAGCAAGCTGATAGAGTGCGGTGATTTAAAAGCCTCAATCTCACCCTCAGGTTAGTATCCATCTTAAACATTCAGAGATACCTATATAAATTATTGGTATACTGGAATTAAATATTGCTATGAAGAAGCATTTTCGAAAGATATACAATATTTCAAATATTTATACCTTTTGACTAAGACATAGCTGAAATTTTCTTTTATATTTACAAGTTCTATTTTTATGTCTATGTTTGTGAAAGAAATTAAATGTGCTTATTGGTTAAATTTGGTTATGGCATGAAACATTTGTTTATGGGATTGTTTGTTGGATATTTTAGAATTTGTATCCAATATGCAAATTTCTGTTTAACAACTTTCTATTAACTCTGCTTTCAAATTGTGTCTGTTTACGAGAAATAGAGACTTTGAATTGTTCATTATTTCTATTGTTATAATTTGAAAACAAAATTGTTTCTTAGAAATAAATGTGTTTATTTTCAGTGTTTGTATATGAAGTTTTAACAAGAAATATGTTGATAAATTTTAAGATTTGCATCTAAGACAGCTAACTTCAGGACAAAAAATTTTCAAAGCTGAACTTCAGTGAACTTTTTAAAAAAAAAAAATTAATTTGATGATTTTTTTTTCTCAAGCATTGGTAGCGTCTTTAAATTTGAATAATTTTTACTGCCAAACGAAGTATTTTCTTGCTTTCCTTTCCCTATTTTGTTCTTGGAGTCTGCTCATATCGGAATTTAAAATATTGTCTTTTGAACCTCAGAATAATAGATTTTCCAAACGTTCTCAGAAACGAGCATACAGTTCAAGAAAATGTCTTACTATTTGGAGTTGTGTATATTCATGAATCCCTTCATAAAACGACTCTATCCGCAATGTACTCACCTCTTTCCATTAATGTATTCTTCAAGGCAGTAAAATGTGTATCGAATTATTTAAAATAAGAATCGAATCATTGATTATTTCGAAATTTCTAATGAACTAGATTTCAGCAAAGGATTAATTGAGGCTGTTAATATTCCATATATACATATCAGAATGCTGTCTTGATAGAATTGAGTTCGGACAAAAATAAATTAATCTTTAGCATCCACTGTGCTTGAACTGAAACTAAACAAAATCTAGAACTGTATAAAATGATTCTATAATGCGAAATCGTGAGTTAAGATTGTCAGACATCTCTATCACTCTTTCAAATACATAGAAAACATAATATATTTTACCCACATTTCTTGGTTGAATTATCTTTCAGCTTTATTTTAATTTTAGTTATTTTAATCCTCTTTTCAAGCATCACGAGGGATTTACTTATAGATTTGAACGCAGTATTTAATTGCATGTTAACAGCATGTACTTAGAAGTATCTAAGATGTCTGTAATAATTCTGTAAAGCACCTTCGGAAAGAACACAAAACTGAGATCTTGGATTTTAATCAGACAGAGCAACAAATAACAGCGCTATCTTAACGGCTACAGCTTTTTTAAAAGATTCTTTAGTAAAGACTAAATGTAAAAGTTGGAAACTGGGCGTTAAATTGAACAGATGCATTACAGAAAATATGCTATGGCATACTAGAGTAATCCAGTATCTTCCTTAGATCTTTTTTAAAAGAAAAATTTTAAAATTTTAAATTTAAATATTTTACGTTGGTTAAATGCTTTTTTTTATTTCCTTTTAAACGCTCATTTTGTAAAATACTTGAATTGAAGTTCCATCTTTAAACATCTAGTCTTGATATTTATTTACAAATAGATTGCTTTTGTTTATAATTTTATTTTACAATACTTATAGACAATCTATTTCAATGAATCATATGATGCTACTTCAGATAAATTCCTACAAAGGATTTAGGTCGTAGTTAGTTAATTCCAAAAAAATGTTTGTGAGCAAAAATCTTGGCCCAGTTGAAAGATGAACAAATAATGTAGAAGAGGCTGAAATTTTTAATTTCCTCATAGCTCCTTTATTTATTTATTTTTGCTCTTACTTAGAATAACTTTACAAATTACATGTTTTATTTTTTTTTTATTTGGATATGAGTTTGTTGTCACGAAAACCAGTTTTGATTATGCTGCCCCAAGCATATTGTCCACAAGAAACATAGCGTCATATCTTAAAAAAAATTGATTGAAATGCTTTCTATGGTTATTTATAATATTTTTTTTCTTTTTAAGAAATATTTAATATCTGTCACTCCTTCCCTTAATTTAAAGCCCTCGGCAATTTAGCCATTTCTTTTTAACATTTTGTATACATTTTATTAAATTTAACCACAATGGAAAAGAATCTGTCTTCACCACCAACTATTCAGAATTTTTTTAGCATTCATATTTTATTTGCCTTGTTTCATATTTGTAAAAATAAAATTTTTTAATATTATTTATAACACTTTTTCTGATATGTTACAGTTCCAAAATCTGGAATTCCACTTGTAACATTATTTTAAAAACATAATTATTTATTATTCATTAATAAATTATATTTTTATTCCGAACAAGCGATACCACCTGGTTGCATTAAGGGCAACGACAATTGATATCAAACTTCAGCTGTAGGAAACTGTTTAAATAAAATACAATCTTTTGTTAAGAGCAAGTAATAGGAATTTGTTGTTAAAAATCTTTAAATCAAACATTGTTTAAGCTTGTTTTTTTAATTAATTTTTTATTAATTCATTGATTTTTTTCTATCAAATATTTTTTATAAAGTTTCTAGATATTGGCATCAAAATACAATTACATCTGCAGGCATGAAAATATCAATTCTTCCACTCAAAGGACTTTTTCTAAGATTAATTCAATTTAACGGACTTGCCATGAAAATAGCTGACACTTACAAAAGCTTCAGAAAATGTTAAATATAGTAACTTTCCTTCTTCCAGAGATGGAGACATCTATAAGCAAGCTGATGAGTTTAAATGGACTAAATTGAAGACATAATTGAATTCTCCTTAGATATAATTCCAAGCTGTGCAATACGACACTAGAAGAGCGATGATTTATAGTGAAAGTAGAAGTATTTAATTTAAAGGGATAAAAAAGCATTTTGCTGCTTAGCTAATGCCGGAACAAAATTAAAGAAATTGATTAAGTGCATCTTCCTCGGGATTCAAGATTAAATTTTTCTGTTAAAGGAGATTGATTTAATGTCTGAGTGCTAATAAATGAAGAGGGTTTCTTTTTGTATTATCAACTAAAGTCACGGTTCTAACAATTTGTCAAGTAATTTTTCATTACGAACATGATTGGATACTTTGTTTCCAAAAATAAATATTCACTTCATTTTTGCATGCTGCAGATTTTTTTCATAAATGGATTTAGAACTGAGTGGTTACTTAATAAGAAATAAATGTTTTATTGTTAGCTGAAACAATTTTTAACCTTTTGAAATATGTTTATTGCATGAATATTATTATGTTCTAATGTTATGTTTCTTTAAGTCCATATTTATACACACATATAAGCAGTTACTATGGTATACATTCATGCCTCGCAAACAAAATTAGATTCATTACGTTCCATTTTTTATTTAACTTAAGTAATTGATTTTCGACAAGTATAAAACTTATCTAAAATGTTTTTAATTAGTTATATGCAAGGTGTCCAGCTAATCGGAACCAAAGTAGTAAATTTCTTAACCTTTACAGACATATACATAGTTTCAATTAGAAAAATTCCTGAAAAAAATCCTTTAATTTATGTGAAGAATTAAAGGATTCACGTAAATTCCTTTAATTAAAGTATTCATATAAATGAAATGCGTATTAATTCACATTTTGGAACGATTAAATTATTTTTTGTATTCATTTAATTATTCATTGTATTTCTGAAAAATTACGAAATCTTAATTTTACATTAGATACTTTTATCCTATTATATTTATTAAAACATTTCGGGCTCGATAACATTTTAAAATAAAAATTTCCCTTTTTTGAAGACTAAAATTAACCGCATTAAGAACTATGAATCTTACTATTTCAGACGATTACAATAGATGCCTCAAAGGAGATCATCCAATCAAATAATTCTGTTTTCCTGACGCGGTTGTTGGGTGGTCTAAAAAGTTTTGTATAAAATGTTAAATGGTTAAATATTTAGCATTAAATATTTAATTATTTGATGAATTGGGCAAGGGGATTGTATAACAAGTTAAATTTCGTAGTTTTTTCATCAAAATATTTGTTGACTGAAACAACACAAAATATAATTCTACGCTTCAATAAAGGATTTTTTTTCTAACTAAAACTTAAAAGTTTTAGAAATTAATTGTTTAGTCCCAAGTAAAATGGAAATCTGTGTATAAAATCGCTATATATTTTATATTTAAGTAGTTTCGATATCATTCTTAAAATGTCTGGTTCAAGGAATATGAGAATCTAAAAGGGGGTAACGTTTTAGAAAGACTGCTAATAGAAATGATTGACAGAAACTTATACTTTTGGAAGAGTCCTTTGATTAAATATCCTGATTTACACAGAAATAACAGAAATATATTGGTGTGTGACATATGCAATTAGTCACATGCTATTACAGATTTATGTTCCTCCAGATGGCGCAGTTGAGCGTCTTCTTATAAATGATGCAAGCGTTGTTTTAGTTGTGGGAAAGCAATGACCCTGCAGATGGAAGGCGCCGGTGTAGATTAATTATATACTCCCAAGGTAATATTTCTGTATATAATGCTTATAATTTCAAGTAACTTTTGAAAATAAGTGATTGGAAAGCCAATTGGAAATTCATGAGCCATTAGATCACAAATGTGCCCATCCGTTATTAAGATTCTATGGACTGATAAATATTTTGAAGAATCACGGCTGCATTCGACTGTTTTCATAAAGTATTTTCATACCTAACAATGAAATTAATTTATAAATAAATCAGATATCATGTGCCCTTCATGAAAATATTATAAGGACGACTTATATCATTTGAAGCAAACAATCACAGAAGATACAGGCATGTGGTTATTAATTCCTAAAAGGAAAATTAATTACCTTCTTTTTCAAACTTGGAGATATATTCAGAAAATAGATGATTCATAATATACTATATGATTTTCAAAAACTATCTACTTTATTCAGAAAAATCAGGACATTAGTTTTAAACAAACGAAAAAAATTTAAATGGGACATAACATATTACTTTTACCGTAGTTTATATGACATTTTAAATGTATTCATAATCAAAGTTAAAATTATTTTTTTATTATTTGTTAAGGGAATTTCTAAGAATAAAAATAAAAATATTTTTATATCTAAATTAAGAAGAACACATCTTTTTTTCAATCATCATTATTGCTACAAAACAATAGCATGAACTCGTGAGGATTAAATAGTATTACGGAAAGAAGAATAAATTTCGTTAAAACTTCAACGATGGATTTGCCCGTAGTGGGTGTACGGTATAACACCATCAACTGATTTAAATAACAAACAACGACATTTACTAATACAAAGACATGAAATGCACAGAGAAATAATAACCAACTGGGAAGTGCACAAGACACGACCAGCAGCACTTAAAACAAACAGCAACCTACAAGTTATATACGGTAATAAACACAAAGCGATAGCACACAAAGCGACCAAACTGAACTCAGCAGGAGGAAGGAATCTACGTAGCTGCACTCTACGGTTTCTCCAAACGCCTGCAATTTTTCACCGTCTCCTTGCTTTAGCTGTATCTAACTGCAGACTCACTAATGTAAAAATGATTACTCCACACACGGCCAGATGTTGCTTCAATTATAAACTCCAAGATTTACCGCACAGCTCAATCATCAATCCACTAATTGTTTGAGCTTCATTCAAAGCTTGCGCTTTGCAGGATTGATCAATTAATTCGCCGTTGATTCACTATACAACTGACTTTGGCTTGGGCAGCCAGCCTTTTATAGCTTTCGAAGCAGAGCAGAGAAGGTTCTCGAAGAATCAAGCATAATTCGGCTTCTTTTGATCCTATCGCCAAAATTCCTGAAAATTCTAGTAGCATCCTATTTTTTACTAATAATCACCAGATTCGTCGCCAAGTTTGATGGCAAGTGCGGAGATTATCTAATAGAGTTGATCATAACATTATCTCTCCTATGATGGAACTAACTGTGGTGATAAGCAACATTACAAATTCGTAACAATTGATATTCATGAAATAAAAATTGATCCATCATAATTCAGTTTGTTGCTAAATAATTTGAATCTTTTGAAAACAAACGTTTTTTCCCCTTTAAACTTATTTAAGTATTCCTAAGTAAGAATATCATTTATAGCATGTATTCTAAGTTTATTGTGTCTATATATTATGATACCATCAGTAATATATTCGAATCTTTTAACTAGATTTTATAATGGTAGTTTGTCATTGCCGTTCTTTTATTTCGTAATTTAACCCTATTAACTCTAATTATCTAAAGCAAAATGATGTAGAAATAATTTACAATCGCATATGGAGAATTAGTGACAGATTTTGTAAATTAGTAGAAATGTACTAAGTAGTGCAAAACCTTACAAAAACATTCAAACTCATTAAACTGAGTGTGACTACAGTGAAAAATTATGACAGCATTGCTATATCATACAAAGTAATGAGATCTTAAGCCTCTATAGATAACAAATGGGGTACAAAATATTTAATTCTGAGAATAGATATAGTTGAACAGGCTGATTAAGATTATAAAACCTACAAATTCTTCTAAAAAATGTTTCACAAAAGTTTGAGTACATTCTTTCCGACCATTGTAAGAAATTAAAAACCCAATTACACTTCTCACATTCTTGGGAGGACTAAGCTGTTACTGTGTCATTCTTTTTTTCTTTTTCTTTTTTACTCCTTTCTTCTCCGATAAGTACACTTGAAGAAATATGAAGGATATTTCGGGCTACCGCCGATGTAACTTAATTAACATCACTTTACTTTTTTTTATGTTCCGAAACTTTCTTAATCGAAAAAGAAATTCCTTTCTTCTCCCAGAGATATGAACTTGAAAGAAAAAAAGGCTTCTTTTTCTTTGAGTATTTCTTCTACAGAAAGTTCTTTTTGAAGCGAACTATGACATATTATTTATGAATCTTATTTCTGGATAACGGTTTCATAACACCAACGTGAAGTTTTATATTTATTTATTTATGCAAATATATAGATTCTGTTGCTTGTTTATTCTTGCTTTTTACTACTTTTTGTTTTCTTCAGATTTTGAGAATAAAAAGTCTTGTTGTTCACTTAAAAATAAACAGCAAGACTTAGAATCTCAAATAAACAAGGTATAAATTACATGAAATAATATGTCAAAATTATACTTTATTCCCTTGTCGTCCTGAACTGCGGTTCAAATGCTGTCAATGCATTTTTGCTTAAAAATTAGTAAAATTACACTATTGGTCAAAAGTATTACAAGTTTGAGAAAGTTCTCGGTTTTTAAAGATTAAGACACCAAAAAGTAATATTTGTTTTCATCTAAAGTGATAATGTTCTAGTACAAATATCTCAAGTCTCAAGCTATTTTATCATCCTTTGTGGAGCAATCTGCAACGATTGCGTTATCTCGGTAGTCTCTCTACGGATTTGGTTTCGTTTGTTTCGCTGTCGAAATGCCTTCGCTATGCATTGCTTTTCTATTTAAACTGTTCATTCCTATTTAAAATGAGTAAATTAACTCGTGAGAAACGCCAGGCTGTTATTTTAATGCACCAAGAAAACATTTCAAATGTTAGGATTGCTCATCGGTGCGACTGCAGTGAGTCGACTGTTTCACGCCTCATAAAAAGATTCAAACCCGAAGGAACCGTAGACAAAAAGAATAAAAGTGATCGTCCAAGGTAATCTTCTAAACGTACATTGTGATGCTACATTGACACGATTATGCCGTAAAAATAGATTTGCAAGTTCTACTACACTTGCAAGAGACTGGAATGAGTCCACGTCTGTCATTGCCAGTCCCAAAACAGTTCGCAGAAGTCTCTGTGAAGCTGGTTACAAGTCACAAGTATCTAGAAAATATCCAGTACTGATGAAAGCAATGAGAAAAAAAAACGATTGAAGTGGGGCCAACTTACACAAAAATTGGAGTATTTCGGAATGGAGACAAGTCATATTAAGCCACGAAAGTAGCTTTTATTTAATGTCTGACAAGCCTGGAAAAGTTTGGCGTAATGCAAAGGACAGAATGAAGCCGGAATGACTGGTTCGTACATCGAAATACCCAGAAAGCGTAATGGTATTGGGGTGCGTGTCATATCAGTCAGCTAGACGACTTCATTTTGTACAGTGAACCATGAATGGTGACAAGTATGTTGGGGTGCTGAAGGATCAATTGTATCGTAGTGTTCGTGACAAGTTCCCAAGGCAGAAATGGAAATTTCAGTAAGATCTAGCAACCATCGAAAAAGATAAGACAAACTTTACAATTGATTTTAAACTTTATTTCTGTTCAGTTCTGACCTCTATATCGAAATAATCGTTATTTTAGGTTACGGCTGCGTTGCTCATTTCGAGGAAACTCGCCAGATTTAGACCCCATTGAGAATTTATAGAATATAATGGGAAATAAAATAACTGAAAATTATCCAAGAACAAAACGTGAACTTCAGGAAGAATTAATTAAAGTTTGGCAATATGGAATACCGAAAGAAGTGTTGCAAAACCTTGTGGATTCTATGCCTAACAGAGTCGCTGCTGTGATCGTAACCAGAGGGGGCGCAACCAAATATTAAAGGCTTTTGAGTTGAACTTTTTGTTATTTTTTCTGATCAAAAGAACTTGAGATTTTTTCTTTACTTCATTTTGTTCCGGGAAACCAAAATGGGTTCTGATACTGATGACCTGTACATTTTGTTTGTAATTTATTCTTTTTGAAATAAAATATTTTTTTGTTCAATAACTTAATTATATCTTGCCTTTAGACCAATTTTAAATATTGACATAAAAAATATCACTTTAAATGAAAAAAATATGTATATATTACTTTGGGGGTAGCTTCTTCTTGTAAAAACTTGAAATTTCTCAAACTTACATTACTTTTGACTAGTAATGTATTATATCAGAAATTCCTTAGAATTTTTTAATTCGTGGAGCTATTATTGTGAAAATTATAACTGACTTGTATAATTTTACTCAACGTATATGCCATAATTACTTGATTTATAACGACTGAAAACTAAAACGTATATCCGCAAGATGTTGAATTATTGGATGGATCTTAGATTCTAATCAGTAGAATGAAGAGAGGGGGTGGGGGACGTTTACAGTTTTCTCATCGTATTCAACTTAAAAAAAATATTAAATGGATTTTTCCTACGTAAAATTTTAAAGTTTATATTATATATACATGAATAAAATATATTGTTTCGAATCTGTAATGTTGACTTTCATCGCCAGAAAGACTGATTTCCGATCAACTCTATTGGATGCTGATTGGATGCCGAATCAGTGCCCAACGGACTTGGCGACACATTTGGCGACTTGGTGGCGAAATAGATGATACTGGAATCTTCAGGAATTTTTCTGATAGAGCCATAAGAATCGAGATATGCTTGTAAGTTCCAGAACCTTCTCCCCAACTCTGGAAACTATAAAGTACCAGCAGGTCAAGTCGTGTATAGAATCATCCAGAGGATTCGAGTCGCACAACGAGTTCTGCGTCGAAATCAGTGTATTTCGAAATTCAATTCTCGGATGTAATTAGTGATTTTAACAGCGCTGTGGGATTTTTTGAAATCGTGAAGATTAATCAATTGATATTATCCAAATAATTTATTTTATTGACTCAGTGGCTTGCGACATCTATTACCCAGGATTGTGAAGCATTTGAGTTAAAAAGTTGAACCTCGACCTATATATAATATGAAACCCATTCTCAAGTCCGATTTTATATAAACGTTGTATATTGTTTGCTACCATGTTGTCATTAAGATTCATTAATGAATTCAATTCATAATAGAGCTTGAATGATATAGAATTGGTTTATTAATACATTAGATAATTCATAGAATATAATGCTGTCGCAGGTAGATCAATAAATTATATTTAAAGTAGAAAAAAAACAAGTCATCTTTTAACTTAGAACGTTCGTCTAAAAGCTATATATATATATACAGTGTCTCACAAAAGTGATGGGACACTTGTGCTTTACAAAAGGAAACTGTAATAAAATAAATTAAAAAAAAACATGTGGGTGTGTTTCATACTTAAATTTAGTAACAATTATTACATAACATACATTTTGTCAAAATATTAAAATATTAATTTAATAAAAATACAATTGTTTAGAACGGAGCAAAAAATAGCTCACATAAGTGATGGGACACCATTAGATATGCAACAAAAATCGTCTGAAATAAGCAATAAAAATATTTTTGGTGGTTTTATTTTTACTCAAAAGCAATTGGCAATAATTTATAAAATCGTCTGCAGTATTTCTCTCCAGTTTGTTTTGGAATTTTTGTGTTTTTTAGCTCTGTGCAGCCATGAATGCTAAACGAAAAAAAACTTCACCTGAAATTCGAAATTTAGTTATTAATTTGCATATTGAACGTGTAAAATCTATTAGAAAAACTGCTGAAACAGTTAACTTGAGTCCTTCAACAGTTTTCAGTATCATTAAACGATATAAAAAGAACCATATTATTCAGGATAAAAGAAGACCTGGCCGACCATCAAAGCTGTCCAATGGAATAAGGCGAATTATCGTTCGAAGTATTAAAAAAAATCCAAGAAAGAGTGCTCCTAAAGTTGCTGCTGATTTACAAGCATTATATGAAATAATTGTTAATCCGGAGACTATTAGAAGGGTAATTCGATCTGCTGGATATCACGGTAGAGTATCCAGGAAAAAATTCTTCGTAAGTGAAAACAATAGAAACCCCAGACTAGCTTTCGCAAAATCCAACATAAATAAGAATTCTGATTACTGGAATAAAGTTATATTTGCTGATGAGAGTAAATTTAATATATTTGATTCTGATGGTAGAATATTGGTGTGGAGAAAACCCAGGGAAGAATTTCGCAAACAGAACTTGGTGCCAACAGTAAAACATGGTGGAGGAGGAGTTATGGTATGGGGGTGTATGTCGTCCGCTGGAGTTGGTAATCTTGTTTGTATTGACAGTATAATGGATCGGTACAAGTATATTGACATTTTAAAGTAAAATTTGAAATCTTCATCAGGAAAATTGAACCTTCAAAACGATTTTAAATTCTACCAGGACAATGACCCCAAGCACACTGCTTTGAACGTTAGACTCTGGCTGCTGTATAACTGTCCTGAAATAATAATAACACCACCACAATCTCCAGACTTAAATCCCATAGAGAATATTTGGCAAGAATTGGAATCAAGAATTAGCAAACACACCACTTCTTCAAAACAACAATTAAAATCGTTGCTTCAAGAAGAATGGGGTAAAATCACTCCAAAAATCACAAAAAAATTAGTCGAATCCATCCCAAGAAGATTAAATCATGTTTTAAAAGTAAAAGGAAATCCAACAAAATATTAAAACATTTTAAAAAGTAAAATTTTTGGATAAATATTTGATGGAAAAGTAAGTGTCCCATCACTTATGTGAGACATTTTTTGCTCCGTTCTAAACAATTATATTTTTATTAAATTAATATTTTAATATTTTGGCAAAATGTGTGTTATTTAATAATTGTTACTAACTTTAAATATGAAACACACCCAAAAAAATATTTGTACATGTTTATTTATTTATTTCATTACAGTTTCCTTTTGTAAGGCACAAGTGTTCCATCACTTTTGTGAGACACTGTATATATATATATAGCTCGAATTTGGCTGTATAAATGAACGAAAACGATTCACCCGCATAATTTCCTAATGATGCTAATCTGTTTGAAAGCAACAGCTGCTTGATAATATTGTTGACAAAATACATTCAGCAATTCAAACATTGTTATCAGGATTTCAATGCTTCCATTATGCGAACAAAGGAAATATGAAAGCCTAAATTCCAAGGCATAAATCATATCTGATATACACTATTGCAAAGTAACATTCATTCTATTCAGCATAAGCATGCGGAATTATTGATGACAATGAGCAGTATTATAAAATACTATGGGTAATTATAGGAGATATAATAATTCATAATATCATTATAATAAAAAAAACACGTATGCATTTAGACAATGGCTGTTCGTTGGTTCAGAAATCAGCTGTGATGGAAAAGTATTTCAAAGAAAATCTAATATCATGTATTAAAATATTGCAGTTTATAAAAAAAGAGGCCTAGTTTAGTCATGAATAACGAAAAGGTTTTCTTAATTTCAGAAGTATATTTAAATGTATAGCATTTTAAATATTTTAAATTGTAAGCATATGTTATAAATTCCATATAATGATGTTAACAGAAAATTATATGAATGTTGAAATAATAATTAATCCCATATACATATACTTTCATCTTTACGCAATCAATTCAATAGCACTCTTGCAAAAAGGGTATAAAATAAATTGTCTGCAATAAATATCGTTTTATATATGCAATAATTAATAATAATTCATTCCTCTTCGAAAAAAGTTCGTTTGGATAGTCTTAGAAAATTATCTACCACTTGCTGTTTATTCGAAAAATTATTTCTAATAACAAATAATAAATATTCAATAAACTAAATGTGTTTCTGTCTAAACAATAAATTGAAACCGAAACTCATGAATAGTCAAAGAGAGAAAATAAAAAAAATTTTTGGGCGGAAAAGAAAGAACTACAATAGGCACAGTCAGCTATTGTACCTGTTGTTACAAATCTGTAGTGCTGCTTCCCAGCATGGTTAGTACAATCACTGGAAAGACTGTTTTACGATCAACTCTGTTGGATGTTAATCGAATGCCGAATCAGTAATCCCTGGACTTTTAAACAAATTGGGTGACTATTTGATGACTTGGCGACGAATTTGGCGACTTTGGCGGCAAAATAAATAATATTGGAATCTTTTAGAATTTTCGCGATAGAACCAATAGGAACCGAGATACGCCTGATTGTTCCAGAATCTTCTCTGCCCGGCTGTGGGAACTATAAGAGACTGGCAGTCTAAGTCGTAGACAGTCGTGTATAGAGATGTCGAGAGGTTTAGAGTCGCATAGCGAGTCAACGGCGAATTAATTAGATCATTCCACCAAAGTGCAAGTGTTGAGTGGTCAAACGATTGATCTGTGTGCCGAATCCTGCAGTTTATTATAGAAGCAGCACCGAGTCGTGTATGAGTAACCAGTCGTGTAATGATGAGTCGGTAATTGGATACAGCTAAATCGAGGAGACAGTGGAGAATTGCAGGCGTTTGTAGAGACCTTAGAGTGTAGCTACGTAGAATTCCTCCTCCTGCTGAAATTTGCCCACTTTATGATCTGTGGTTGTTGTTATTATTACCTATTACAACTTGTGGGCTACTTTTTGTTGTAGTGTGCTGCTGTGTATCACGTGTGTTCGTCTATGCATTCATTTTTTCGTGTTAATAAAGTCGTCGTTCGTTACTATTGGTCCGTTTCTTCATCGACTAACAAATCGAAAAAACCCAGAATTCATAACACTATCTACAGTAATTTAAGCCGAGGCATTGAGATTGCAGTTTCAGTACCTCTAAATTCTAAGGAAGAAATGGTTGTTTTGGCCTGCAGATTAATCACTCATTTGTGGGCTGTTTAATGCCTTCAAGAGCTGTCCGTTAGCTCTTGAAGGCACCTAAACAGCCCGCAAATGACCAGTCTCTATTTCAGTTTGTCTCTATTTCTCCGGTTTGTTGATTAATTTCTTGCTTTATTTATTTCTTCTTTTATTATGTCATTTTTCATTCTCGATGATCATCTAATTCTTAGAATGGAAAAGCATCCAAATTATAATAAAATAAACAAAAACTGAAACTTTAAAAAATTATTCCAGGGAGTGTCCAAGCCGTCAATGCATATGAAAAAGATTATATATGAAATATAACAATGGAAATATACTGAAATAATGAAAGATGCCATATGAATTATACAATTCAAATATTTATTATAGAACATTTTATTTGAATAACTCTTATTCTTTATATACTATAAATTTCATTCAAATGTAAAAGTCTACATTATTTAAAAATCCATACATTTATTCCATAATGTCAAACATACACATTTTTCATAAATGAGCGTTACTGAAAGACAAAACAGTTTTGTACAGACAAAGTAGTATTGCGACGGTCCTGCCATGTTTGCTATAATTGTTTCCGATAAACGGGTTGACCAAGATTAAATATCACTGCGCTTTCAACATCTCAAACAAATTCGAATCACAATATGAGAAAACCAGTCTTTTATTTGAGAGTGCAGACAGCAATGTGAATACTTGGGAGAAATGACAAATTGTTATCTCTGCATTGTTATCAACAAACTTCACGCTCAGTGAATAGAATGATTTATATCAATTTCTAAATCATGTTTGCTCAGGAAAAGCTATACAATGATATTATTCATCCTTCCCAGCTACTATTGTTTACAAAATTTCTGCACTATTTATTCGTTACATTTGTTTAATGGCATAATATAGAAAATGAGTGTCAGTCCAAAGAATTCCATTTTTACAGACATCATTCTGAAATCAGACATTACTAAGCATTGTTTATTCGAAACACTGAAATATATTTTTTTTGTTTGCATTTAAAACCTCAATTTTATGTGTGCGCACACCATCCTTTTTATATTTAACTATGCTTTGCATTTAAAAGGAAACGAATTATAACTTTTAACTTATTTTTTCCTGATTTTTTTTCAATGTTTCCCATAAATCTGTAACTTTCACCTGAATTCTGCATACAAATATTTATTTAGTTAGGTTGTGTCCCTTTTGTATTTAAGGTTCACGTGCACGCATTCAGAATTTTTGAGAGTTGACTGCTGATTGGAGCATGGAAATACATATTCATTTTTGTTGCAAAGCCCTCATGGCTAATTTTATGCATTCAATTCGTTCTATGTCTAATTATCTGTTTCACAAAAAGACAGAAATCCGAAATTTTGTTCTTCCTTATGGAAGATCTGAAATATTTACAAACGAACCTCTCCTATTCGAAATATTTTTAAAAATTACATTACACAGACGATAAGATTTTATCAATTTTATTTCAATTTTATAAAAATTAATAGGAAAAAATTTGAATTGTAGATTTTCCATAAAACAAGGCTCTTTGTTGATGGAATTTATTTAGTTAGATTAGCATCCCTTTTTGTAGACCATGTGGGTTCTTTCCTCTTTTTGATTAATTGTTAGATGATGACTCATTAAAAAGATTCTGAATTCAATGCCGTATCAATTGTATCGTTTTCCTCGAGGATCATGCAATGTGGTATCATTAACATCTGCACTTTGCTTCCGAGATCACACAGCTATTATTTTAGAAAAGTGTTAAAGGTTTCACGGCCCTCTAAACTAACCATTTAATTTATTTTCTCCCGGTTAATTCAGCCATCCCATTTGAAATTTACATTTGATATAGTTGAGAAAGAAAGCTGCTTCAAATAAAATGTTCTCTTTTAGATATTCGAATTGTACATTCATAAGGCGTTTTTATTATTTCGATATATTTCCATTGTTATATTTTGTATGTGATCTTTTCCATGTACAGTGACCATTTGTATATTTAGGCTGCAGAGTTGCAGCACCTACTTCATTCTTCTTTTTTGTTAAATTAATTTTTTAAGTTGCATTATTGAAAACTAGAAATAAGGGAAAGAGCTACATGGGATAACTGATATCTATAAATGTGTGTGTGTGTTGGAATTCATTTTGGAGAAGTGTCTGCTTTTGTGTGTTTGTATGTGTTGGAAATAACTTGAATTTATTTTTCCATGAGAGGGCATGATTTATGCACAAGGATGACAAATGAAATGCATTTGTTTACATCGGAAAACAAATTAAAAGCATTACAAGTTTGTTTCTCCCTCAACGCTTCTACTGTGAGATTTATAGAGATTTGTTTCACGCAAATCGATTCATGAGAGGAAATCTTAGGCAACTTTCGAAGGAATATAGCTCACGTTTATTCTATCGCTTGTAGAGTGAGAATTACATAATCATCAATATTTTAGAGCGCGTATCAGAAATGATTAAAGAAAAAGGTGTGGAATAAAGAAATTAGGGTTAATTTAAAATATAAATAACACACAAAAGCTTTATATATATATATATATATATATATATATATATATATATATATATATTAAGTAAAAAGATATGCAATATGCTATTAAAGATTAAAAGAATATTTAAAAAGGCAAGTCCGGGATTTATTTAATCCTATTTTTCTCCATTTTAAATTGTATCATATCAGGGCATTCCTTTTGATTCAAACACATAAAACCAGTTGAAAAGGATTTGAAAAAAGAAATAAAAAATACTCCGCGTTTTCAAAATACAAATAAACGGGAGCGGGCGGAAAAACGAATGGATTACTCTCTTCCGTAGCTTATGCAAACAGATAGCGCAGGCGATTCATCAAGGCAGAGTGCCACTTGACAATGCGAGCCAGGTTCGCGAATTCCCTTTTCTCCGACATTTTTATTTATTTATCCTTTATTATTTTCAGAGTCCTCGGCATAAGTCATTACCGACCACGTTTTAAAAAATCTGAGAAAAATCAAGTTTCTTTGTTCGGTGGTTTCCGGGATTCACGACGAACAATTCAGAACGAGCCATTTTGTAAAAGATTCTCTTTGGGCGGCTGACTATTATGAAGTGCTTGTTAATGTTTATAGAGGGTTTATGCCGATTATAAAAGAAGAGAAAATAAACCAACCTGATGAAGGAAGCCTGCGAAAAAGTTTTTATTTATAAAATTTCAATATTATATGTGGAATTTTACTGATGCTAATTGGGTAGCGTCATGGTTGCATTATGTGGTTTTTATTTCATACAAACCATTCGTTTATTAAATAAGCAAATTATCTTCTTATAAAAGTCACATTATTTACAAGTGTTTGCTGAAAATGTAAAGCAACTCAGTACTCATTGTAAGAAGTATCAGTAATAATAGTAAGTAGTCCTTAGCAATAACTATACTTGGTTTAGAGAAAGTAACTGTATAATTAATAAACTGGAGATTTTAATGAATTCGAGGACGTTTTGCTGAATGACAAAAATAAAAATTCGAGCATAATTATCAAAACATCGGTGAATGAAGTCAGAAGTGAATATATTAAAGCATTGTGCATGATATACAAAGATAGGGAATAATTCGTGGAGAAGTACACCAACCCGAAAATCTCAATTTGAAACAATGAAGTCTCAAATCACGAAAGATATTATTATCCACTATTCAAACCATGTTTGGAACTAATTACGTGGGGCTTGTATTGCACTTTCTTTTGCACAAAATATTTAGACATGCATACATTTATCATAAATAAATAAGAAAAAAAAAACCACGCAGAACTTAAATTTCAACTGTCCTTTACATCATAGATTTAAATGAAATCCAAGGCAAAAAAATTATTGTAAAATATGAACTAGTCTATGAGTTTTCCTAAGGTTTTATCCGTTTGTAATCAAAATGAACTGAAGGTCATGCAGTTTCTAATGTTCTAAACATTTATGTTTATATGGCTTAGCCATACTGTACCAAGCATTGATTTTTTTTTTCTTATTTTAAAACCTTAAATTTATGTTTTTTAAACCTATTATATTCATAAAATCAAAACTTCTTACTAAACTATTGTTAGTTATGTGCTATAAATAGGGTAATAGTGCAATAAACTTTTACTTCGTAGTTGTGTGCACTAGCGAAAGATTGAAATTTTACAAATAGTTCTGATATATAAATTTTACAAATGTCTTCTTCCTGCTCCATCTTTTAGGTTGTATTTTTTTACCTTTTTTCTTTTTCTTTTACAATACCGTGTTAATTTTAATCTAGAGAAAATATTTATGAACCTGTTGAATATTCAAATTTCTACAAAATTATATCCTAGAAATAGGAAGTCCTAAATAGGTAATAGTTATGTATCTTTGAAAATTAAACGGCCTTAAACTATCATCAGTAAATAACTTATTGAGTTTCCATTAATAATAAACCAGTTTGATTTTTTAAAATTGAAATGACATAAAATCATTTGTAATATGTCTTTCAAGCAGGGTAACTACATTTTTACATTTGCACATTAGTAACTTTACATGTTTTGTGCCATTCCTTTCTCTTCTTTCTATGGTCTATTAACATTTTTTTAAGTTGATTATAACTGAAACACTTTATTTAAATGTTTTGAACCGTCTCATGAGTAACGAATTTAAATCTGTGTTCATCTGATATAAATCATTTTGGGTACTCTTCTAGGCTATATGAAATTAAAATATCATTTTTGCCTATAGCTTCTTTAAAACATATTTCACAGTATTTTGATTTTCCTGTCTTCGTCACAAAAGAATCACAAATCGCTTAGTGCTTCAGAATCAAAATGAAGAATCGTTTAATTATTGTCTATGGCATTTAAATAACTGTTATCTTAAATCCAGAAAATATTCAAAGCTACTTGAGCAGTAAAAAAAATTAGTTTTATTTCGTCAAGATATTTCTCAAAGTGGTAAAAAATGAAAGCATATGAAATCGATATAAATTAGGTCTGTTTCAATGAATTTCAAGATTCAGATTTATTTCATAGGTGATCGGGTTGTAAATGCAAATAAAAAATAATTCTTTTTTCAATATCAGCCATGTGATATGCATGTGAAAGAGAAATTCATAGGTGCTAGCCTTAGTTTGGAACTCAAAAAACAAAAAAAGAAGCATTTAGATTATTATCAAATGTAATTAGGCGTTAATAGATTATCTTTATTGTTAAGAATCCAGCAATATATATATATATCGAAATTACAATACAAATTCACATTTTTAATATTAAACTATTCATTACTAAAGAAAAGAAATTGTGACTTTTTAAAAGTTCTTAAGTATATTTTATATTTAATATCTTTTAATTCATAAGTTAAACTTTAAAGATAAAAATTAGTAAAATATTATGTCACTAGAAGGAGCTTGAGATCAAAGTTCATTGCTCCAAATTTTATATTATTCATTCATATAGTCTTTAAGATTAAGCAGGATTTTCGCTTTCTTTGGTGGCTATCTCAAATTAAAAAGAAAATTATCTGGCAGAAATAATAAAAACCACAAAAATCGAAAGAAAACAAGACGTGTTTACCAACTTATCTTTAGATTAAAGTATTTTTTTTTCTGTTTGAAATAAGAGGGTAGTTAAGGGGAATAAAATTAACAAAGTATTTATTGTACAGCTAACATTTCAAGCGCTGTTTTCCTTAGCACAAATGAGAGCCGATTCCTGTCGTGCAAATGAATTTATTATGAAAAAAGTAAAGAAGAAAAATTCTATACAAAATATGAATTGATATATTGTTAAGTATATGAATATTAAAGCATTATTTAATGAAATAGAAAAGCAATTTCTTGTATATGGATAACGCAATGTCATGGACTTTAATAAATGATCCCTTTAAAAAAAATGAAATTAAAAATTTAAAATATTTTTGGTCAATAAACTTTTCCTTATTTGATACTTTCTATGATAAAAATATATAAATTATAATAGAGTTCTTAAAAATTATTCAAAGTATTGTTTCACGGAATTTCCAAAATGCAAATCAACACCATTATGTTTTTTATGTTACAAAACGTAAGATAAAGATTATTTAATTTATGTTACAAATTTTCAGAAATAAACATCTCTCACTTAGCTGTCAGCTTTTTCAAATACTTTTTGATTTAATCACATTTAATCAATATTTATGATTATGATTTTTTATTATTTTTAATGATTTTGACGAAAATGTAAACGATTTGCTTAGAGATTTCTATTTAAAAATTATTATTTGACTTTATTTCATAATTAAATTTGTAAATAAGAGCACTTTTAATTCGTGTTTTGCCACTTCTAACGATACACGTTTCTAAAAAATAAATAAATCTGTTTTTGGAGCGAAGTTGCCATTCTGCTCTCAGAGCGGATATATTTCAAATGAAAGTCTGGCACCTACTTGTGTGATTTTCATAGAAGATAGTAGATAATATGTTTTCCTGTTTATTTCCCATGGACTCCCACATGGGCCCCCTCGTCATTGAGGGTGATAAGCTTCCGGCAGAGTTGATTCTCGCTGCCCTGGTGGATACAGAAAAAAGCTGGGGTTTTGTTCCTCCCACCGACGATGGGACGTACTTCCCAAAGGAAGGGTTGTAACTTGACCGATAATGGTCCCTAGGACTCAACTACTGTTCCTACCAGTGCTGCTGTGGCGGCGGTTTGGCCAATCTGATTTTTCCGTGTGTCTTCCAGAGAGTCGGAGTAGCCGGATTAAGGTTTAACGCTTATTTTCCACTGAACTTTCATATGATTTCCCACTTATTCTATGATAAGACAGTTTCCCTTTCCAAGCAAATTGTTCGTCTATGTTAAGAAGTTGGCCCCGAGATCTTTCAAGGGTTCATTCAAACGCTACTTTATCTAGAAACTGAAACGGAACAATAAAAAAAAACTCGGGGAAGAAGATTTTCTATTTGATAAATAAGATGAAAATTTTTAAGTGGGGATGTCGTTCGTTAGGATATAAAAATCGAAAAAGAGGTCGATATTCCGCATCCCTAGTAATGGCACTTCAAAACCCATAACTGATTTCTCGTGAAATGCCATCTTCAATTACCCAGTAAACCTCTATATGTGCTACAGACGAGAAAACGATATGTGATCCTGCATTTCGTAGAAACTCTTCTGCATTTCATTTTGCTTGCAGAAGCCTAGCAAAATTTTTTCAGAAAATATTTCCGGTTAATGTATTTGCATAACGTTTTCCAATTCCAAAAGAAGCAACTGCAAATAATGCTGCTAGGAATGCACAGGGTGGTACTTTACAAAAGATTTCACAAATTCCAAATTACTTTCTGAGAAAAATGAGCCTTCTCATTTGCAATTTCCAAGAATACTATTTTTTTTCCTTGCATGTGAATTCAGAATTTATCTTTCCTTTTAAATTTTGAGATCTGCCTTGTAAAAATGTATCATTCTGATTTTAATTTCGATTTTCTTTTCGACGCTTCATTATTTTATTTATTTTAAAAAATGTTTTTAGATATTCTTAAATATGATTTATCTAAATTAAATAAAGTAAAACAAATATGGAAAAGCTCTGTTAAGAGGCATCAAACGATGAAAATCCTTCTAATTTAACCTTACTATCTGAGAGACCTTATTTTCTTATATATAAATAATGCTTAAATATATATGAATAAAGGTTAAAGAGTCAGAAATAATTAATTAAAAAATAATTGTTAAATAGAGATTTAAATTACAATTAATAACTTCATGAATTTTGTTAACAATAAAAAGGATCACTGCTGGTAAGTTATTAAATTGATATCCTTTTCGTAAAATTGGTTATTAAATCATTTTTTTAAAATTTGTATATGCCAAAATTTCAACTGAACAATTGAAGAATCTCTAATTTTTTTAAACTAGTTTTGTCCAATTTTTGCAAGTACAGTACATGTAAACAACTTGTGGCTACATAACTTGAAAATTCCTGCTGATGTCCTCAATCTCAAGTACAGTTAAACGTTATCCTTTTTCCTGATGAAAGATATGCTTAAAAGGCGGCAATTCACAAATGCTGAAGGAATGTAGCGACGATGGAGATATGAAGAAGAGAATTACAATCTGCTTTAATATCTTTACTCTATCCGTATCGAAAGACCCCTCAAAACCCTCTTGACTATGGAGAGCACTTAGACGCTTAGTTATCATTACGAAATCCCCATTTTTCTTTCAATGTGACTGTCTGAATACCCCAGGCTGGTGCTTTGTTCATTAGAGACGTTCGCTCAGATGGTTCGGTAGAAAGAAATATCACGAGAACTCTGAAAGGATATCCGAGTCTACATTATCCCAATAGCTATTAGCTAAATGATATGCTTATTTCTATGTCGTTCAGGGAACTGACTCCATACATGATCTTTCATAGAAGAAATTCGTGAAATTTATTTGCGTTTATTCAAAAAAAGAATAAATGAAATATCCAATTGCAATTTCCATACAAAGCAATAAAAATTCAATAACTCAATTTAATAATCAGTTAATGCGTTTTATATGTGTATCTATTTGTTGTGAGCACTTATACGAAGAAATATTTTGCAATCAATCTTACTTTTATTTACTTATGAATAGAGAATTATGGCGCATTAGTTTAGAGCTACTGTGAAGAAAGCCGTCCACGCTTAAAAACAAATTGAAGTGAAATGACTGTCAAGAATCTGCGAGCTCTTGTTCTATCTATAAAAAACCAGTTTAGTAACTGATTATATACATTAAGCATTGTACAATGCCGTGTTCTAAGTGTGAATTGATAAAAATATGTTGCGTCTAAATTAAATAAACATTTTAAAATACAAGTGAGTGCATTTGCTGTTGGATTTTATCATCTTCTTGAGTAATTCACTGAATTAAAGAAAAAATCGGGTCGATTCAAAGGGCCTGATGTATCGAAACATTTCTGAAACGAACTCATATGCAACAGCTACCTTACTTCTCTTATCAGAGATATTTGGAGAAATATTCTTTTCGTCTATACATGGTTAAAGGATATCTTAATGCAAATTTTTAGAAGAATTTTACGCTTCTTTCCTACTTTATTTTTCAGTTTATTCCTCTTTCTCTTGTTTTTTTCTTTGTTCATAGTTTCTCGATACGGAAAGGGCGGAATTCAACGAGTTCACCCAGTAACTCAGATATCACTGCGAAATTCTTTACCCTTCGTTAAATGCAATTGATTGAAGACCCGAGGAACATGCTTTGTTCTCCAGAGACATTCTCCCCGATAGATTTGGATGAAAGAGAGGTTTTCTAAGAATTATCAAAGGATGTCACAGCATAAATCTGTATAATATTTATCAGCTAAGTGTTTACTTCTTCTGTGCAGCAACCTCTTAATAACATAGGATGTTCATTCCGATTTTTGAAAGAAGAGGGGATTATTTCTTATTTTCTTAAGAGAAAGTATGGCATTCCAGGATTTTGAGGTCCCAGAACTAAAATGAGTTTAGGAATGAGTGGATGAAACGTGTGCGAATGATTTTTATCTTCTAAATTAACAGCTTCTTTCACTTAATTGCAATTTTAAGTATCAAAAATTCTGTTGTTTTATCGGCAAATGGTAGACGTGACGATATACAAAAGGCGTGGCAACCTAATTCATTAGCACCTGTATTTAAGTTTATTTTTCTTTAATTCAACGCGAATTGTAATGGTTTAATATGATTAGATACTTCATAACATTTAGCGTAATATTTTTCCTTTAAAATTAGTTCCTCTCTTAAATACTTAAAGTTGTGATATAAATACGTGAAACCTGAATAAAAGATTTTGCTTAGAAAAAGTTTTCAAATATTCTAGCTTCGAACCATTTCGTTAATGGAAAAGCATGAAATTAATATAAGTCTTTATCTAAAGCTGTATACATCGACGAAATGTTAAAGATTTTAACATTCCGTTAATTGCTTCGCTTATTAAAACGCTAAAACTCAGCTATTGAATCCATTATACTCTCTATCTATTCTGTAAATACTTCTTAAAAACTTTTGACGAGTTCAAAGTTAATTAATTCTGTTCAAAATTCGATTAAGTACCTTTACCACCTAAAAATTCATTTAGAGCATCTTTGCACCGCATAGATCATGCTATATAAAAATCAAAAACTGACTTTTCGAACACAATAATCCCTTCACACGAGCCAACCATTTACTTTTACGGGGACAGAACACCCCCCCCCCTCCCACCTAGTACATTCTTCTCCAAAATGAGGCACAATCTCAAACAAGGAGGCATAAAATAAATGATCCACCCTCTTCCAACGCTGGATTCTACAGTTTCCGCAGCCATACATCACTTTGCCCCTGAAAACGACTCCAAGTTGCAACTTTGTGAACATCCTCCTGAAAAACGACGAGCAAGGAACGATGGGAACTTCCGCGCTGTCAGGCAGGTGGTTGTTTTGGCACTGATTCATTTATCAGTTGTTAAAGGCACACACGCCACGGGGACGTGGAAACAATTTACCTCTCCCCTTCAGTTGGGGGAGGGAGAGAAAGTGTTCAAGTTTAATGCTGCTACCTTCCGAATCTGATTTAGAGAGTGTTAAAAGTTCGTAGAATATACATCCCGAGACGAAGGAAAGTAGCGAGTTGAATATTCAGATTAGATCTGAGAGTACATGCCTTACGAATTGGATACCTAGCGAGAGGCTAAAAATATACACTTTTTGAAAAGTTCTGGCAATATTTCGAAAATCTGAGAAAAGAGTTTCAGCAGTTTGAAATAGCAAACTCCACTTTTCGTCTTTTTAATGATGATGTTTCTATATTCCACTGTTTTGGAAACATTATCAAGTATGCTTCTGACAATAAAGGTATCTGCTGTTGTTTTTCTCTTAAATGTGAAAATATACAAAAAAGATTATCGCTCTCCAGATTATAATGATCTCGAGGGGCAATCTTAACTTTAGAATCGAAGACTTCAAAGTTATACGATCTTACAGAATGTCCATGGTTGGCTTTTTGCACTAAAAACTACTTTGGTTAGAGATTGACAAACATTTTTCTGAGGGAATAGAAAAAGGAGAAGAAAATATTTTGACGTGTTAGTATAACTTTTTATCAAACTTAGTTGAAATTCAAAAAAAATATTATTTGATTTTTTTTAATATTGATATGATAAATGAAGTTGCGAATACATTTCAAAAAGCTATAAATATAACAATACAAGTAACAGTAAATTTTCTAAGCTACCAATATAGGCTTTAAAGTGAATCGTATAGAGCTTAATATGCCCATGACAGGTTTTAAGAGTCTCCCTTCACTCATCACGGAAGCTTAGATGTTAAGTCCTGGTAAAATATCGTTCTTCGCTTGTGCATTTCATTTGTGTTTAATTTTATAGTTTTGCTTCAAAGAAGTTCTGGGGTTATTTTAAAACAGACTTTAATACAATAATCCTTTAATATTGATTTAATAGGTTTTAATTCATTAATGTAATTATATTTAATATAATTAATCAGATTCAAAAGTGTATGTACTCATTTGCTATGCCAAATACTTTTGAAAATAAACAGTTCTGTGATGCAACAAACTATCTTAGATTTATATTCATTGAAATGTTTAATGAATTACTTTGGTCTGATTTTGATCTGCTCCACGACGACCTGCCTACCCGAAAGGGTGTAAGACCTTGAAATTCACAGGGGAGAGAACACTTAATTATTTATTGAAAGGCTTACAACCATCGCCAGAATATGGGCAATAATTAAGGGTAAACATTATAGTTCATTTGACTAAAATGAAATATTAAAATTAAATAGTAAACAAACCAATTATGTATTCCGGAGTGGGAATTGAAAAGAACAAAGAGAAAGCAATAAGACACATAAATATAAAATTGATATCACAATGACCAAAGGATGGAAATTATAGTATATTGTACAATAATATCAAACATCGCACCAATATCTAAAACGCCAAGTGAACCCATTATACGAAGTGATTAATAAGTGAATGACACGAATAGAAAATGAAAATACAAAGCAGACATGAAAAAGCCCCCACTAGAATGTAAATCAAGAATATGAGCAGAAACGTACAAAAATTTTTAATGACTATAATCTTGGATATAAAATAACAACTTGAAGCCGTACCAGAATAATTATATAAATAAAGCATCAATTGAAACAAGACTGCAAGCATCCCAAGCCACAGATCCATCATCCTAGCCTCTTCTGAATGTCTCCACAAGTATCTCTTGAAACTTCACAGATCTTCTCCATCATCCTCAGCGAAGCCCCGTTCCTGAGCGCACTAAGGAGACTAGTGAATCTCTGTTATTTAAATCTGTATTTAGATCAAAGTGATATGTAAAGATCCTTAAATAATTGTGTCGAATCTTTAAATGCACAGAAACATCAGCCTATTCCTTTTTCTACCTTTTTATACGTTTTAAAATTGTTTTCCTCCCTATTGTTTCTAAATATATTACATTCTCTCTATATTTTTTTTACATTTTTATACTTTATTACATTTATTTGATTTTATTTTCATTTAAATTCAGATGGGTTTTATTTTTTCTTAATCATTTCATTTAACAAATATATTAACAATTAATCAAAGGAATTCTCAATGAGGTTTCTTATTCTGCAAATTGAGAGCTTTCTTATCTTTCAATTTTCACTAATGGCCACAATAACGGAAAAGTGATAGCAATCAAGCATTCCTATTGAAGACTTTTCATGTTTTAACCATTTTCGGAAAGAATAAAATGTGCGCACTTTTCTATGATTAACTTATCGTAGCATGGAACTTCTTTTTATTTGATTTATAAATAATGTAATGTGTGAATTTAAGAGATGTTTTGATTATCTTTAATATGACTAATTGCATGTTAATAATACTTTAAAACTTGATTTCTCTAAGTATCTTCCATCCATACACATGCTGGTATTTTAACGCATTTCCATTAAAACATTTATTTCTTAAACTCATTTATTACATCATTTATGCCCATCATCATTTTACTCCATTTGAAGTTCATTAACATGACTAGGATCAGTTAAATATGTGAGATTGCATATCACATCTTACTTTAATGAGTAGAAAATATGGGAGCTGCTCGATGTTGTTCCGGCAAGTAAGTTAAGATAGTTATCAAGGATAACAAAAGTATTAGGAAGTTCTCAATTTGTAGGAAAAAACACTTTATTAAGAATTGTTTGACTACCAACTGCCGTATTTCTCGAATTGAAATTCAAGAGATGATTGATGCATAATTTATTTCCATGCATGCTCATTGATTCGATAAACGTCCCTATTCGAAGTTGTAATTCAAAGTCAAGACCCAGGTGTTTCAAAGCATTTGTAGAAAAGTGCATTTAAGCTAAAATCGATCCAATCATTTTTCTCAATTTTTGAAAAATAAATATGAAAAGAAAACGTGGTACAAGACATAATATTAACTATTGTGTTTGATAGCGAAGAATAAAAAAATAACAACTACAATGTTTGATTTACATTCAATGGAATTGCATTTTAATCTATGGGGTCTCAATCTCAGTACCTGTCACTGAGATACATGGTCTTTATGGATTGATTCTATAGCATCTGTAGTAATGCCTTCACTGACAAAGGAGATAGTTATTCATCTCTCCAGTGCATTTTATTTGGGAATAAATAAATAAATAATGAATGTCTGCAAGTTTTTCTAATGCTAATTAATTATTGCGTAGATGCCTTTAAATGTTTTTATTTATTAAAGAGCTCATGCCTACATTATTGAAGTCGTCTCGCTTTGGTTTACTTTCAAATTATCCTAAAATGTTTTGCAGGTAGGAAGCTTAACATTGCTTAATTGGACTTAATTAATAAAAACAGAACCTATTCTAGCTATTTCTAAGCTTAACATAGTTCCTGTTGGTTTTTTTACTTTTTCGTATAGGATCTCGTATCTAAAAGTCAAATGAAAAGTCTAGAGAATTCTGCCTTGAGATTTTGTTATGAATTTCTATGTTTTAAACCGCCATGACTCCTAAAAACTTATTTCTGGAATTATGTCTATATGAAAGTGAACGTGACACCTAAAAAAACTTAGATCTAGATAGATAGAATTTAGCACGTGATCCTAATGATAAATTTTTAGATATCTATAAAATTTCCTATGATATCATTCAAATAAAAAGTCTTTTTGTGTAAAAGTGAAATCAATAAATCTAATCTAGAGAGAACAATGTGAATGAAATTAGATATATATTTGCATCATCAGAAATGCGCAAGTACGTTTGGTCCAAATTCATCAATGTGGGAGAAACATACAGTTTAGGTATCCAAATATATGTGAAAGTAGTTATTGAAAAAAAGCAGACTTAGATAAAAGTAATTCGGCATTGTTATCAAAATAGATCTGAATTAAAATTAGCACACAATCAATCAAAAGGAAGTCATCCAAAATTCAGAATCGATAACAAACACAAAACATTTTTGTTTATATCATTATGTGCGAAATCCAGATGAGGAGGAGGCCTACAATAACTTGCCACTTTTTCATCCATCATTTACAATACCTTCAGAAGAAGCACACTTTTATTTGCAAAGGGTATCCCAATATTAGCGCAAGATTTGAACTTGCCACCATTCGTGCAATAACGTATAGCCAACCCTATTGTATATATATTTTTTAAAAAAAACACCAGTTGACAGCTTACGCGATAGATTAATGTGTTAATGCAAGATTCGAATTTTTTTAAAAACGTAATTTTTTTTCTTTAAATTGTTATAATTTTATTGAATTATAAAGCACACAGAATAGGGTTATGTATGGAGTAACACATAGGACAATGGTCTCAACGACTTTGCTGACACATACGCATTCTTTTGTCGAAATGTTTCTTGAACATTTGCATAAATATGGATAATTTTCGTTGATGCAGCGTTGAATTTCTTTCTTCAATGCAAGCACGTTTGTTAGCTTATTGGAATAGACCTTTGATTTCACATAATGCCATAAAAAGAAATCCAATGGTGTTAAATCACACGATCTAGGGGTATAATTCTCAGATTTTCAAACTGTGGTCGCCAGACTTTTATTATTTTTGAAATATTGTTCAACGATGAAAACACGTTTTTCTATCTTTTAATGCTCCATTTTTTCTTACCCTAAATTATCAGGTGTCTTTTTTTAAATATATATAATAGGGTTGCTTACACTTTACAGCACGAATGGTGGCAAATACAAATCTTCCGTTAATTTTGGGGCACTCTTTAGAACAGAAAATAAAATTTTGCATTGTCTAAATATCCGATAAAGTAAAGTACAGAACATTCTTTCTGATTTCTCATGGCATGACCAGGTCCTGGTAGTACAGATCAGGTAATTTCTGTAATATCAAGTTCAGGATTACTGGAAGAATGAGGGTTCGAAAGCCGATTCCTGTAAATATTTAAAGCGTATGTGATGGTGCGCTTAAGAATATCGCGTCCCCCTTTGCTGTGACACAATAAGCTGTAGAATGATTACAAATCAGGTGTCTTCCTTATCATCTGTCAATGGTCCTAAATGATTTATGATCCGCTCCAATACATATTGCACATTATCCCAAATTGAGGCATTTAGATAACTAATTCTAATCCAGTATAACATGGTAACTAATTTAATAAATATGAAATTAGGAATATACCTATGTTTTCTATGAACATCGATTGAAAGCTGTTAATTCTTGGATGTTAAGGACGTAGAGCAGCATTACGTTGCGGTATTCGATGATTGACTCCAAATCATAACACTTGGCTTCCAATTGCACTGAGTTTGTAAGAGGCCGCACGGCAAGTTCTCCTAATGACCCTGGGTCTGTCCTGTGATTTATGGCTGGGAGCAGCGGTGGTTATTATTTATTCGCACGCGCGATCGGAAAGCGCCTTCCATTCATCATTCATCGCATGCGAATTCCTGTTGTGCAGCCGCTGGTTCATCATTCGTCAGCCGGTGTTTGGGAGGAAGCGGTAAGTACCTCGGGTCACGGCAGGTAGGAAAACAGGTAAAACGGGACATCGCACAGTTAAAGCAAATAACTGAAAACTATTGGCTTGTGTTATTTGATAATTTTAGTTTATTATTTGATTTGCCCACCATTGCTCAGTCTGAAATCGTTTATATGTTTTTTTGTACTAATGAAAACATTAGTTAGTTAATTAATTGTCCTAAAGCATCTATTAAAACGTTTCTTATAATTTAGAATTTGTAAGAAAAATTTGATGTGCTTGTGATATAAAAATAATTATGGCAAAGGGCAAAGCTAGTGCACAACAATATATCTATTTAAATATAATTTGTTTAAATATCAGAAAACGCATTCAGTATTAATATTAGAGTACAAATCATCATAAATATGTAACACTAACAGAAAAGAACAAAATAAGAAACCCCACCGTCAATATTATATATATATATATATATATATAATGATAATTTTTAATATAATTTAAATTAATTTCCCAATTTTTATCTTAATTTACCCCATATTAACTTCCATCTAAAATGTTCTCTTATTTCTTGATCCAATTTCACCTTTTTTTAATTAAATTAATGCTACACAAGCTCTGTAAAACTGCTTAAATCGGCAAATTCCCACACTCCGAGTGAAGGAAAAAAATGTCAAGCTAAACAAATTCTTTTAAAAGATACCTCTATTCCGCTTACCTAAATCGACACGAGTAAAGAAATCTCTATCAGAATCTCATAATATAATCATTGGGGGAAAATATTTCGCTCTCTTTCACTTTTCTCCTCTTGTATCACTCGTCCTCAATACTAGTAAATATGATATGTATATAATTTAATTTAAATCTGAAATAATTTCCTAATTTTTATCTTCATTTAGCTCCAAGTAACTCTATTCTAAAATGCTCTCTTATTTTCTTATCCAGTTCCCATTTTTTATTTAAATAATTCTACACGCTCTCTAGAAAACTGATAATTTCAGCATTTTCACCCGCTCGAGTGAAGGGATAAAACTTCCTATTTCTTAAAACATTCATTTAAAGATATTCCCTTTATCAAATCGACAGGGGCACTTAATTTGTTGTACTAAATAATTTCAGTATCTCATATTTTTTTCGAACAATTAGAAAATAAAACAAAATTTTGAAAACATCAAGAATTTAATTATTTCAATAAGTAACTATTAATTTTATGTAATAAATCATCAAATATATATAAAAATAGTACAAAAATTAGAGACAATTTCTCAAACATTTGTTGTTGCAATACATGTTAATAACATGAAGCCTGAAGGCTGGCATCTTAAGCGGAGTGTTTCAATCCTCATCGACTGTTCAAAAACAGTCATTAGATTTTGTAGAAAGGAAAGTACCAAAACAATTTAGTAGTTAAAGAAGCCTTTTTAACAGAAATGTGGTTATTTTAATAATTTTACTTATGTTTGGCTAATTTCTTTTCAACTTAGTATACATATCTTATTTTCCGACATCTTGTTTTCTTGATTAATACTGCGCATGCCCTAAGTAAACACATCTTATAATAAATAAGAAATTAATTATTCAAACTTCAAAAGAAAGAGGGACTTTACTGGAAACTCTCTTGTGTTTTATGGTATATGTGAGAAAAATTAAGAGAAAATCTATGCAGTAAATTTGATTTCTATAGAAAAAAAATCCAAGTTATTATTTATAAAGATTTAACATTTTGCAGCACAGAACAGCTCATTTCCTCTGATATCATACACATACAAAATGCACAAAATAAAGAATATTAAGTAATAAAATACGTTTATACATAGGCGAAATTCATACATGATGCTAAAGTTAAGTTTAAAAAAATAAAATTCCGAATATTGTGTAGTATTTGGAATATTCCGAAAAGAATATTCCAAATACTAATAGATTTAAATGGTCAAATCATTTAAATATAAACACCAAAGACTTACTGATAAAACATGATCTTAAAAAATATTTATTAAAATATATGCGATGAAAAGTTAAAGAAATATGTATTCAAAAGTTTTTAAAATATGTATAAAGAAAAATTGCCAATGTGCAGGTTGTTATAAAAATATTAGAAACACTTGTGATTGAAAACGATGTTTAAGAATACGCTTCATATGCATTAAAATATAATCCTAATTATCAGTTTTTATGAATATAAAAAGTACATATCATAGTAATATGATTTTTTTTTAGATTTTAGTAGCAATACTGCAGAGAATCCGCATTTTAGATTCAAAAATAATTTTTGAAAATTTGGTTGCAATATTACATTATCTTGAGGTGCCGCAAAAGAGCTAGAAATTTTTAAGGAAAAAAAAATTGAAAAAATTGTAATTCTTAAAAGGGCCTTAAAAAATTTTTCTTAGATTTTAGTTTGGTAATAGTGGAGAAAAATTAGATTTTAGGTTCAAAACGCATTTTAAAGTGCAATACATCCATATCTCAAAGTTCCACAAAAATCTTAAATTCTGTAAAAAAATTGAAAAATTATAAACTTTGATAAAATATTGTTATGATTTTTTCATTCATATAATATTACAAAAGATGATTTTAAATACATATATAAGCATTACTATTGGAAATAATTATTAATTACAGAGTATAATAATAATAATAAAATATTTTTATGTCCTATTTTGCGTTTCTTACTTTTATATCCTTAATGATTACAAATTTTACAGCTGCAAAATGTTTGTTTTTACTTCACTACCACATTAAACTGTTTTTTAAAATTTTAGCATATTCACACTTGAGTCCATTTTTGCTCTTATGTATCCTTCTCTTGCGACTGAACCACAGACATTCTGAGCCGATTCAACCACCAGTTTCACTGCTCTTTCCACTGCTTGCTTATGACAAAGAAGCCAGGGAAATTCGATAACCGAGTCCCCTACACTATTTAGTTCAGCTTCAGATGCCTTCTGTATTCTTTGATAGAGACACGGGAAGCATGTTTTAGCAAGGAGTGTGTGCTTAGCAGGAGGGGGTGGGGGTGGTGAGGACTCAGTTATGCCATTTTCAAGCCATGAGATCATGTCGATGTTTATCTTTGGAGCTTAAAATTTCCTGACTCTGTCTTTACTTTCTGTTATTGCTTTTAAAACACGCTCTTCTTGAATTTTACATTCATCACTTAGCATGGGCAAATGGATAGTTTCTGAAACAGCAAAAAACCCATTTTTTAAAATAATCTTGTCTCTCAGAGATCGTCAGACAGGTAACATAAATATGGGATAAGGTTAAAAAGATGTTTGGAACCATAAGTACATAAAAGTTTTAACTTAATATTAAACCACACAGGCACCTGGTAGCTTTATCTCTTCTTGTCTATTAGATGGATATGATTGGTTTGCCTCTTTTGGTAAAGAAGAGGCATTGTCGCCTGTGATTGTTTCTGATGCAGAAGTGTTTTTTGTCCGTTTTTGATTAAACTTAACTATTCTCTGTAATTCTTTACTTTTTTTTTTGCTTCTTTCTTCCTCAAAGCGCTTGTGGTAGCAATATCAATATTACCTATAAACATTTTCCTGTTAGAACGTTGATCGTTTAAAACCTTTCATTGAATAACTGTCATTCTTTTATACAAGTCAGCAATATCAAATAAACTTCTAGCTTCTTTAAATTCTGTGAGATTTTAATAAATTCCTGTATTTAGCATAATAAGCTTGTATCATTTATGAAATTCTTTTGCTAGAAGCAACGGGAATAGTAGCTCTTGACCATTCTTATTCTATTATGGAAATTGAAATGTCACATATTTCGCTTACAGAGAAAGATCCTTCGTGAGGTTATGTCTAATATAACTGTTGCACTAGTAGTGAGTTCAACTTCAGGCAAATCGCTAAATTTTCCAAAAATAGAACATTCCGATATTTCTCTCGCCTTCATTAATTTAGACTGAACCATTTTTATTCACAGCAAAACACAAAAGCACAAAGTAGTCAGTTACACAATAGACGTAACGGAGACGCCAACTTAACTGAGCTCGGCAAAGTTAGTGATATGAAACCAGCTATGTCCTTGTCACCGGACGCAGACAAATCTCCACCTTACCTCTACCGCTCGGACGTCGACTCAGTGTCCTGCCAATGCAATAGTAAAACTATTTTTTATACTTTTATTCATACGACAATGCCTATTTAACGCTTTTTATTTCAGAATCAAGGCCCACAAAAATCCTTAAAAAGTTACAAAAAAGTTTTTTTTTAATGAAACTCTAACGTTCTTGCGACACCTCGAGATTTATTATAATATTTTTTTAATTATTATTTATCTTATCTATATCAAAAGGAACTTTTCCACGCTAATATAAATTAAAAATCAAAAGTTGATTATTTCGTAAAAAACTTTAGAATGTAGCAAAAGTTTTAATTTTATGAGATTTTAACGTCTTTGCGGCATCTCAAGACCTACTCGAATATTTTTCATTCTTATAATCTATATTATCTACAACAAAAGGCAACTATTACAAATTAAAAGTCAAAAACTGATTTTTTCGTTGTATCCTATTGTAAACGTCTTGGAATTTAGTCAAAACCATAAAATGTCAGACTTTACATACTTTCGATGAGGCCAAATTGTTGGAGCCAACTGCGTCAGAAACATCTATGACAGACGTTTCCAGAGGGGTGCTGTGTAAAGTCATGACAGCGTACACAGAGCGCAGCCAGATAAACTCGGCGTAGCCGAATAGTGGACAGAAGAAAAAGCTGAGTGAAAGACCGATGGGCATTGAAGTAGATTGTAATATCTCTAACACGGCAACCAAAGCGACTGCAGAGCTCAATCAGCATCTGAATTCCCCAGTGTCAGTGATTACAGTTAGGACACACTTTCACAAACAGAATATTTAGAGCAGAGAGGCTATTCCCAGGCCACTTGTCAGAGATGTTCATGACAAATGTCGTCTACAGTGGTACCATGACCACAAAACCTAGTCTATTGGTAAGTGGAAGACAGTTATATGGTCAAATGAATCATCTTTCATAATTTTCGCCGCTACAAGACATATACACGCTTGGAGAACACCTGCACATGTGAATGATCATGGTTGTTTCCTTCCATCTATCAGGCATGAAGGTGGATATGTCATGATATGGGCAGCCGTGGTCACCTGGTCTAATCGTAATACTGAAATAAACGATCATTGTGAAAAAAGTATTGACGGATGTGATCAGTTCTACCTGATCACATTCGTCTTATGGTGCAAATTTTATTTACTACAGAAGATGGAATTTTTCGGATTGATATTGTTCTTCTTGATATCTTGGTCTGATAAACTCAAGGATGAAATGAAATAGCTATATTAGCCCTTACAATCCTCCGACTTCAATACAATAGAATTGCTATGGTCTATTTTAGAGTATCCAATTTGAAATAGATATCTTCTGTAGGAATCCAGAAACTTTTACAATATATCCCTGAAGAATGTTATAATATTCCTCGAAACATTATTCAGCTCTTGTATGATTCGTTTCTCAGGAAAATTTATCTTATTACATGACAAAGATGGCCCTACATCTTATTAAAAAAGATTATTATATTTGTTTGTTCTATTTTTATTATTTTGATAACCACCTGTAATTAAGTTTAATAAAGAAATTCTGAAATAGTTCTCTTCTATAATTTCTGGTCGGTACGCAAAAACAAATACATGTAAATCACTCTGAACAATTAATTATGTTATCAATTATTCTATGCAAACATTTTTACAGGAAACATTTTGAAGAAACAAATGGCCTAGGTGTAGAGCTTCTTTCCCGGGTTCGAGTCCTGGCGCCGGCATGTTTGTTCTTCATTCACACATCTGTGAAGTGTATAAATGTGCCCTCCAGTAAAGATGGGTTGTGCGAGCGAGTGTGTGAGTGGCACCTTCATATAAGTAAGAAGTCAGACTTCTGCCATCGGGTGCTCGGGGATCTTTACCCTCAGAATCTACTGCAACCCTTTTTCCGTGGTAACGTGGACACGACATCATTATCCACAGGAATATTAACTACCATCAATCATGGACTCTTTTTTTTTATTTCCATGCATATTTCCTTGAATGCAAAGAGAATTGCATTCGAATGTCTGGAAAAATTCTTAACATTTGGTAGAATCTCTACGTTTTAGACCCACAGGCCCGAAAAATGCATTTTTGGAACTATATCTGTCTGAAGCTGAGTCTGACGATAACTCAAAAACAATTTAAGCTAGACATATGAAGCTTGGCATCTAATCTTTACATTAAATTTGTAGATTTCTTCCAAATTTATTGGAGGATCTACAATTTTGGAGCTTTACCCTTACTTTAAATTGTCCATTTCAATTTGATTTGCTTTTAATTTGTTATGTCCGTCAGTGTATACTGATATACAACTATAAGACTACATTCAAACTCTATTTAGCGAGTTTAAAGCATTTTTAAATTAGCATATTCTCAGTCTTACGGCTAAAATGACAAGCAAATGGAGGGGGGGGGGTATTCAATGACCCCTTAAACTTGTAAACTCAACGATATATCCAGGCCGATTTTTAGGAGAGAGGAGGCAATAATATTTTCTGTAACATTTAAGAGAAGTAGGTTGGAGAGACTGCTGGACCTTGGATCACTTTTTCTTTTCTTTCTATATTTTTTGATCACTAAAAACGTATAAAAAAATCACATTTTTATTTTATTTATTAGTGTCCTATTGAAAGGGATGCATGATAAACCTGAACTCACTTATCAATTAAACCTCACTTATTATTATAACCAGGCAAGGTGAAATTATTATGACTAAGAAACTACTGGAATATTCATTAGAAGGTCAACATCTGCAGGTTGAATTTTATTCTAATGTATATTAAGCGCCTTCTAAATTTTGTTTTGCATTATTGTAGTCTTTTATCTTGATCATTAATTAATGAAGTATCTATTTAGCTATACTGAAACACTGCTTATATTAACGTATTTGTCTACGTTATGACTGTATATTAGTATAAAAATTTGCAATGAATATTTAACTGAAAATCAAATGTATTTATTGCATGTGTAAATAATTGCAAAATAAGGGCTTGGTGTATTATAGATTATATTTAAATTTGCTGTATTAATGTGCTCTGTATAATTGCTTTGTATTGATTATTATTTGTATTTGTATTTGTTTGTCCTTTTGCTGTTCGGAACGGAGTTACTTATGACATACACGAAAACATGAAAAAGGAGCGGATGCCATAAATGAAAGAGCTAACATTTATATATGAAATACATCAGAAGTAAATAACAAGAAGATCTAAATAAAATAAAGAATTCGAAGAAATAGTCATTATTTTAACAGTGTTTTGCAAATTGTTGTGAATTCTCTTCGACAATAATGAAAGTTTAAGTAAAAACCACTATACATCTCAAACTAAATGCTGCGGTAAAACATGGAAACTTTTGTTTTAGAATACACAGAATGAATTCAAATAGAATGAGAACATTTTTAGTTCAACAAAATTCAGTTGTATTTGTAGAATGCCCCGAAATAATTCGTAAATAATACATTCGTAAATAAGCATAAAACTATCATTAGAATCCTTTTTTTAGAATGAAGGCGTTTTGTTTATGTTTTAGTTCTTTTGAAAACGTATTGTTTTCAGATGCACAAATATCATTTTGTACATTTTTCATTCTTTGAAACAAATTAACATTTTCTTATAATTCATCTATAAATAAGGATTCCAACATCTGTGAAGAAAGTTCTCACAGTGAAGAAGGAAACATCTTGAATGATAAACTCTTCTTTAAGAACAATAACGGAAATATCGCGATATTCCCAAAACATTCTAAATTCAAATTTCAGAGCACGGTTTAAAGGCTCGAATAGGCAGATGAAGCGCGACACGCCGAAATCAGCAAAAAAGCCCCAAAAAAGAAACCGAATGGTTTTTGCATTCAAAGAACTCATACAATATTCAAAGCGCGCTTTGCCAGTGTTGCCGGAGATGTTTCCGAATAAACGCTAAGTCAGAACATCAAAGGAAGAAGAATGAAATGCAATTTGAAAAAACACAAAGTCTGCAAGTTGTCTTTAAATAACTCTGCCCTGATGAAAGGATGTCTTATATTTTTTCCTTCTTTTTTCCCAGCACGTGGGTAATCGCCATGAGATAGAACGTAATTGTGTTTTTATTTTAAAGAACTTGGGAAAGAAAGTCAGGTTTGCCGAATTTTCAAGAAACCAGGTAGGAAATTAAAATGTGTTTCACAGATTTGTCCGGATGTACTGATTCTATTCTCGGTGGATTTCATAGTTTGACTTGAGTGCATTCGTTTTACAAAAAAGTGAAAACGCAACAGATTCAGCTAAAAATATTGAATTATATTTCTTAAAATGTTTCTGTTTCCTTTATATTACAATATTTTAATTTTTTTCATTGAAAAATGCGATTTTGTCGTATTTTTATTTTTGATAATGATATATTTAGATACTTTTTGTCAGTAAATTATTGATATCCAACTTGCAATGACTTGTTTGTATCTAGCCACTAAATGTTATCGAAAGCTAAAAAGAGCCTATGAAAAAAAAAAAAAGATTTAAATCTGCAATTGCTTTAAGTTAGCACTATATACTGGGCGATCAGAAGTTTTGCCAAAAGTTATTAATTTATTATTAAAATTAAGATTTGGAAATTCTTTTAACACTAAAATGAAATATTTCATTCTAAATCCCTGAGTTACATACTGAACACAAACTAATAGGTAACTTTAAATTCAAAATTCAAAAATCAACATTTCCATCGAATTTAAGTTACTAAGTCCACATAATACACAAATAAGCCCGATGTTGGATAACACTGTACATAATTTGTGAGTGCAATTATAAAATGTAATAATTACGAAACGAATTAATTATAATAAATGCATTCATTTGTATAATTGGATTCAATTGCAAAAGATTTCACAATAGAGCCTCTTATAGTATAAATTAGCTCTTAATATTTATAGTTACTTTGGTAACCATAAATACATTAGAGAAATACAAAACAAATATGAATATAGCTGCCACATTATTTACTACTCTTTCATTTCCCAAGGAAATAAAGTATTATATTTATTGAAGATATATGCAATGGTGAAAATATATTTAATAATCTTTCATTTAAAATTT
>JAPMOR010055931.1:19104-45039 GCA_026543865.1 Argiope aurantia | reverse complement strand
AATAGGATTAAAGCAGGATCTGCTGAGGCTTATTCCCGGTGTTAGACATCTATTATTATGGTGTGCACTTAACAATTCCCATACTTTGTCTTGCTCTAGTAATTGTGGCTTCTAGGCTCGAAAAAATAGATGTATTCAAAATTTTGAGATTGCACATTAGTGCGCTTAATCTACTTGTATATATGTATCTAAAGAAATAAAAACTTATTTTCTCTATTTTTCTGAATATTAAAATTTGTCATTATGTCTTTAAATTGAGCGTGCAATTTAAATATATATATATATATATATATATTGGTAGGAAAGTACATTACTATGCCTTGGCACTACTTATAAAATGAATCTGAAATCATTACAAGCAAATTATTGATAGAGATTGATCTCTCTTTTATGCCCTTTTTGTGTTTAATATATATCTTCTCCGAAAGATTCATGATGTTGTTTTTTTCTCTTTTGTGAGAATTTACAATAAAAAAGACGAAATAAGATTTAAAAAAAAAAGGTTGTGAAGTATTGCGTGCAATTTGAACATTGTAAAAAAGCAAATCAATCAAAGATTTCATTAGAAAATATGACATTATGGAAAATACTGCTATTGCAATTTGCTTGGAAATTTATTCATTCAGTTAACGTGTCATCCATCTAACAATGTATTGTAATACTTCTAAAAGCCTTATAATCAACAAAATAAGAGTATGTAGTTTTGATATTAATAATCGTGGAATTAAATAAAATATATATAGATATGTAGTATTATTTCTTCTTCTTTGTCTAAAAATGAGACTCGATAAAAATGTTAAAATATTTTTATTTTCATTACTTCTCAAACTAAACAATATGAGATGCATCATCTCACAAAGAAACTGAAAAAATCCGGTTTCTGCGCGTTAAATTTTTTCTATGATTTTTTTTTTTTTTTTTTTTTTTTGCAGAAAAGTTGGTTTTTTTCAATTCATATGTCGTTCTGTGTTTACGACAGCATTTGTTTCGTTTCACTTAAATTACGAAATCATTTTCTAATATAATTCAAAGTACTGTGGCTTGTAAGGTGAACTTACGAAATATTGTAAGACTGCGTTTATGTTTGCATGAATATAAAACTAGGAATCCACTCTTCTCTCTTTTGTGAGAATTTACAATAAAAAAGACGAAATAAGATTAAAAAAAAAGGTTATGAAGTATTGCGTGCAATTTGAACATTGTAGAAAAGCAAATCAATCAAAGATTTCATTAGAAAATATGAGATTATGGAAAATACTGCTATTGCAATTTGATGGAAATATATTCATTCAGTTAACGTGTCATCCATCTCACAGTGTATTGTAATACTTCTAAAAGCCTTATAATCAACAAAATAAGAGTATGTAGTTTTGAAATTAATAATCGTGGAATTAAATACAATATATATATATATATAGTATGATTTCTTCCTCTTTGTTTAAAAGTGAGACTCGATAAAAATGTTAAAATATTTTGATTTTCATTACCTCTCAAACTAAACAATTTGAGATGCATCATCTCACAAAGCAACTGAAAAAATCATGTTTTTGCGCAATAAATTCTTTTTATGAATTTTTTTTTGCAGAAACTTTAAGTTGGTCTTTTTCAATTCATATGTTGTTCTGTCTTTACGACAGCAGTTGTTTCGTTTCACTTAAATTACGAAATCATTTTCTAATATAATTCAAAGAATTGTGGCTTGTAATGTGATCCTACGAAATATTGTAAGACTGCGTTTATGTTTGCATGAATATAAAAACTAGGAATCCATTATTTAACATGGATATCTCAGAATACTGGTTTGAACAGACATTTAAGCCAATTTTATTCATATTTCACTTGAGTGGAATGAATACTTATATATTTCCTTATTCTATTTGTAAAAATCAGAAATCAATGTCGATAATTAAAAACATGATAATTTTGTTTTATTCATTTGTGTTCTTCTTTTCCTTATGTAAAGCTCTGATTTTGAGCCCAGGAGTGAAAGATAAGTTATCTGCTTTCACTACTACGTTTCTTCAAGTTTTAAAGTTCATTGTTGTTTTTCGAAACCGGAATAACGTTTTGTTGCTGCTCAAAAAGTTATTGCAAATCTCCAAAATGTTACCATCTTCAGGTAAAGGAAGAATGTTGATGGTTTCCATGCGAATACTCTGTCTTTACATTTTTGTGTTAATTACCATTCTCGAAATTGTAGTGTTTGGTACGAATCTACATATGAAAGTACAAGCAAGATTAGGTAATTCTTTATTTATCTCTGAAGAATACATGCGATTGTTCTTAATTCTGAATAATATTTTCCATTTTTTAACAATAATAATTCATAAAATAACCTGTTTTAGTTTTCCTGCTTTCTATTGTTTCACATGTTTGTATTTAAGGATATATATTTGTGAATTTATTTCAAGATTTAAAACTTCAGTTCGTTTTCAAGATTGCAAGGTCATACTGGCAACTTATAAAGAGATCTCTAACACGGTAAAGTTTACCGATACTTTTCTCTCTTTTCCAGTGTTTATCGATGTAACATTAAATATGGTTAAATTGTTTTGGCATAGCTACATTTTTTCTTTTTCGCAAAACGATGATTTTTCAACACACATATATGTGGCCTTAGAGATTGTATATAGCTTCGTTTTGTTGTTGATGGTGTTTTTGCCAGCTGCCTTTCTTAATGAAGCTGCAAAGAGTGCAAGGGATACAGTCTGTTCTCTGCCTTCATGGTATCCTCATAATTATATGTTATTGAAAATGCATATTAGGCGGTATTTTAAGCAAAAGACTTTTCTAACCTTGTGGAGGATCTACCGCATTGATAAGCCCTTACTTATCAGTGCCCTGTGTTCTCTTTTAAGCTACGGCATACTCATTGGAACTTTAGGTGCTATTCAAAGCACATAAAAAACAGCAACTAACAATATGCTCAATCGAAATTTGCGACATGTCACTCTAATTTCTGCAAATTTCTTCTTGTGAAATATGCTATGAATTCAGTGAAATATGTGTGTGTAAAATGATGACACTTATAAATTTTTAATACTTGTAAACTGCGGAAAGTAAATGTCTTCACAAAAAACGAAATGAAACGAAGAATTAACAGTAAAGGATTGCAATTAGACAAAGACAGCAGACTGAAGGTTGCTGGCTCTTTTATTGTTTTGTTGTGGGATGTAAAAATCATTAAACTGTAATTACAATCATCTGGTACAATGGCGAATTCTAACACCAGAGACCGGATGTCAGAATTATTTTAATTAATTTGTGCGATAAATAAATTGCTTATAAAACGTCATACTTGTACGAGTAAAGGTCGCAAAGCATTACAAAACAAATAAATTTTTATTATAATCACAAAATTAGATTAGGATGTTTTGATCGAAACTCATATACTATTTAAGAAAATTCAGATGCTTGATTCGAGAAATCATGGAATGAAAAAAAAACACCTAAAAATATAAATAAAAATGGTATAATCAAGGAACCAACAACTGCCTGAATATTCTATGAAAGTGGGAGTTTTCACTTGGAAAAAATCTGAAGAGTATGTTAGATTCCCCAAAAAGGAGAGACACTAGGTTAGAATGATTCAAAATGGTCTCTGCTAATTATTCTACTCTAATCTGGATATAATTTGTGTATTTGCATCTAAAATATTTTTTTTCTTGAATTCTGTAAAATAACGTCAGCGATCATTTATACATATCTATAGAATGCTGAATAGGAAGAGAAATTCTTATTTACTTTTAAACCTGAGAAAAATATGTAATATCCAATGAAATTAATTGATATTTTCTTATATTTCAAGATAATAATATAATGACTTGAATTTTGCTTTATAAAGCTGTTAAAGGAAGAATGAAGATAAGCATTTTTGTGATATTTATTAATAACAGATTCCTGAAGCTTAGTAAATTCTAACTCATAAACTTTCAAAATTAAATTTAAAATTCTAAAATTACTGATATGCATATTACAAACACACGTGCATTATATATAAACTCTTTGGTGTTATGTATATTATGTAGAAATTATTTTAAAGTATTTGCAGTTTTTATAAATAATACAGCATTATCTGAAAACCAGTTCCTTCACCACTCTGCATCTCGTCAAGTATTGCAACATGTATATATGAATGCAATCATTTCCATCATTCAAATGATGAAAATGACTGTACCTGATGATTACCTCAAGTGATATAAGTTATAAAATTTATTGATCACATAAAGTGCAAGTATTTTGAAACGGGAGCAATGAGGCATTTAAACTAAAAAGGTATACAATAAAGATTTTGCAATAAATTTCAGTGAATTCGAAATGTGATTGATGACCCAATTCAACAATATCATCAGGGAATCATCAGATTTCTGTAAGTTCCTATTCATTATATTGCAACTTTATATAGAATGCTAGTATTGCCTTCACAATTTATCATGTATATCACTGTATATACCAATTTCCAGATGATATAGAAGCTGCTTAGTTTTCTGACATGAATGCAATCATAGCATTATCATCAGGGAATCATCATATTTCTGTAAGTTCCTATTCATTATATTGCAACTTTATATAGAATGCTAGGATTGCCTCCGCAATTTATCATGTATATCACTGTATATACCAATTTCCAGATGATATAGAAGCTGCTTAGTTTTCTGACATGAATGCAAGACAGAAATTTTTGAAGCTTGATGTAAGAAAAGACAAGTGAAACAATTGTTTTTCTAAACGAATATGTTTCTAAAAGTTTGGTTTTGTCAACATTATTGAAATTTTACAAAAACTATGTGCTTGTTCCATTATTTCTGATGAAGACAAGTGTAGTAAAGAATAAATGGGTGCTGTTTTGAATACAAAACATAACTATATGGTAAAATTTTGACCTTTTGCAATTTTTTTTTTGTAATAAATACTGCTTGGAATATCTCAGACTTCTTGAATTAGGATGTTATACGATGGCAAAGAGGAAAACCTCTTCATATTCTTTTATAGCGGGTTTCTTTGAAATATCGCCTGCATCATAGAAGCTTCAAGTATTGCCATCCATATTTATCTGAATATCGTACAGCGATTTAGCTAGGGCAAAAGATGTACGGGGCATATAATACATTTTTTCGACACCAATTATCATCAATGATTAAGCAAATGAGAATGGCATTCAATATATTATATTTATTCTAGCAACCCGATAATTTTTTTCTGTTTTAAATTGTAATAAGCATGAAAAAATTCTATAAAACATCAGATTTTTTCTAATATTGGTTTAAGAGCACATAGATACTTGCTGTGTCCAATCACAATCATTTGATCTAGCAATGATATTTTTTTGTGAAGATAACAATGTGAACTTCTATAAGCCCTAAGAACAGTGAAAATACCTGAGAGGCCACTTCGTTTATGACATTTCCATATAATTCTTCAAATTTTGAACTGACATAACATAATGAAGTGTTTTTGTTGGAAATCGAGATTTTTCAGTACATATTGATTTGTTTTTTTATGTTTTAGTAGCAGTTCGTGTCAAATTTTAGAACTTAATTAAATAATTTCTAAATGAAAATTGAATTAGTTCTTAAGTATAATGCAGTATAAGCTTCACTCCCCTTCCCCCTTCGTTTTTATTTTTGATATTGATTTTTTTTTCAATGGTTTAGTCCTTTTCAGGTCATATACACACAATTAATATTTGTTTAAACTTTTGTTTATATATATATAAATTAATCAGAAAAGTTGCTATTCCAACATAAAAATGTCCCAAGCAATGAGTTATATGATATAAGCTAAGAATACATTCAAAGATTGAAATACCGATTGGGCTATAATTTACATTTTTTTTAAATGAGACATTCTTTTTATGAAATTTATCTTCAATTCCATATCTAGATATTAAGACGAAACAGAAAACGAATCTATGAATTAATAATTATTGCTTTAATTGACTTTATTGAGTCATGTACTAATTTATCAACCATTTTGCTTACATATGCAAAATATTATTAATTTTGAAAAACCCATGTTATGAGACTCCTGTTGTTGAGTGCTTAATATTTCTAAGTAATAAATTGTAAATATGAAATTAAATTTGCAGTTCAAAAATTCAAGCAATGAAACATTATAATTTATATAGTTTTAGAGTATCGTACAATTTAGTTCATCGAAAATTCAAAAAACAGATATTCGCTTCATATATTTACAGCACATACTTGTTTACTTTCAGCGTATGGATTTAATATATATTTTTTGTTGTCAGATTATCTTACTTCTCTATACAAAAGTTCTTCTCCTTACTAATTCTATTAAAATGCCCTATACGTTTGCCTACCAATATTACTAATAATTTCCTTTATAAAGAAAGAAAAAACTATCCACAACTATAAACCGAAAGTTCATATATATTATAACTTTAAACGAGCAATTCTTAACTATATATATATATATATATATATATATATATATATATAAATTTATTTCGTATGTCTCTGAAATGGCTAAAAGATTTGGATCAAATTTTATATTTAGACAAAGTTTTTCTTTTTAATTTTATCTATATAGGTGTCTTTCCTGAAAAAACGCAAAAAATTCGGTATAAGAAAATCACACTCAATTTGAAACCATTTTTTTTTCATATTTCTGTTGACAGCTCACTTTTCACCACATTTTATAATGTTTCCTAATACAAGAAAAATTCCCAATTATTCAGTTTGAAATAATAGAAGACTCTTGGTAGCAAATTTATGAAGAACCCTATCAACAGTTTTACAAAAATAAATTCAATGTTTGTTGAAGTTTGAAGTTATAGAACTAGTACTAGAGTTTACTTATTTCATGACCAAATTTAAAATACTTTATTAAAATTAGTGAAATCAAACGAACGTCCCTTTTCGTTATTTAAATGTACTTAAATTATTGTTTTTTAATCTTTGATTTATTTATTCAAAGATTTGCAATATTGGTGCATACAATTTTTTTGAAATTACATTCAATCGATTATATTCAGATACGATGCCTGACTTATATTTTCAGGGAGAAAGTGAATCACAAGAAAATAATTTACTTTCTACTAAATTACAATTTAATTATTCGAATAATTATAGCAAAGCCATTTATGATTGTTGGACTTAATATGTATTTGCATAAACCTTTGTTGCAATCAAAGGGGGAAAAACACTGAACAACGTTTTCATAAAAATGAAATATATCTGTTGGTAATTAATTAAGTTCAAAGGATTCTGCTTTCGAAGATGGTTTCGACGTTTAATTAGTGGAGAGAGTAAGAAAGAGTATAGATAATTAATAGGATGAATGGAAAGCATTGATTTAATTAGAGTGTATATATAATATCATCATTTAAAATAAAAAAAACGCACACACAAAGAAAGCTAGATGATTAATGTGAAATGCAGTAATCTAAATAATCTCAAACTCCATTATTTTAAGTAGACATCAGAGATTTATTTGTGGCTGTAGTAGAGCCGCTTTATTTTACTTTTTATCTTCTTTTGTTACCATTCGAATCGACATTTATTTTTGATTACATTTATGGGATTAAAATGCTATCGGAAATAAGGTTGTGCCTTTTTACTTTATACGGAAACAAATCCAATTGCACATCTGCATAAAACAGTTTTGTCTTGAAAATGAGGGAAACATGAAGCAGTAACAAGGTTAACTGGTTTTAATGAATAAAAATTATTGAATAATGCATTGACAAATAATAATAAATGATAATAAATGCACATTTTTTTCACATCAGAAATGTTTGGAAAAATTATTTTTTTTTCATGTTTTACTAAAAAATAATTATAACGCCTATTTTAATATTGTTCTTTCAAGCTTTACTGAAATACAATTTATAAAATCATCATGAAATAGTACTGATAAAAAAAATTAAATTATTATTAGTAAATAATCAGTAGTAACATGTAATGTAAAATATTGGTATTACATTACAAAATCATGATTCGATATCATCATTTGTGATTGCTGTTTTTTGTGTGTCAGTATGTTTCTGTTGAATCGGCCCTATTTATTTGGATGAGCTCTACTTTATCTTAATTAATCAACCATATGTATTTTAACATGGATAACATAAGGAAATTATCTTTTGATTATCAGTTTGTTGTCAAAACGGTTTCAGTGTGAACATGCCTGAGATACTTCAGAATGTAGAAATAATTTGCAATGAGATATTTAAATAAAAAGTTTTAATTATGTCGTTTGTTTTAATAAAGAAGATAAAATAAAGAAGAATTATTAAAAATATCGTAAAAAAATCTAACAGTACGTGAAAATTAGAATAGAGTTTTAGAGAATTTTCTTTCTAAATGCTATGCTTAGATTTATTATTAGTACTTCACAAGTCAATGGGAAGTCACTTATAGAATTTTTCCAAGTACTTTCAGGAATAAGAGTTTAGTCATTTATACCCTTACCAGAAAAGATATTAAATAGCACCTCATGAAAGTTTTTCTATGATTCAATGTATTCATTAATCCAAAAGAAAATGCTCTAGGAAAATCTTAAGCTGCAAATAGCCCCTTAATTGAAAATCAAAAAGCTTAAGTAATGAATGTAATTGAAAATTAACTCTATATTTGTCGAATTTAAGAAATTAAGAAAAATGCAAATAAATAAATAAATAAATAATCTGAATATCTTGAGAACTTAATTATAAACGCCTATGGTCTTTATAAAGTCGTAAACTGTTCAGGTCTTACTTATGAAATGTAATAATTTCTATAGGATTGTGGTATCGTAATGTAATAATTTCTATAGGATTGTGGTATCGTTATAATCAATAGGAAATTCATATAACGATATATATATATATATATAGATACAAGACATGATATTATATATATATATATATATATATAATTCCAAAATATGGCATATTTGTGTGTCAGAAAACTCACTAAAGCAGACATGAAAGAAGCCACAACATGAAAAAGTTCTTGAGTGACTATTTAAATATATATTTAACCATCGTAATTTCATTCTAGATAATATTATATTTTATAAGATATTTTGCGATGAACTTCCTCATTATGAATTTAAATAACTTGGCGGCAGATATCGATGGAAATGACATAAGTGGTATATGTTTATTTCCAGCGTCGTAGAAATCCGATGGTGAGGCTCAAAATTAGTTCCACATCTCGTCAATAGATGGTGGTACTTGCAAAAGGAAACTAGAAAAACTCGTAAAATGTCCAACCTCCCTCCCCCGCCTCCCAAAGATAACATCTTAATCATTTCGAAAAATTTATTCTGCCTATTCTGAAATTGAAGGGATTCAATAAATTAGTTGTGTCAAATATAATCAGTTTTGATAAGACATTGAAAAAATGAAAAATAAAAATATTTTAGTGCAAAAAATAACGTTTGTTTTTAAAATTATTTAAATTTTTCTTAATGCAAAGTGTGTAATTAAAAGAAATTGCTTCAAACATAATAAAAAGTTAATATAATGACAATAAAAAAGTAAATTTTTATCAAAAGCAATATATATATATTTTCGGCATAAATTTGTGCAAACTTCAAAAAAAAAAAAAATCACAATAAAAAAAAGTAATGCTTGAAAAAAATTGCGGTTTGCAGGAATATGTTCAGAGAGCTCTGGATTTTGTTATTTTCATTTAAGAAAATGCATTTCGAAAATGACCGATAGATGGCGCTCACACGTCATACAGAGATGGTTTATGCAAATCAGCATAGCTATAAAACACAAGGCTAGAAATCTGTCATTCGACGCCAGTAGCATGCTATCGCTACCGGATGAAACATTAGTGGTTACACTGCTCTATAAGAACGGTGAATTCGCGACTAAAGCATTGCGACAGTTGTGGACTGTGAAAGGAATCAAGGCGAAGATAAATCGAATTTCATTGAATGGGATATAGAATTCAGTACGTCGTTTTGAGTAAACGAGAAGAGTAGAGTATCGTCCGTGAAGTGGCAGACCATCCGTCAGCGTTGACCGCGTCCCTGTTATCCAAAGGGTCATGAGAAATGTGGCAGCCGAGACTTCAACTAGGAGTTGCAGTGCACGTGAAGCAGGCAAAGTAACAGGAATTCCGGAATGATCGATCGGACGCATTCTGTACGAAATCTTGAAACTGCATCCGTACAAGATAGAGGCATTTCACCAGTTGTTGCCAATAGATTTCGAGAAAAGACAAGCCTTTCCAACATGGATGCTCGCACAAATGGAACGTGACCCAGAATGGTTACTGATCATCATGTGGACAGATGAATCCCACTTTTCATTACATGGTGACGTCAATACGCAAAATAGTCGTATCTGGGCGACATCAAACCCTCGTGCTTACACAACGAAACCACTACATTCTCCGCATGTGACTGTTTCGTGCGTTTTGACTGCGTCCTTCATTCTAGGTCCTTTCCTTTTTGAAGAGCGTTGTCCTGTATCTGGTTAGAAAACCTGTTCCATCACTGCAGAACAATATCTTTGGCTTTTGCGTGACCACGTTATGCCTGCTTTGCAGCAAAGACGTGCGTTATCTTCCGTCACCTTCATGCAGGATGGTGTCCCGCCCCACGTTGCTAGTTCCGTTAAGACGTTCCTCCTAGACACATTCACTAAGGACAGAGTGATAAGCAGAGGATGTAAGAATGAGTGGCCATCATGATCACCAGATCTTTCTCCAGCAGACTTTTGGTTGTGGTGATACCTGAAATCTCGTGTCTACTGGGGCTCTCCTGCCACTTTGATGGAACTGAAAGATGTCATTCAATTGGTCGTTAGTAGCATCGATGTCGGCATGTTACACGCAGCTGTAATAGGCGTAGTTACGTGCCTTACTTGCTTAATACCTTGTGGTGGCGGTCATGTTGAGCATCCTTTGCTTTAAAATAAAATTTACTATAATGTTACTATGCTCTGTTTTCCTGCTTTGCATAAACCGTCTCGGTATGATGTGTAAAAGCCATCTATCGGACATTTTCTAAATGCACTTTTTTTAATGGAAATAACAAAATCCAACGGCTCTCTGAACATATTCCCGCAAACAGTAATTGTTTTCGAGCATTACGTTTTTTATTATGATTTTTTGAAGTTTGCACGAATTTATGCCGCACCCCGTATATATATTCATAATTAATTTAGATTTTGATCTATTTCACATTTTTTAATGAGTCTTTTAAAACTGGGCTTTCACAAATAAAGACTGCATTACAAACCGTCCGTGTCATTAAAAATTTCAATTCAAGAAATTGAAGTAAAAAGAAAATAAAAAATTATTCTTTAACAAAAGGTGAAATTTTTCCTCTAAAATCATCAAATAATTTCATAAACGCTAATTAAACGGAATTAGTTGGTAAAGATTAAATATCACATAATGAACATTTCACAATACTTTTGACATAAAGCAATGAAGTAAAAAATATTCAATAATGGAAAATTTTAATGGTGTGAATAATTGAATGCGTATTTCATATTTTATTGACTGAAAGAATACTTAATTTTTTTTATTTGCATCAAAGAGATTGGAGTTTTGATTGATTACGAATTAATATTTTGTGACGAAAACTTAACAAACAGAAAATTCAGAATATTTCTTTATTTCTCTTGAAATTTTCTTTTTCATTACAATCCTGGCCAGAATTGCTTCCATTTACATTTTTAAAAAGAATTATTATTCGGTCATTAATCAAAGGTAATTGATATTATTTTACAATATCAAATTATCTGGAAAAGAAAGATTAGGAAAAAAAAAGTTATTATTTTGATCAAACTTAGATTCATGATTAATTACTGAAAAAAATTAAAATGTCGATGATCAAGATATATGAGATCATAGAAATGATTAATTACGCATAAATGTGTTAATCTTTGTAATCTTGATTTTCATTTTCTGTCATTACAGTGCTATTATAATTTATGACTTTTTAATCTATCTTCTATTTATACCTGGTATATCTGAATATTAAATTCCCATATTGCTTATAGAATTTTACATTTATTAAAAATATTTTTTTTAAATAAAAAGACATATTTCAATGATATTAGTTCAAAATAATAGAATCATTGTAGTTGTAACAGCATTTCTAAAGAAAGCTGTCTTTTTAAAAGAAAATCCGAAAAATATATTTTTTAAAGATTTTATAGAAGCAAGACGTTAGAATTTTTTTTTTTGCTATCATTAATATTGATAATATAAAAATATGGATGATAATCACATTTAAATTTCAATATAGCTACAAATAAGCTATCTAAATTTCTGAAATTAATTTGGTCTAACGAAACATAAGTAATCAGAAAGGTGTAGAAATAAAAACGAGTTCTTGTATAAAGGATGTATATACTTGCTTATTTTCTGATTATTGAAGTTATTAATACTAGGAATATTTGTAGCTTCGTATATGGCACTCCGTAACGATGGTAACCAAATTTCAATTCTAGGAATAAATCACTATTATCACTATGTATCCATAATAAATCCACTTTCGGACATTAATAGTATTTTTATTGTTAATTGTGTCTTTAAATTAAATCATCACTGTATACTTTTTCATCATAATGAGTTTTGTGTGTCTAATATCTGGTAACTTATGCTTGGTGAAAATCTAAAATTGGAATCAATTGGATAATAAAATAGCATTATACGTATAACTGAAATGAATAAATATTTTCGATTAAAGAGGATGTGCCTTATTGTAAAAGAAATTTAGAGTAATATCCTGTAACATGCCATAGAGTAGTTCGATTCATAAAAAGCATTACAGAAGATATGTAAGAAATTATATTCAACAAGATAAAATATGCCACTAATATACTTCGTGTATTAGAATTTTTATCAATCATAATATAGAGGAAGCATCACATGGAATGTTATTCCTATAACGTGTCATATTGGCATTTATATATCAATGAAGATTGTATATTTTAAAAAAAAATGGAAGAACAATATTTTTTTGTTTGTAATTTCTAGAATTAAAGATTTCTAATTTCAGATCAGAGTTTGTTAGTTTTATGACTTATTTATATCCGTTAATATCAAATCGGAATCATCCCCTCCTAGCTTAGGCATCAAGGGTTATCTGAATCCCAATCACCAGAATAGCACGAGACAGAAATGTAGCACAGTATCCTAAAGGCCACAAATAAAATAACCGTAATCACCAATGTTGTAACTCGATTTTTTTATATTACTTTATTCACGAAGCAAATCATACTTAATCATATACAAGAGTTCTTTTTCTATTAAGTTTTATATAACAACAATGATCATGTCTTTTTTTTTGTTTTGTTCGAGCTACATCACCTGAGAAACATAGGTTTTAGTTTAGTTCTATTAACGCCCCATTTTAAAGCAACACTAGGGCTATTTCGGGTCAGTCCCTGTAATTTTGGACCATGATTAGATGACGAGAACAACATTTGATCTGGCACCCCTTTCCAAAATTCCATACTACTCTAGCGGATTAGCAGTCCCAAATGACTTACGAAGCGTTTCTTGGTTGGAATCAGGTCTTGAACATGAAAATCTCCGGTTTCGCAGTGGACTGGTTACCACCAGTCCACTGCATCCCTATCTGTATTGATACTTCGGTACTTAGTGATGTTGAATTAAAATAATTACGTTAATAAATTTTACAAACCAGCTGAATAATTGAAGAAAGAAGAGCAGAAACATATCTGTAAATTTGCTGGTATATGATATACATCGTGTATTTTTTTAAAGATTAAATTAGGTCGATCTTGGATGAAAACAGAGGAATTTTCGTAAGGAGCAGGGGAAGATTCCTTCTCTTTCCGAATTTTCATATCATTTATTTTCATTTTCATTTCCTTTGTTTATTTTCATTTACTGATAGAAAGTCACATCATTCTTTTATAAAGTGACTGCGTGTGACCGTCTGGCATTTGTGAATAGGATCCCTTGTCCATTCCCTTGAATAACAACGTAGAATTTATCGATTAAATAAATCAAATTGGTTAAATGATAAATATAAATGGACCATTTAGTAATTACTGGGAAGTGGTTTCATCATTTATTTGAAACTCAAATAAAATGTTTTTCTAGTTCTGTTACGCTATTAAATAATGCATATAATCATTTTTTCTTAATTTAATAGAATATTATTTGAAACATACGGAATGCCCATTAAAATCCCTCGGCACTTTTTTAATATAAGAACAACCGTAGCTATATTCATAAAAGTGGTGTCTAGGTATAGTAAAATAACCATACACTACTGAAAGAAACTGATAAATAATCATTTTCCCAAACACTTTTTGCTTCTATTTAACTTCGTGACGTCACAGTGTAGAAGTCATGAAAAATTAAATAGGCGTTTGAATCGTTATTTTACATGCATTATTGCCCACAAGGCGTCTTTTCGTACTAAATTGATGATGCTTTACATGTTTGAATATTTCTCTATCTCATTCTGTTTTCAAGATACTATACTAGATACCATTTTCATAAATACAGCAGCAACCATTCCGAAATTAAGAGGATTTCAAGGGATTTTAATGGGCATACTGTATATTTTCAACTTGTCTCTTATCATAAGCAAAAAGAAAAAAAAAAGGAGGGGTTTAAAAAGAAATAGAATTTAACACACGATTCACAATTACCAGAAAAACAGCAAAAATGTTTTTAAAAAGTTTATTCTAGAACTTTTTCCAGCAAAGATGACGCATCCTCACTCCCACAGTAATGATTTCCGAAAAAAGCTTTTCAAAACTGTCACATTTACGATTTTGTGACGTCCGAGATTTGTCGCAGCATTCTTCCCAAGAGTAATACATTATAATTCTTTTTCATCTTTGATGATGACATTAAATCCCTCGTTCCCTGTTAAAATATTTCAGGAAAAGTTATGCATTCGAAATTAGATGTTCGCCGTCTATAATTTACGAAATTCGCCGTTTCAAGATCGCCGTAACTTAATTCTTCAGCACGTGACTTCCATGTAAACTCGGAAGGGAAGTTTTTATGTAGTAATATATTCGATGGTTATCGGGAGATTGACTGCAGTTTTGTTGTGTATGGATGGATTGCTGTATTATGGATTATACTATTTTAAGTGTTTTAATTTGTTGTAACAATTAAAGCTGATGCATAGAACCATAAATTATAAATAGAACATAAATGCATGTTTCGATTTATTTTAAAGTTGGTTTATTCCCTCTGTTAAGGAAAGCATTTCTGGAATATTGATTTTAATTTTGAAAGATATCAGTCATATTTTTTTTTTCATTTGAAACAATTGAAGTTTAAGATCTGAAATATTTTTTTGATTTCGATAATTGTTCTTTTGCAATATAAATGAAAAATTACAAGCATAAACACAGTTACACAGTTCTTTACATGCAGGATATTCGGATATAACCTGCTGAATTGTGTTCGGGCAACAATTTTCGTTCAGAGCATATGGAAGGTTTTTCTATGCAACTACATCTCAACGATAACACAATTTTAAAATAAAGCAAACTAGAAAGATGGAAGAAGTCAAATTTTTCGTAAGAAAAACAATCCTTATCGTACCTGATGGTATTGCAAATTAGATAGTAACAAGCATTTAAAAAACTCAATGATTTAATAAAATATTGTTCAACGTAGACTTACATAATCGACAGTTTTAAAAGAATTGAATGGTAGGTGCCAGTCTATAATGGTCATAGTTTGGTTCGATTTAAAATTATGGATTAATTTGGTAACTAGATTGGGAGTATTCGTTTAGTTTTGTGGTTATCACATTTAAAGCATTTGGTATATCAGAATCTATTTACTCTTTAAAATGACTTGCAATGACAGCGAAAAATAATCTTATCCTATCAGATGAAATTGCAAAACGGAACAGTAATACGTGATTTAAGAAAATAAATGATTTCAAAACAATATTGTACAAGGTAGGTAAACGTAAATGAAGCAGTTTTAAATTAATTGGATGGTAGCTTGCCTGTCTGTAATGCATAAGAATAGCCGTTGTCCATGTTGATTTAAAACCATGGATCAAACTAGTCAATGGATTGGACGTAAGTCTCCAGTTGTGACTTATTTGTTTTGTATCCTATGGAAACATGTAAGGCAATTAGTATATCGGAATCTACTTATAGTAACCTCTGGAGGCATATGAAAAGTGGAGATGTGAAGTTTCTGGCATGGTAGTTCATTCTTATTGCCTTGTTGTGTACAGAAATAGTTTGAAATGGGCCATCCCTACGAATGATGGGACATGCATCCTACAGGAGGGGTTGTGTCATGGCCAGTGATGGATTTTAGCATTTAATCATAGTTTCCATCAAAATTTTCACCGTATTTCGGTCATTCAATGAAACTTTCAGATAGTCTTGTAAAGTATACGCCTGAAAATGACTTAGCTCTTCTTTTGCTTACTGCCTGCACTTTTCGTGACTCAGATGATACTGCTTGTTGTGCAGTTAGTCAAATCTAGATTTTCTTGCGCATGTCTGAAATATAGTAACAATGAAGACAGGAAAAGAGAATCAATGCAAATTTGGAAGATTTCTTCATTTGATGTTTCCAATAATAATTCAATAAAGTCCTCACTGCATTCTCAATTAATATCACAGCAATTTGTGGAAAATCTTCTTCTGTCAGCTCGCATCTGAATTCCCACTAGAAATGAATATTATCACTAGCAATAAAAAAGAAATTAAATGATTAACTATCCAAGATGCATCGGGATACAGTCTGGATCTAACAATAGAAGAAACACTTTTATTAAGCACCAATAAAAACTCTGAACACTCTTCTTGTCCTGGCAAAGTCACACTAAAAAACAGAAAATGAAAAAAAAAAAAAAAACTGATATCAATAGGTAGATTTTAAAATCTTTTATAATGCTCTTTTAACATACCATTTCTTAACAAATACTTAACAAACGTTATGACAAATGATTGCAAGGTTTTTCTACTTTTTTTCTTTAAACTGAAATTCAGTTTGTATTTTTTGATTTTTTTTTAAAATAAAAGCATAATTTTTAGAGACTTTTTTTTATTTCAATAATGTTCGATTTACATGCAGTTTTCGACATTTTTGCTTTAATAATATTATGAAGAATTACATTTTTTTCACTTTTTTTTAAACAAGTTTCAATTTTACTATTTGACTGGTGCAATTCGGCCAATCTCAGTTCTTTCACTATTAAATCTCATCCCACCAACTTCGGTGTATACTCGAAAAACATGGTGGCCATAGAAAAATTATATGAAAACAATGATATCTATTAGTATCGATGCTCCTGTCTTAAAAAAAATTTTTTTTTCCACCGAATGCGATTTTTTTAAAAAAAATATGTATCTTAGAAAACATTGTACAGTTATGCCAAAAGGTTTCAGGAGATCACTGCAGCGACTCTTATTAATAACATTGACTTAAAAAATTTATTTTTCTAATCATATGTAAATAACAATTTTAAATCAATTTAGGATAAGGCAATAAATTCGTAACATTAGTTTGCATGAGCAGCAAATGAATTTGCATTTTCTTTAAAGAAAATGTAAATTTAAATTGATAATTTATTTGTAAATAAATATTTATTATATCAATGTATTTTATTTGGGATTCCATTTCTCCATTTGAAATATTGCATTACATATATTTCCTTCTTTTCCTTCTTCCTTCCTCTCAATTTATAAATTTGTATACTTTCTTTTCTTTCAATCCTTTAATTAACTTTGTAATGTGCATTAAAAATCCTGTTTATTTATATACATAATTAACAGAAAAGCCGTAGCGCCCATTTCCCTTCATTAAGGGATTTAATTTAACATCGGGTTATTAATGCATCTTCTTTCACCTAATTAGTTCTCTCACACATTAGCTTTCTATAATGCAGTCTTTCTTTTTTGCAACTTTTACAAACGCTGGTTTGGGAGAAAATTAATTCTATACATTTTATCTTTATTCTTTGAATGATTACCGTAATTTGAATATATTTCTGAGGTTTTCTTTATTTCTCTTATGGAAGAAGGAACAAAGAATTAATCACAAGAGATGGCTGATATATGAAATAATGTATTTGATACATTTTTTAAACTTCTAAATCAAAAGCTTATAATTAAAAATTATACTTAATTCTAATAATTTTGTCAAATAAAGATCACTAATAAAATTTGATTTATTCATTTATAAAATAAAAGATTCTTTTCTGAAAATTAAAAATTAAATATTTAATAAGTATGATGGAAATTCAACAAATTTTTCCTGGAGATTTTTTTACATGCAACTTATATCACGGTGCTATTTTGTCGGCATTTAACATTTATGGTGGTTGAAATGTAAACTAATACATTAAAAGAAATAATTTTTTATATTGTAGAATTTTAATATGCTGCATTTATCAGATGAATGGATCAATAAATGTAAATCTTATATCATTATTTTCTTACATCCCATAGATCAAGATTCCCACATAAAGCAAATAATAAAAAAATGTATGATTTTCACTTATTTTTTAAAAATTTTCTGATTAAACTACTTAAGCAAACTCAGAAGATTTTAAAAATAAAAATACAATTTTCAGATATTTTTCTGTAGATTAAATTTAGAGTTTATATGATATCACGAACATAGTCTTTGCAAATGGCAGTGCTTACCTTCATCATTGACGCAAGACCAATTTTTATTTTATATGGAAGATCTGAATTTTTTAATATATCTATAATGATCCTTCTGCCTTTAAACACTTTATTTTCTAAAGAAGTATGGAAACCATTGTTACACTGAGCCATCTCTTTGAAGGAAGTATCGCATTATAGTACTCCATCTATAATCAGTGAAATGATAAAACTGAACACTTGCCATGGACAAGCCCGCTGTTACGAAGACAGAGATTTTAGCCGCTTCGGGAGCGCCAACTAGGGCCAAAAGTACGACTTAACTACTCACGAATTACATTCGCTTGCACAACCCCTTTTTATAGGGGGGCTTTTTCACATATCTCACAGATAGAACAGACGAAGAAAAACCATGCCAGAACCGGGACACAAACCCAAGACGCCCAGATCACAGGGAAGACGCGCTACCCCTATGTCAGGACGCCGGCTCGAGCATTTTTATTTCAGATGAGTGTCCATGACCCTTAGTTGCTGTTTTTTTTTATTATTTTTTTTTATTCAATTCAAACTTGAATTCAATTCAAGTCTCAACAACTGCATCGGTTTTATTGATTTTTTTCGCTATTTAATTTAGGTGGAGAGTTGGGTTAAAAAATTAACTCCATTTAAAGGGAATTAATTTTTTCTGGGTGCAAATGTAGTTTATAATAGCACTTTTTAGTACTGATGAGATATAATCCATTATTATTGATTAACATTTCTAAATTAATTTTACTTATATGTTGGGCAAATAGCTCGTTCAATGAAGATATTAACAATAAGTAACAATAGTAACATTTTTAAAGTCATAACTTTTTAAGACATGTTTATTTGGCAATTTCAATACACTTTAACTGATAGCTCTGGAAGTTTCATACTTGGAAGTTCCTTGGAAATAAATTCCTAATTTTCAAAATTATTTGTTGCCAAGTATGATTTTATTTTTCAAAATGAATTCAGTATATGATATTTATCTCTAGATTTTAATTTATAGCCGATTTAAGAAGATTGAAGATTATATATGAGTCAGACAAGTTAATATAAATATATCTGGAATTTTCAATTGCAAAATAAAAACTTGCCCAACTGGTAATAATGATAATATTTTTATATGAAGTTAATTCTGAAAAAAAGAAATTTTCCTCTTTCAAAAGCTAGTAAATTTCTACTTGTAGATAATATCCAGGTAAAATGCACATGCGCACTAAATTGAAAATATATACAGTTTTCATAAATTTTTCAAGGAATTTAACATACATCTATCTAATCAATAATGAAATCTCAATTTTTTTCATTTAATCTCATTAAGTTACATTTATAACGAATCGTCCTTTTTATAAAGCTTTTGGATAACTGAATAATGCAAATCTTTTATATAATAAAACTACGATCATAGACAAAGAAGATGATTGAAATATTATAAGAGTAGAGATAAATTTATAAAAGTATGTGTAATACTGATAAAATAGATTTAAAATTATTCAAAAATTGATTAATTCATTGCAGAAAAATGTTCTGTTAGTAATTCTAGCATAAATGCTGAAGAACTATAAATAGTTTAATTGATTGATTAATTCATTGTAGAGAAATTTTCTGTTAGTAATTCAAGCATAAATGCTGAAGAACTAAAAATAGTTTATTCCTCCTCTTTTGACGTTGCCTTAGTTCCATTAAATTTGTAATAATCGAAAGTTATTTCTAAAAATTACGATTATACATCTTTTCATTTGTTTACGAGTACGCATCGACTTCCTTTGTGTTAGTATCTTGAAAGACTTAGAAAATGCACAGACGCTTTACTATAGGAATGATGTATTGTAGTACTATAAGCATTAAATACATAAATACAATACCATGAAAATAATAATCCTGATTCTACCAAGGTAAAACTTTACAACACAATTTTTTTTTTATTAATCTTTTCAAAATTTATTACAGGAAATTCTAAAAAATATCGACTTTATTTAACTATTACAATAGTACTGACACCAAATAATTAATTACAAGCGATTTAAAATTAATTCAAACACCTTATTTAATAGATTTCAAAAATTCAATAATTGCCAAATATGATATATTTTGTAAATTGAGTTAAAAAGCAAAATGGATAACTAAGTCAATTCCTTACTAGAAGGGAAAAAAACGTCTGTCGAAATTTGATTTGTCACAAAAGAACATCTTTCTCACTTCTTTTATATTGATAACTGAATCTTTATTTCAGTAAAAAAATAAAAATAAATAATGGACATAAGAGAAAAAGAGAAGGCCCTTAGAAGTCATTCTAGATTGACCTTTTACAAAAACGACCGCCTTTGAAATCAGATACTCTAAAGAATCCGATTTATCACTTTGTAACCAAACATTTGAACATTTCTTTAGTTTAAAGCCACTTATTTTAGAAGTTTTAGCAAATGAAATTTTTATTTTCTTTCCACAAGGGAATTTCTTTTTTAATACTAAATATATTTTTTTTGTCTTGTATTAACCAGTAAGTGGAAACATGAATTTCTTCAGGCGATCAGAGACATGGAGTCAAAATGATTGCATTTTTTTTTCTTTTAAAAACCGCATTAGAATTTATTTTGGGAACAAAATGCATTCGGGAAATTATAAAGTTACAAAAATATTAAAAATTATTTTATTAAAAATGCTAAATGTCATAGTATTAAATGTTGGAAAAATATTATAAGAAAAACCTAAACAATCATTTAATGAGTAGTTGTTTCATTTATATATTAGAGAATTAAACTAATATTATTTTAAGATTATTTCCCTATTCTTTTTGCATATTCAAATTAAAAGCAGTTTCAAAGACGTGGAGTCAATGACTCCATAAATAACAACCAAAACTTTGAAAAAGAATAACTAGGTAATAGGCACGTCTTTATACTTAGACTTTTGCCAACATCCTTCTGAAAGAACGACTTGAAGGTGCTGAGGTGATAATTGTGTTCCAGGACGAAATACCACGTGAAAAACAGAGCTAATGAGCAACGAGAAGTTATTTTAACTCCCGTTTCCAGTTTATGTTGTTTCATGTTTCAATCTTGTGTTTGGCGCAGCATAGCCGACACCGGTTTTTGTGCCATACAATGTTAAATTCCAAACCAGTTCAATCTCGTCTCCAGTTAGGGGTTAAGCTAAACTTTTTCACAAATTTATCTGACTAAGTGTCTTAAAAATCGGCTTATTTTACAAATGTTAGAAAATTCTATAACCTAATATATAAATATCTCGTGTCACGATGTTTGTGTTCGTACTCCTCTGCAACGGCTCGACCGATTTTTATAAAATATTTTATATGTATTTGGTAGGTATGAGAATAGGTCGTAAAGTATATGTCATAACTCTAGGTAATTAGGGTGTCTCTATCCTGGCTGTCTCTATCCTATTTTTTTCTATTTGTTTTTTTACAAAAAAAAAAAAATTATTTGGCATCAAAAAATACCTATAAAACCAAAATTCTTACCCTACTACCCCCTCCCCCCTTTTTTAATCACGATTTTAGTATTTTTGTATAAGCTATATCCAAATAATTAAAACGTCGTTGGTATTTCAAACAGAATGAAATGATTTATGTGCTGTATGACAGATGGCGCTACGTCCGTCCGGCGATGGAAAAGTTGATGTCTGTGAAAATACTGAATGCATAAAATTGGCCGCTAATTTCTGCACTATCGTTGATTCGCAAAATGCTTTCATTGACCGCATATTTCCCGATTTACGCGTACAATACATAAATCATACGTGGCTGGCAAAGAGCCATTTTGGCAGCAAAAAATGTGGACGTCGATGATTTAAACTTCAAGATACAGCAGTCGTTGCCAGGCGACTTGGTATCCTACAAATAGATCGATACAGTTTGCGATGTTAATGAAGCTGAAAATTATCCAACCGAATTTTTGAATTCACTGAATTTGCCAGGCATGTTACCACGCCTTCTACGACTGAAAGGTGGATCTCCGGTTATTTTACTTCGAAATTTGAATTCATTACGGCTGCGCAATGGCACGCGATTGGTCATTAAAAAAATTGATGAAAAACCATTTTGAATGGCGAATTCCGAGCCGAAAATGTCTTGCTGCCACGAATTCCAATGATTCTTACAGACGTGTCAATTGAATTCAAACGATATCTGTTTGCGGCCTAGATTTGGCCATGTTTTTCACACGGACAATTATACGTGGCATGTTCTCGCGTGGGCAAACCGTCGAGCTTATGTATGTTGGCAGATGATGGACTGTCAAAAAATTTCTTTATTTCATTTCTATGCTTTAGGATAAAAAAATATATTACTTTTTTCACTTTACGTTTAACTTTTAAAAGATCAAACAATGTATATATTCGTTACGTTAATGAAATACATTCGATTGAGAAAATGAATGGTTGGTGGGATTTTTTTTTATCGGCGATCATCGTCTACAGCACTCCATTCCTCTTTCTGTCATAGATCCCATCCCCACACACTTACAATACATTCGTTATTTTTTAATAAACAACTAAAATATTCACTAGAAATAATCTTACTCGATGATCAGTCTATCTTGAAAATGTTTAGCTGAGCGATCAAAGTTTCGAGGGTTGGTAAGGTCTAGTACAATCTTCTATATACCAATAATCGCTTATCTTGTTTATACCATGCAAGAATAGGATGACACTGTCATTCAAAAAGTCAAAATAAGCTTCACCGGTGACATTTTCGATAAAAACAAAAATTTCTCAATGATGCATTCGGCAGACAACTCACACCAAACTCACATATAACTATTACGAATAATTCGTTTATAAGAATATATGAGGGATGTAATAGTGAATTAATAAATGATATAAAGTATTTGTGTAAAGAATAAAACATTTTGGATTTTTAGCGAGACTGAACCAAAAATAATAAGTTACAGAAATGAGGGTTCACTACATAATATTTTTAAATTTTTGTGATTTTTATATATTTTGTAATTGTGATGAAAGTGGATGAAACTTTAATACATGCCATTTTTTATTTCTGTGACAGGATATATATTTAAGATACTAATTAAAGTTGTCTTAGGTAGTGAAATATCCCGTTAAAGCTCGCATTTAACGAATGTCCCAGCATTCCACCACAAGCCATCGATAGTGAGGAAGTCACTCAGAAGTGATGAGGTGTGCATTGAAAGGATGTCCAAACCTTTCCCAAATCTATCAATCCACGCCATTTTGAATGAGCATTGTTGGCGCGTGAAAGTGGGAATCCGGCTGGGAATTGAAGCGTGGGAGGAAGGGATTACACGTTGTAGTAACATATTAAGTAAGAGGGTCCAAATAACTGGCAGTGGACTGTATAGCATGGTTTGGAGAGACATTCAGTAATGGATTTAAGTGGAAGTATTATAAAGATGTGTTGTAAAATTGCAGGGCACCATTTCAGAAGCGTTAAGGTGATATATATGGCATAACTTAAGGATATCCATGTTTCGTAGACAACATCTCTTTTTTTTAATATGCTAGTTAGACTCCATTGCCCTTTCACAATTTAAACCTTGGCACTCGAGAAAATTAATTCGATTCAAAAATTTTCATCTAATACAAGAGCTTGTTTATTGTTCCGAAAAATAAATATATGTAATTGTTTCAAGTTAAATTTCCCCCAAAAATTAATTTCCATCTTTGTACCATTCATTAAATATTTTTAACTATCAAAATTGGAAAAAAAATGAACAAATAAAGCAAAAATGATGCACGTCTTGAATGATGCTTGTGAGCCACCATCCGAGTGCAAAGGGTTAATATTTCTGTTTGAATTAACTATGAATATGTAATATTCCTATCAAAGTAATTTAAATTTTTATTATTAATTACAACAATATATATTCTCCTCTTTTTAGGACCAATACTACCAATAGTGATAAATAAGATTCCTTTAACAGAAAAGATTTGATAGAATGTAAAGTAATAATACTTAATGAATAAATTTTAAATGAAATTATCAGGAAAATAAAATTTTAAGATAACATTTGATGCAGAGAAATGATATTAATTTTCTAATTTTATGATATTTTATAACTTAATTATCTAACTTATGATAACTTTAAAAATAAATTTAGTAAGTAATTTCAAACAAAAAAAAAATTCATTTTTTTATTAAAACCATCTAACCAGAGGATCAATATTTATTAAATTATATTAAATAAACCATTATAACTTCATTATTTTAAACACTGTAATTTTACTATATAATTTGATTGTTGATAGCATAATTAAACTTCAGGAAATTATTTGTTGGAAATTAGAACAGTTCATTTTATGTTGATAAATTTTAATTGTAAAATTTTATTTTCCATTGTATTTAACACAATAAAATTTTTAGCTCTATAAACTTGAGAAGTTATGGAAACTTGCATTATTTCGATGATTTAAGCTACGAAATACGATTAAAACTATTTTCATTTAACTATTTTCATTCACGTTTGTTAATGGATAATTTTTCAATTCATGAAATCTTGAAAATGTGAGATTTTTTGTAAAATATTATTAGAAAATACTATGAAATTAATGATTTATAAAAGTAATATATTCAAGAAAAGACTGAAGAAGAATTTTAAAAACCTATATTTTTATTAAAGTCCTAATCTTGAAAGTAAAATACTTCTTTTTCAAACGTCATTATCTTGCAATAAAAATGCATTCGACTTCAGATTGTTGACATATTCTTTTAAAACACAATTCCTTTAACCAGAGTGAGATTATTCAAATTTTCCTCATCGAAATAACATTTCTTGTAAAGTTTCCTAAAATATTTTTCAATATAATCAAAGTAGGATTTTTCTTTATTGAATAAACCTTTTCGACAGCAATATCATTCTTTTCTGTATGAATTTAGAAATTAACTTTAATGATTTTAGTCTCACTTTTTATAATTTTTAACTTTTTTTTTATTATTTTAATTTTTATAACACATTGTTTGTAGGAGTTTTGAAATTACCTGTTTTCATTTTTTCTTAAATAAACCTTTTGGAGGTAATTTAGCAGTAATTAGCTCATACACCAAATATGCAAAGAAAAAATATCATAATCGTCAAAAAATTCAAACTCGAGATTTCGTTGATTTTCTACGTTTTAGATTTCCTTGAGTCGAAAAAACATATTTTCACACTATGTTGGTCTGTTCCCGAACACGATGACTCAAACACGCTTTTGGTTTAAAAGCCATATTGAAATATGACTTTTACATCACATCTGTTGATTTGTTTTGAATTTGAAACAAGATACCGTTAAAAGAAATTCGTCTTTTCCTCTGTTCGAATACAAACGAACATGATAGTGACAAAGATGCAAATCTCTCTCTCTCTCTCTCTCTCTCT
>JAPMOR010055931.1:0-14892 GCA_026543865.1 Argiope aurantia | reverse complement strand
ATATTTACTGTTATGATTGGGTAAAGATTTATCCTTACAAATATAATGCAAAGTGAAGTAAAGTTTCTGATATTTCTCTAAAAATGGTTTGTTGTGGTGAGCAAAGGACCAACTATACGCATCTAGGTTTAATTGAGGCCCAAAGGGAATAAAATTATAGAAATCGGTAGGTAGTTGCTGGTGGAAGATTGTTTATTACGTTCTGACAATTATTTTGAATTTGTAGATGGTGTCGCGAGCAGATAGTTGTAGGCGATTTGTAGATAAATAAACGAATCAGTGTCCATGACATAGATTTGATTGTCACCATTTGATAACGTTTTATATCATAATTCTTTTATAAAGGATTTTCAAATTATTTTTCGCAGTATAAAGATCTTTGTTAAATATTAGCTTATGCCATTACATCAATATATTAACAATAACACAAACTTTGCGTAGATTGACGTTTATCTGAACGTTTTTTTTTAAAATTTTACTTTAAATTTAATACGAAACAATACATAAGAAATTATCTCCTATAAAATTCCTATTAAAATTATAATAAATTTAAAAATAATTATTTAAGCATAAAAATATCGCTATGAAGATTATAAGACTTTTTATAGCCTTTAAAAAGAACTATTAATGTATCTGTCTACCTACGGAGTCAAATCTTTGAAAAATTCCTTTAAAAAGCTATTTTAGTTCATTTTCTGAATCAATTTGATTGCAAATAATGAAAAATATTAATCAGGAAATTCTGTGCCAGTTGAGATTCTGTAGAATGCGTCAATTTGGGTAATACATAGTGAAAACCGCAACAAAAATCAAAATATTCTATTGCATATATTCCAAATATTTTTATACACAGCATACTTACAGCTGTGGTGAAGGGAATGAGTTAGAATCTAAGAAATGTGTGCATTTTGAAAAAGTTATAATTTTTCAAATATTTATATATTGAAAATTTCACAAAATTCGTTGTTGAAAATTATATTAGCCGCTCTAAAGCAAAAACTATGTTGTTCAAAGTTATATACCTAGTTCATTGCCTTTGGAACACTAAATGTAACATATACTCTATATTTCAAAGTAAACAATGTTCAAAAGCAAATGTAATTGCCAATCCTTTCGGAGTAAAAACTACTCAAAACTTATTCTAATATGCGTGGCTTGCTAATAGAACATATTATAAAATAAATTATAATTCAGAGAGGCGTGTTCCTGTTATCATCTTCGGTTTGGTTTTTCACTTGATAAAGAGTCACATATCTCTGTTTCTATTTGTCGTAAAATTAAACCAAATATAGACCTAAATAAATGGGTTTTAAAATAAAAAAATAAAAAAATTATGAATTCTCCCCCTCTCCCCCCAAAAAAGAAACACTGTCTTTTAAACGTAGATAGATACCTTAACGTTAATTCTATTAAGCACTTTGATTCCTGAGATGAACAGAAAAAGTAAGAAACAGGTCACTTCTTTGTTACAACAACAACAAAAAAAAAATTGTCGGAAGAGATTTCAATCGTTAAGAACCTACATCCTTTAAAATCATTTTTTTTTGTTAAAGTTGAAGCTGGAACTCAAAAAAAAAAAAAAATGTAAAGCTCTCGAGATTGGCTTTTTTACAAAGTTGCCCACCTTTGAAGTCTAGTAATTAAGAGAATCCAATTTATTTCTTTGCACAAAATCACTCAAGAAGGTCTTTAATTTAATGCCATTGGATTGTGGAGTTTTAATGACTGAATTACTAGCTCTACATTTTATTTTAAAGTTAAATTGATATCACGAATAGTTTTTTTTATATTGATATATATATATATATATATATATATATTAATTCTTGTTCCAAACTCATGAAAGAAAATTTTCATGCGTTTTGCAATCTCACGGATTCAATACATGTGATTAATCAGATGCTTCTAATTTAAAGATTTAATCTGACAAAAACAACAATGATAAGGGAAAGAAGATATTAAGAATTTTAACAATTATGATTTTATTTGAGTAATTCTATTGCTACTAAATAAAAAATATTTCAATATATTAATATTCTATATTTTATTTTATAAATGATGTATTTACCATTTCTCTGTTTTCACTGATTCGAGATTTTGAATGTCTCATTATGAAGATATGATATTAAATATTCAAAGTCGATTTTTATTTCCTCATGCACGAAATCTACAAAAAATTATTGTAATCATTAAAAATTTTAATTTGAGATCTTTATGAATCTACACTTTTCAGACGTTCCTGAACTAAAAATCACATTTTTGGAATTATGTCTTTTTGCCAGATTATGAGCACAATAATTCAGAAACGCTTTGGACTAAATGCATAAAATTTGATACATGGTCTTAATAAAAATTTGCAGATTTCTGTTGTAATGAATTCAATTTACAGGGCATTCGTCTTGGCTGGCTGCCCAGTGAAAGTGAGCATGATTCCACGAAACATAATAATCTAAATGTATTAAATTTGTCCGACATCCGCAATTAGAAAGAAATGAGTTTACATCTTCAGAGAACTTTGGAATTGTTCCTATTGGTCCAAATGAGATAACATTTGAATAAAGATAATGTCCATGATAGTCCATGATATGCGGCTTGACATTTTTTAAATGAAAAGTTTTAGTAAAATCAGTCGATAAGTGGCACTGTAATACAAATAAAATCTTATATATGGTTTATAAATGTCAAATAATATGAAAACGTGACTTTAAAACTTTTTAGTATGTCCGTCTTCATATTCAACAATTTGATTGAACTGCAGAATCATGTTATCCATAGCTGAAAGGAATAAGGGTGCCAGAATATCAAGAACATGGTGTCGAATGCAGTCCTTCTGATCCGGCACATATGCTGGCCTTTGACAATAGATATTATTTTTTAGGGAATCACATGAATAAAATTCTCTGGAGTTCATATCTGGAGAACGAAGAAGCCATACGATTAGAAAATTGACTGCTAATCACACATACATCCGGAAAATACTGTCTTATCAATTGTTTCAAATGACAATCAATGGGAGAAGAGGTTCCATTCTGTATGCAAATGGTGCCCAAAATTTTTTTGAAGTCGTGGGATCACAAAATTCCTCAGCATATTACTGTGTCTGGAATCTAAACAAGTTAAGGTTCTATTTACAGATATATCCCTTAAAAAAGTACACGTTAAAATAAAAAGGTTAGCAGTAACACTACTCCACAATTTCACTATTCTCGGATTCCAGGGTTGTTCCTGGATGCAGTGAAGGTTTTCTGCAGCCCAAATGTGGAAATGAAGCAACTTGTCCATTGAAGCAAATGTTTGCTTCCTTTATTTCACAGAATGTTTCAGGAACAAGCGACTTCAATAATCTTCCCAGCAAGGAAATGAAATTCAAAAGCTTTACGAACTTCTGACTTAGTGTCCTGTAATAGGTGCACAGGCTTTATTTTGTAGGGATAAAAATGCAAAAGTCCACCCTAAGATTTTTCATGCAATGGAATACGAAATAGCCAATACGACACTGTAAAATAACTGGCATACTCACACCATCAAGCGGTGACTGACTGCAACGATGATGGTAAACACACTTTCTGTGCTAGAAGACAGGATTTAGTTTCGTTATATACTAGAATTTCCTAGTTGTTTCAGATTTCTGTATCACCTTGAAGAGGGGTGAATGGAGGCATCGGCTTACTTCTCATCAGCTTCGTACAACTGAATTCATTTACAGATGCGGCGGAATAATGTTAGTTCAGGTAAAATAATGTTACCTTTTTCTTAGAACGTATGCATTATTTACAGAGAAATAAATAATTATCATGCAGATTCTCCGGCATTTTATCAAAAGAATAATGCTAACAGAGATATGTTATTAAGCAAATTATGTTTCTCATTTTTCAACGTATACAAATGAATAATCTTTGTCTTATAATATCATCTATTGTTAAATTGGCTAAATGATTTTTTTAAAATTTATTAGTTATGAAGTACATCATTTGAATTATTTATAGTTTAAATTTTATCTCATTTGAACAAGTAGAAAGCATTCTACATCCCTCTGAAGTTCAACATTTATTTCTTTTTAACTTGATATTGAACATCTTCCTGATCCAGTAGATCCATTTAAAATTCTGAATTAATTTTGTGTAAGTGTTGACATCAGTCGTTCTGCAATTTTTACATGCATATAAAAGCAATAAGTCAAAAATACAGATATATTCAAATTTAAACTACTTTTTAATAATTACTATTGCATGTAGAATTTTATTGTAATTTTATTCTAAATCCAAACGTTTAATTTAAAATGTTATTTTTGAAAAATTTCAAAGACCGTGTGTAAAATGCATTGTTTCAAAAGCATAAAATTATAATCTAAATCTAAAAAGTGTATTCAAGTTTATGAGTGCAGGACGGAAATCTTAATAAATTCTCTGGAAATACAGAATTTTGAAGCTGTGTACATATTTGATGTAAATAACTTACGTTACTTTCTTTAAAAAAACTAACTAAATTTCACTGAAAGCATTTGGAAGTTTATTACATAATTTTTTAAACATATGCAGCAAATTGTTTTACGTGAAACTTAATTACTACTTTAATTTATTTCCAAAGATAATTTATTAAAACATTTTTAATCACGAAATTATGATAAAGCATCTTCGATGTATTTATTTCTCTTAACCATATAAACTGCGAAATACGAGTTTGATTGTTCTAATCATAATTATACTTTGGGGAACACTGTACTTGAAGTGGGAGTAATTAATTCGTGGTGCTGATAAATTATAATTGTCATATTCTTTTCATTTAGTAGCCAGTTTAGTTTGTTTTTCGAAGGTGAGCCGTAATTTCAATTTGGCATTATTTTCAAAAACGCATTTAAATATGTGTTTTCAAATGATTTTTAATTCATGGAAAAACTGGCAAATAGAAAAAATGAGTTATAATGTGAGATAGTATTTATGATAAGTTAATACACTGTAGCACATTAAGAAGATTATTAGAAAAACTATTTTAATCATGGCATCTAACATCGTAAACAAAGTGTATCCTGTTTCAATAAATAAAAATGAAGGCAAATGTTTCCTAATCAGTGGCAAAAGAAAAGAAAACATCTCATTTGGACATAATATTAATTTTCTTTCCCTCCATATATGTGACTTTAAACAGTCACATAACCACACAGTTTTTTTCTCCTTGGCATCATGTCAAACTGGCGGCGAAACATTTAAACCCACCTAACAAACTATCTCTATGCCATTGACTCTAATGAAGTACTTTTTATTTAAATTACTTTCAAAATAATCCACAAATTAAAAAAAATAATTAGTTTCGCCAGAATTGGATTATTCGGATTCAAAGTAGCATTTTTTCCTGCACTATTTCTTAAAAGTTTCTCAGAACGGCCAGATATACAATGTTGCTTCATCGAACAAACTTTTTAGAATTAAATATTATTATCTTCCTTTTGATCTTATATGGTGACATTAAATATCTTAATCCCATCTTTAATATTTCACAAGTGATTATGTATTTAAATAGAGATATTTAATGACCATGACTTTTGAAATTTATTATTTTCTGTTCGTCTAAATTAATTAATCCCAACTTGATTTATGTACAAATCTATTTTTTCTCTTTAGATGATTAGGTCAGTTACGCAATGATGACGTAATAGAGTTCGTTGTGATAGTCATGGTTAGCGAATGCTCCCGTCAATAATTAAAAAAAAAAGTTCCAAATCTGTTACAGCCAGCTTCTGGCTCTCTTTCTCTTTTTTTAAGCTTATCTTCCTTAATTTATAATAGAATAATAATAATGCTTTTAACTCCTACTAGCATGAAAAGCACCTCTCCTTCTTTCGTTGAACTATTTCCAGAAATATCATTCAAAAATGAAATGCAGATTTTTCAGGCTGCCATGCTTGCTAGCCACATTGCAATACATATTTCATTGCGCGTCTTACATAAAAATGCAAAATCAAAACATAACTTTAAATATATCAGCATCCTTACTGCTTGAAGAAACAAAGGTGACCTATTGTATCACTGAAAAGTACAAAAAGATATTTTTGCTCGGACAGTTTATTTGGTGAAATCATATATATATTACACAAATAAGAAATGAAAATGATAAATTATATAAATATAGTTTATAACGAAAAATTATGTTCATATTTTTATTGAAAGTTATTACATATGAACTGATAAATGAATCTATTATATTGATTAATGTTCTGTCAAAATTTAGGCACTATTTGAAGGTATGGATGTTTGCAGTCTATTAAAATTGGGAGCTAATTTGAAATATCTTTCTTTTATCTTAAAAGAAGCTATCTTAATTAATTTAACTGCATTGCTCATAATTCATTACAAGCTGTATGCCTGAAATATATATTTTATGTCAACACTGGACTCGAAAATCAAAACTAATAGCTTCAGGAGCTTAGCCTACCATTAACTTTCCTAAGTTATTTCAACACAGTTTGACAGAAGAGTAAATGTAAGATATCGGAATCTTTATACTACAATTTCAAAGCTGTCACAAATAAGGCTTTATGCCTTGCCTCTGATAAATATTGATTACAGTGGATAATTTTTAAATAAATAATGGATATTATTCCTCATTAATTGAGTGAAATTTTCCTTTCAGCTTTTAAGTAATCTATGTAAGGCTGGTTCATATAATCTATGTAAAGAATAATTCACATTTTTCACTGTCCTTTCCTTTAAAATAGATCCTTCAACAATTTACACATTTTTTTCTATTTGATTCTTTGAAAACAGAAGTGCGAATACTTGGCATTGATTTTTCCCATAAATACATGATATTTTTTTAAATGTTTATATTTTGAAGTATAGATGGCTTTGATTTGATTCTCAGAAAATTTTGATGATACTTTCTTAAAAATTTATTTATATTAATTAGGTTATGATTGATTAGAAAACAACTGAAATTGCATTAATATTTCAGCATAGTTGTCAATCAAATTGGTTTAATTTTTTGCATCTTTAAATTTCTTCTTATTTTTCATTTTTCTGAAATTTAAGACATCATTACTCATTTAATCACTATCGTAAAATTCTTATTCTCTCATGCTAAGAGTTTCTATATCATGTTGTATTCAACAAATGTACTTTTGTGATCGTGCCATCAGAATATTTAGATTAATCGTCCATGCACGTTTATATTATTAGCGTCTAGATCGATTGATTAGTTACAGACATTATGACGCTCTATGTAGAAGATAAAACAATCATCATATTTTGAAATGACATATTCTACAAACTTTGATTGCATCCATCAGTAGATATCGACAGAATAATTACCAAATGTTAAATTTTCATTTTAATATACTTACTCTTATTCCATGGACGGAAGCCATATCATTTTCACGTTAGTAAATGATATGAAAAAAATGAGATTCACCAATTTTTTTAATGTTATTAGTTTTCCTCTTTGATACTAATCATGTATTATTCTTTTTATTTGCCACCAGAAATTTCCAGATCTTATAGCTTGCGATTTCTTCCTTTGTGATACTATTAAATCTTAATGTGTATGCATGCATTTACACCAACACATTTATTAAAACTGATAATGCTATTCTCCATCTCAGGGGGAAAAACTGATTGATTTGCAATTTTGAGTTGCAAAAATTAAAAAGAGAGTTATAAGAAATATTTTTAGTTATTAGAATAAAGAATATTGAGTACTCTTCTTTTATTGAGGTAATATTTATATCTATATTGACAATAGAATGTAGTAAATTTTACATATTTGTTCGTTTTTGATAAAAACGCTGCATTACCAAGGATTGATATTGCTGAAATATTTTTTCTATTCATTTCTAGCCACTTTCAGCGGGAGTTTGCTCTCCTTGTAACTATTATTAATTTAGCCTTGTCAACCGACTCTGACTAAATTAATGCATTCACTGCAAGTGGAAATACATTTTAAAATTATACTTGCAAAGCAAATATAGGACATTCTGACTGAATGGAAATGTGATGAGGTTAATTTGTGAAATCAAATCAATTTTTAATCATCGGGATTTGTCATAGCTTGAATTTGCCATATCCTTTGAAAACAGAGATTGATGAGGGTCAGATGGTTAATTCCAATTATCTTAAACATATGGAATGTTGATTATGTAATATTATTACAGATTTTAGTATTGGTACGAATTTGATTATTTTACGTTTTTTTAAGTACCTTAAATGTTTACTTTTTCTGTTGAGTTGACCCTCTTTTAGAAATGTATTTACGTATTGATATAACTATGAATCCACGAAAGGAATATGATATCCCCATCATAAGCGTGTAGAAATCTTTACAAAAAGGATTATACATAAGTGAGACGTTACAATTGGAGTACACCTCACACCGAAATGAAATATTTAATTTAGCTCCCGTACATGCCATTAACAGTAAAAGTCACAGATATCTGTACTTTTTATAAATGAATCCTGATTTTGTCTAAAACATCACTCATTTGGGGGTTTCGTAGTCTCTCCCCAGTTATGACTATGGAAGACATGAATATGCATATTGAGTAATTCCTTTGGATGGGCACACTTCTTTGGATATCGTCACGTTTGATACTGTTAATACACTATTATAAATAGTTGATATCTCTTTTTCAGTGATTCACCTCTGAAAAGTTACATTAAATGACCCTTTTGATTCTTCAAGACATTAATGTTTGATCACATTGTGTTTGGTTGGCGGTTTGTTTTAGTGAGATTCTTGTTTGAGGGTCTTAAATGTCAACAATTACCTTGGGGTTGATTCTGAATGAATTTGGAATGTCTTAGGAGATCATAGATGTAAATAATGGTTGTCTATAAATTTTCAGTTTTTCAGCTGCCCCGGCACGGCAATGATATTTGTTATCACTGTTGTCGAAGCGTTTCTTACCACGATTGATGACTGTAATTCAGATGGCCTATCTTCCGTGCTATCTACTGAGTAAATATTTCATTATATATATCATCTATGTAGAAAATAGGTATGAATCAAAGGCTATCTCTGCTACAACCAACGTGATTAAAAACTTCATCATTCATAGAATAGAACATCACTTTCTTCCACATATAGCTAAATGCGTACTACTGATTATAAAATCTATTTAAAAAAAATCAAAGTTGGATTCAGAAAGTATATTTTTTAAAAAAATATTATTCATCTTTGGAGTATTTTCATAATGTAAAAAAAAATGCTATTTTTTTCTTCGTTTTGTATTTTATTTGTGGGCAGATATTTGATTCCTGCTTTTGCCATATTTTATCAAATTCCAATCAGTTCAAATTTTTGAATCTCTATTTTTCCTTTTTTTATTTTTGATATAAGAAAGTAAAGAATAAAAAAAATGGCACAATAATCAAATTGATGCCATATAAAAAATTCTTGTAATTCTAAATGTCAGAATGAATTTTTTTCTAAAGAAAAAAAAAATTCGTAAGTAAATCTTTTGACGATGTCAAAATTATGTATTCAAAATAGAGAATTTAATATACATAAACATTAAATATATATATCATATTATATTGAACGTTAATATTCGAAATATTTGAATTGAATAAAATAAAGAAGCATTCGAATTTTATCAGATGCTATAAAACATCTTTATACAGAAATATACAGGCAATTCGAATGGAGTGCATATTTTTTTTTCTTTCTATCACTATCGGCACTTACCAGACGGACATAATAAGAATTATGTTGAAATAAATAGTGTTGGCAATAGATGTTGTTTACGAGAGAAAGCAAGCAGCAAACTACTTTACTTACCACGTAGCTTTACTTTGCCACATCAATTCCAGCAACTTTATCTGTTGCTTCCAACAAAGACAAAACAATTCTCTTAGAAACCTGCGGTATATGCGTCAGAGAGTTTTCCAATTATCCCACTTGATAGATTTGTAGCGTCGTATACAAGAAATCACGAACAAAGTGTGTGTTTTTCTAAACTAGAAGCGATTGAATCACAGAGTCAATTCTTGCGTAATTTTAGTTCAGTGAGATAGAGAGAAGTTATAGAGATTGTATTTAAGGATCACAGAAAATAAAAACATTGAATGCAGAGCGTTTTATCTTCATATGAGGCTTTGTAATTGTAGTAAATAGTAAACTTTTGCGGTTGAAATTAAAACTTGAATGCACGATATTACGTGATATTAAAAATCTTTAGAAATAAAAAAAATGATGAACGTTATTACTTAGAAATTAATAATGAAACTGATAATTTTCACCTTCCTGCTATATTTTAAAGGATATTTTTATTGTTACATTTAAATGCATGGGTATTTTTCTGATATGTTCAGCGTATGATAGCGTAATTACGTTATTTAGGAATAACTTCTGACTTATTTTTGATGATATCGACTGAATTGAATAACACATAGATAAAATAATCCTCATGCTCTCATTATGGCTAGTCAATTATTTTATGTTCACGACGAGCAATAAAAAAATGTAACGATGCATTGGTTATGATCAAATGCTAGAGATTGCACTAAATTCATGTATTTAAATGTTTTATCATAAATTAAAGACAATAAACAAAGATATTTATTACAAAAGCATAAAACTAATTTCCCATAAAACTCTGAGTAACGATGAATATCATGTTTTGACTCTAGTCATTTAACTTATATTAATTTCAGTACTGTAATAAATATTTTGCAAATGCAATAATTAACAATAATAAGAATTTCTTTAGGTTTTTACGAAAGTTTATCTTTCGTTTCTAATCGTAATACTGCATTTCAAAAACTGCACTTATAATTAAATGCTAATGGATGTAGTTTATAGATAAAATTAGCAATTTGCTCTTCTAAAAAACATTCACTCTCTAGTAAAATGTAGCTTGTCCTTGTATAAAAAGTCCATCTACAACATTATGTTTTTTTCATGATTTTAAACACCTCTAATATTTTCTAACTACCATTAAAATAAATCAATGTTGTTATTAAGGCCAAACCATCACTCATGGGATAAGCAGTTAGTATCTTACATATTTGCTTTTGAAATAATTTACAGTATCATTAACTTTAGTGGAGGGAGAATTCTAAAAGATAAACATTTAATTACTATTTAGAAAAAAAAATCATATTTGCATTTAGCAAATGTTGTTTAAATGTACATTGGCAACCAAAATTAGTTGTAAAACCGTAAAGTAAAAATTAATGGAAGCAAGAATTGAAATTGAATATTAATCATGTCATTTTGCTGCTTTTTAGATGAAGCATATGTTTTTACGAGTAATTTAAATATTTGTACACGCTTGAAAACTACGAAACACATGTACCAATATATGTTGCATTCTATAAAAAACACTGACTTCAGATTTGAAATTTTTGTTTTATCGTGTTACCACAAACTGCATTTCGCATGAATTATATACAACCTACAAAAAAAATCCAGCGTTTGATGTTTTATGAAAAGTAAAAGAGAAAAAAAATTGAACGCATTTAAAATCAAGGCATCGCCTACTTATCTAAAATAGTACTGAAATCCAAATATTGAATTAAAATATGTGATATATAAGTTAAAAAATATCTCATACATTCCTTGCTATTAATGCCTTAGCGCACACTGCAAATAAAATAGTAAATGCATTATTGAACATATAATGCATTGGTATACCTTTATGTAATTACAACTCTTACTGCTTTCATTTCTATTTTGGTTTATAATTAAAATTTTAATCAACTACTATATTATATTAAATGCAAACAGCTTTAAAATAGCATCCTGTATATTAAATCCGAGGTTAAATTAAATTCAATCAAACTAATTTAAGCAATTTTGTTCTGCATATTTTTCTAACGGTAGAATTTCAATTTATACAAAGAAAAAATATTCTAATCTTCTCCAATATGGTATCGTAAAAGAATTTTCAAAGTGATTTATTTCGATATATTAAATACAATAGTAATACAATTTAATCAAACAAATATTAATAAATTTATTCTACATGCGATTCTGACGTTGAAATTTCAATTTATCCAAATAAAAAATATTCTAATAATCACCATCACCAGCAATATTGTGTTGTAAAAGCAGTTTCAAGCTGATTTACTTCGATGAATTAAATCCGATAGTAAGAAAATTTGATTAAAGAAATGTAAATAAATTTGATCTACATACAATTCTGACGTTGGAATTTCAATTTATCCAGAAAAAAAAACTGTCTAATTCTAATTTTCTGCTAACGACTGCAGTATGATGTTGTAAACACAGTTTCAAAATCAAATAATTTAAAGAATTATAGAAACTTGAATTTCTGGAAGAATTTTGTTTGCAAAGCTTTGATACAATTGTTTCAAAACTCAGTACTTTAAACAACGCATTATTTCATGTTTCGAATGAACTTTTAGATTTAGATTTATTAGAATGATCCTACAATCGAAAATTACAGGGTGTAATATCTGTGGACCGACTAGAGAGAAATGCGTTGTTTATTTTCTCTTCTACTATAAAATGCTGCATTAGAATTTATTGAACGCGAAATATTATTTTTGGACAGCTGAGCTGTCACCCTCGTCATCTCTCTCCAAGCTTCCACACCACATCAGAGGGAGGACGTTTGAAACCGCTTAATTTAACGTGCACCGGATCCACTTAAATGAAGGTTCTTTGATGGAGGCGGGTCTAGAATCTGAAACCCACCGGTTCCGAAGCCAAGACTTTACTACCAGTCCTTTTCGAAGGTAAATAATAATAATTATTATTGGATAATTAATAAAAGTAATAAAATTTGTCGTATGCCCTCCCCCCATTGAATAAAGTAAGCTGACTCTCTAAATAGCAATTACATAATAAAAAATAAACACTAGCTAGCAAATGTAGAAAAAGATGACTTCATAAATTGAAGATAATTTCAGTTAAGTGTTCTTAATATTTTATATCTGATTTTTTCAAAAATTTTGTTTTAATAGTTTTTGTATTTATTCTATAAGGAATTTCATTGGACAGTTAATTCAATTCAATTTCTTCAGTTATGTATGAGTATCTTCGAATAAATTTTTTTCAAATTTTTTTATTAAAGATTTTAACCCGTCTTCTTGTTTTCAGAGAATAATATTTTCACTTTAACGGTGTTTATATGCTACTAATTTCAAGAATATTAACTGAAAACAAAGAAAGAGAAAGCGACAGCTTCCTAAACAGAAAGCAAAATGTAACAGCAAATAAGGAATTCGTTAAGGTTCAGAAATTTTAAACTTAAATTATCAATATTAAACATTAATAACTACTTTTCATCGTTCTATTTTCTATTAAGAAAATGAAATGGTCGTTGATTTAATTTATAAAATTTACACAGATTTTAGATACATCTGTGAATATTCCTGAAATCTAATTTAAGTATTTCATTTAATAAAAAAAAAATTTGAAGCTCAGTGTGATGATCAAGTTGATGATGCAGTAAAATCAGCTAGTTTGTTCACAGAACAAAAGCATTTACTCACATAAGTGATTATTAAAGAATATCCAAGGAGGGAGATAATAAAGGAATTTCTGGTAAATATATAATTGCATTTTCGTTTATCTTAACTCTTTCTACAGACTCCCACTGGGAGGGGGGTGGTCCCTCAGAAAACAGGATGAGAAGCTTCCGGTATGGTAGTTAGTTTCCGCCACCCTGGTGGGTACAAAAATGATGATGGTCGGCTACCTCCTGTTGATGATGTGACGTACTTCCCACTGAAATGGTTGTACCGTAATCGGTGATGGCCCTTACGATTCCAACTGAGTTTCCACCTGCTAAGTTGCTAAGTGGTCCGATCAATCATGTTTAATCCGAAAGTCTTTACTAGGCGGGGCGGAGTTGCCAGTATGGTTACTCTTTCTAAGAACATGTTTCATAATTTTATAGTTGAGCTTAGTCATTATAATAAGTTTTCAGGAAATTAATGAAAATATAGTAAACATTTTATGTTATATTAGTTGTTTGTTTTTAAGACTATGCATATAACAAAAATCCGTTGTAGGAATGTGTATGTAAATCTGACTCGATTACTATTTAATCAATTAACAATTTAATTAAAATTTTTAAAAATTCACTGAAATACATAGTTTTATTTTAGAAAGTACTGCGCTAAATTTGGTAACTCTAGGTCAAACGGTTTCTTAGAGCACAAAAACATAATATAGTGTTAGTAGAAATTTAAAGTTAAAATGTATGAAACCTTGAGGAGTGTCACAGAGTTTTTGAACGGAAGGTTTCTAACCTCCGGACAGTACAAGTGAATAGAGAAATGGCATAGCAATGAGATTACTTAGTAAGTGAGCTTAGAGAAATAAAGTCTTTACTTAATAGGTAACATATTACTAATAAACCAGGAAAAAATGAAGAGAAAAGAAGATAGATTTTACATAAATGTTATTAGTGTTGAATTGAAGATTGACAAAAAATAATTTTAATGATGGTAATCATTTTTCAAGACGAAATGCTCATTAACTGCACAACCATTTTGCATTTTACTTTAGAAACATAATTAATCACAATCATTATGCATATATGTAGAAAAAACAAAGCCCAAACAATATATTGTGACAAATTTGAAGCGGTAATACCTAAAGAAAAAAGACCAGAGTGATTTTCGTATTTCTTAAACAATTTTAACATCATTTTTTTCAGCGATTTCTTTTCAATGAATGAAAGTTAATTAGCATTTTTTCTGGGTATCAAAATAGAAATAAATGATGTGATTAGTTAAGGAAAAATTTATCGCTCTCATTATAGTAGCCAGGGAACACTTTTAAAGCAACTATTTTTCACCCTAAGCAAATGACTGAAAATAAAAAGACATAATTACCCTTTATGAAAATAGAAAATTAAACTCATTCTTTATCGTAAGCTATGTATTAAATGTGTAAAAGTAGAAATTATTTTTAAAAGATAGACTA
>JAPMOR010055930.1:0-41680 GCA_026543865.1 Argiope aurantia | reverse complement strand
TATTAAAATGATTAGGTTAATTTCCAAATGAAAATAGACATTATATTGTTTGAACAAGATGTTTTCATAAAGTTATTTCTAAAATCTGCACTAGTAAACTATTGATACAAGTGGTGTTAAAATTACAATTTGAACAGCTTAAACGTAAGTTTAACATAAATTTAAAAATTTTGGTATGAGTAGTATTAATGAAGAGGTTATATGTCAATAACAGCATAACATTGTATGATTTGAAAGGAATAGTTTTATATAGAGTTATTTCTACAGATTGGACATATAATTGTTTATATGCAAGATGTTAAAATAAGATTCAGGTGCTTTAACAAATGCAAATAAACATTACATTATTTAAACATAATTTTTTCATACAATTATTTTTAAAATTTGCGCTTGTGAACTATTGACATACGTTATGCTAAAAATACAATTTAGACATTTGATGAAATTAAACGCGAGTTTTACATTTATTTAAAAAAATTTCGTGTGAATTGTATAAATAGATAGATTAAATTACAATAAGAGTATAATATGGCATTACTGAAAGGAATAGTTTTATATTGAATTATTCTTAAAGAGTGGACATGTAATTGTTTATATGCAGGATGTTACAATAAAATTTGGATGCTTGAACAGATTAATTTAAATCCGGTTTTTATTTAAAAACTTTGTAAGAAATTAAAATTAAAATGTGTGAATGAATGATTTAAGAATGAAGGACGTCCGCTAGCTCAAAAAATTATATTTAAGATCTAATGAGCCACAATCACAAACAATTAGCTACAACACAATTAACACATAAAACAATTTAGACAAATCCTAATGACGCTACATTTCCGACGGCTGGAGTTTGATTACTTGTTTCTCTATATAGCCGCTAGAGGCTTATCCTTCTACTTGTTACAAATGTTAATTGGAATTACTAACAAAATATGATATAGATTTGAACGGAAGGTTTTCATAAAATTATTTCATAAAACATACATCGGGCATATCTGTTAATATATAGAATGTTAAAAAGATTCAGATGCATGAATAGTTTAGACGTAAAACGCAGAAGAACAAAGCAGATGTTAATGGCACATGATAACCCATCTCTATATTTTTCAGTCGTGCCTGAGTCTATTAGTTTGGACACAGGTGGATTCCAGTTAACTTAAAGTGATAATTAAAAAAATATTGAGTCTAAAATAATTCCAACAAAGATTTAAATGAGTTTAGTGAAATAATTTGTTGTGGACTTTTGAAACCTTCATGCATGATGTTGCAACATTACGGAAGGAATTTTGAAACCGTCATGCTCGATGTTGCAAAATTATGGATTTTTGAAACCTTCATATATGATGTTGCAACAGTATAGACATTTGAAACCTTCATACGTGATGCTGCAACATTATGGATTTTTGAAACATTCATGCATGATGTTGCAACATTAAGCTGCAAAAGAAAAGCAAATAAAAAGCGACGTGCGTGATTAGTAGTAATCAGATAGTTAAAAGCGGCAGTTAAAAATCACGAATGCATTTTCTCGACAGGATAAAATAAAGTTTCTAATCTATCTTTTCCTGATATCATTCATATAGTTTGTATCACCACAGCATTTCCTTTAAAAAAAGATGACAAAACGCAGACTTGCATGACATTTTAATTTGCCAGCGTTAGAAAGCAAGAAATCAATTGAAGTAAAGAAAAGATTTAACGGCCCAGATTTCTTTAATTCCTAGCATATCTCAAGCGCTAAATCATAAACAACCATTAATTTAATTTCCAATTGACATCTCACCATTATAAATCAGGCTGTTGCCTGACGCCTGCAGTCATATTTCTCTTTATTCAAATAAATCAGTCCAATGAACTAATCGACATTTAACGCAATCCTATTTTGTCAACCGCGGCAACCGTGTAATCTTAAACACGCCGAAACGATCCAAAATAAGTGCCTTCTAATCGATCCGGGGCTGCTTTTAACGCCCCGGCATCATTCTCACAATTGAGTTCATCTCCATTGAAATAATTCACTTGAATATCTCATGGCTAATTGGTTCCATCGCCTGCAGACAGGCCAAAGAGGATGGCCAGACAGCAAATATTAATGCTTTTAAACGAACAGATGAGGCGTACATTATATTGAAGGTAGTTCTTTTGTGAAATATATGAGCTATTTCTTCCAGATGGAGAGTTGGATTGAATTTTATAGCAAAAGGGCATAAAAATATATTGATATAAATATAATTATAATTCAATTAGTTTAAGGGGGAAATCGAATATTTTTGTGCTAATAAATAATATAGTAAAAAAATAAAAAAATAATTCATTTTTTTAAAAAAAAGATGCACTTTTATAATATTATAAAGTAGGAAAAAATTTTTTAATCTAAAATCATTAATATGTGATGTTTGATAGAAATCGGAATCGAATTTTAATCACATAGAATAGAACAGAATAGAATGAAATTGAGATTTGAATCACTTTTATAATATACTTTCATTTTTAGTGAATGTTTAAGGATTTGCTTTATAATATTCATTTTATTTAGTATTATTATCTTTACTGCATTTTGTTAAAAATAAAATAATTTATTCCATAACTCTCGATTTTACAGTTTTTATTTCAACTGCCACATTTTGTTAAAAAATTATTTTATTTTTTCAGTACATTAATAAAAGCATATTCTTTAAAAAAATAGTATCGTTATTGTGTATGATATATTTCATAATTTATTAATAAAAATATTATGGAATGTCACAATTTTTTTAAAAAACATAATTACCAGATGGCGCTTGTCACATAGAATTAAAATTTAATTGAAATTAATGCATTACTTGATGATTAGATCCAAAAATATTAAAATATTATAACTCACCGGATATGCACAATTATAAAAGATTTCATTAGCATATTCGATATTTGAATAATTAACTACATATTTCACTTTTAAATAAACGAAGCTAAATTAAATATAAGTGTATAAAATGACAATATATACATAAAGATATCAACTACAAAAGGCAAATATTTCGTTCATAATAAGAATATAATGGAATCAATTCATATAAAGTCATAGCCATATGACAAACGTGACTTCACATTTCCTCTTAAATCTAATTGTGTGTCGTCTTGAGGTATGAAATTACATTCTCAGTAGAAAATACATTGCAAGTTGAGCAATTAGATTGAAGAAGAATTTAATAGTCGTGTCGGACCTGATGCTTAGTAGGCGAAAATGAATTCACGCCATTATGTATTTGAAATGTTATTAATTTAATTGTTCCTACCGAAGTTATAGAGATGAGGATTCATTGTATATAATGGTTGGTTTTTGCTTATTGAGTGAATACATTAAGCTGTGGGACCAAGTTACCTCTACTTCCATGACTGGACGTAATGCCAACGGTGGGGTTCTATGGTAGCTGGTGATGATTACTACGATTCAACTTTAGTTAGATAAATGAAAATTGATTTGTTTCAGTGTCAAATTTTGGTTTTCTATCCGTGGGAAAAAAACATTCAAAATGGAAACTCGGTTTTCTTTACTATGCTACGAATAACGAAGCGCGCATCAACAGAAATTTTAAAATAAAAATCTTAGTGTCCGTGCAGTTCAGTGTCTTATTATAGATTATGTGCCTCAGATCCATACTGGAGGTGGTACCCACTTTTGAAATTTTTATGTCACCGCAATGAAGAAATTCTTTACGACTTTTTTTTTTTTTTTCATTTTCACAGATTATTTGAAAATCGAGAATCTAATCACCTTTGATCTTTCCTAAAAATGAGGGATTGCAACTTACACATGAAAATAGACGAAATATCACCCCCCCCTGCAACATTTTAAAAAAATCCGAATTTTTAATTAGGGTTTTTTTTTTCATGTTTCTAAGAAAAATTTATTAAAAAAAATTGGAAGCACACGAATGCTATAAATATTATCGAAATAATTTTAATATTTGCGGTTTTGAGTCCAAGAAAAGGAAGTGTTTTATCTTACAATGTGACTCGGTTTATGACTGGATTTGCTGTAAGAAAATTACCCTCCAACGTATTTGGTCCGACATTTAACACAGATTACACTTCATATGTATAGACCACATATTATAAATCGTCCATCTAACTTATTGCAATTTTGAGATTATTTGATCACTCACACATACAGATTAATCGATAATCGATCAATCGATAGATCAAAGATGAATTTACAGTTTTGTATATTAGAACAATATGCCAAATTGTAACCATCTATTCTTTTGTGTCTTTGCATGATCGTAGTTTCTCTGCAATAATGAATATGTTAACCACAATTTTTTTTAACAATGTCCAAGTTTTTAAGAAAAGGATAATAATAATAAAAAAAAATGTTTTTGTTGCAATTCAGGTGTTAAAAGTTCTGAGAATTAGCTTAAGGAACTTCAATTTTTCCATCAAGCGCAGAATTTAATTATATATCTCAATTGTATTGAAAATGAACATTCATTGCATGGTTAAGGCAATACACAATATTTATAATAAAAATAGCAAATCAATAAATCTTTGTACATTAATTATTTTCAGCTTCGTAATTTTAAATAATGATCTTTAAAAAAAAATTGGTGAAAGGTCTGAATAGAGACCTTTCACTAATTTACTTTGAATAAAGTAACTTTGGATTGGCAAAAAAAGAAGAAAAAATTCGGATTGATAAAAACTCACCAGCCATTTCTATTCTTTCAGAGAGTTGGAATGATACCCAGTTTCGTTGTATCAGGTACATGTTGATACTGATACTCGTTTATACCTAGTACTTTTATACTTCCTGATAATCATGACTGATTCTTTTCCTTTCGGAATTAAATTAGGCACTCGGTGGTTATCAGTTTCCGCACTTTGCTGAGATTAGAGTTGATTTTATATCTGGTTTTGTGGTAGCTAGTGTACATTGATACTGATATCTTTTTAAAAAAATTTCAAAATAAAAATAATATTTTTGACAAGGGAAGATCACATATAACAACCAAAATTGAACCATACAAAAAAAATCAAATTATAAATTTGAAAATATTTTTATTCATGAGATATCTTTTCTAATAAATTTTACTTTAAACGTTTTTTTTTCTCTATTCTATAATCTATTCAAAATTCTTATTTTAAAATTCTAAAAAAAATCTTATATTTTAAAGAAATTTGATTCATTATAGAATTTATATCTATAAAGAATTTCTATAATGAAAATTTATATTTCTTCGATAGAGAATGCAGTTAATTAATTTTAATTTTGCGTTTTGAATTTTACAGCACTATTGAAAAGAAAGTACCTTCATAAAACTTAAAAAAACAGATAAAATTTTTATTTTTTAGTATTTCGTCAGACGTTTATTAAGAAAATATTTTTGCTTTTAATTATTACTATGCACCTAATACTTTTGAGTACCTGATGCAAAGTTTCAGGTTTGAGTACCTGATGTAAAGTATCAGGTTTGAGTACCTGATGCAAAGTATCAGGTTTGAGTACCTGTTGCAAGGTATCAGGTTGATACATTGTCATCAAATCCTATTGCATCATAGGTAATTTTAAAGTTGGAACCAGAAATATGTGAAACTAAATATTTGATATCTTTAAACTTAAATTGTTTTGCTTTGGCTGTGGAACGAAAATAAATAAATAAATAACGTCAAATCTTCCCCGAATGTTACAACAATTTTTATTCAGGAAATTCACCATCTGCTGATCTTGTGACAAAACATTGGACAATAATTTCTACTATTATTGTTTGGGATTTTTCAGCTTAGTTGGAAGCGCATTGTCTGTATTTTTGCTGTAAACTTTCGTCTTAAAACCGGAATTTATTCGAAACTTTTTGTCTGAAAACAGGAACGAAATATTATCTTTTATTGGATAAATTACAGATTTTTATAATTTCATACATGCCTACATGATTTAACTTAAGAATCAAAACTGCATGTGATTATGTAATCAGGAAGTGGATTTTTTTTTTATTACCATTTTGTAGATTTTGGATTCTGTCTTGGAAACTTTTCTTAAGAGTATATAATTTGGGTATATAAAATCGAAACAACTTCAGCACATAATTAATGCTTTACTTTTCTATTATGTTTTGGGAAATCTGATTTATATCGAAATGTGTTTCGATTGCTTAACTGCGTCCGATTACCTTAAGAGTAATAAATTATTTGTAATAATTATTTAAATAATATTAGTTGCTAACAAAGAAGGGAAAATGTGTTTCCTCATTGTCTTAAACGGACACATTATTCAAAAATTGATCAAAATATAGATTTTTATTTTATTAACTTATTTCATTCTCTTTATCTTTCTATTCATAGAGGCAAAAATTCAAAATTTTAGCTTTAATATTTCAGAAGTTATTTAGATTTGTTATTTACAATAAGAAGTGAAATATATGCGCAAATAAGAATTTCAAAGATGATTTTTAACCATAGATATTTTTCATTATGATAATATTTTTTAAATGCTGCGGTTCAGGTTTAATATAGATATTTTAATTTATTTGTTGTTGTTTATCATTATATATATGCTAAAAGATGCAAAATAAGATTGCGCTACATTTTCGCCTTTTTTCACAACACATAATTGAAAAATGTTATAATAACTTTAATATAAGACGTATTTTTCAAATCCATGAACAGTTTTGTATAGTATATTTTAGCTAATCTACAAATGTAATTTGAAGTAAAAATATTCATATTTGAAAAACTGGTAGAGAAAAATAATGAATTTTTTTTAAAAAAATTTCATCTAAATAAACAGATCAAAATGTAATTTTCCCTCTAGATGATCTTATTTGAATGCTAATTTACAATAATATTAAAATATTTTCATAGTATAAAATTTAAGGTATTAAAAGTATTAAAAAAATTTCATAGTGTAAAAAAGTTAATGTATTAAAAGTATTAAAATATTTACATAGTATATATACCACATAAAATTTTAAAAAAATGTTGTTCAAAATGTTAAGTTTTTCTTTAAAATATTATTATTTATTACATTAATGTATAAACAGTTTTCAGTATTTTATGTTATTCGTACAAGCAGAAAAGATCGATCCATAATGTAGAATGCATTGAGTTCACATTTAAATTTTAAAGTTGGCAAACTCTCATGATGTAAGAGAATTATAATTATTGAGACACTTTCAAATTTCTTTTTTAAAATGGAACTAAAAATGTAATCATTGAACGATTCCATTTAACTTACGCTTAGGCTTACGATTCCATTTAACTTATGCTTTTTTTCTTTTCTAGCATATTTACATATGCTAAAAAATCCTACTACCGGTCAAATCGAAATAAAATTACCAAAATTTGGAGAGATAAAACAGAAGGAATCAATATTTTAAGAATTCGTGATTCTTTTAAACAAAAATTTTCATAATTTATTCCTTTGAATTATATTGAAATAAAATTAAATTATTTTATCAATAAGTTTTAAATTTTTATACATATGATAAATATTATATTTAAATGAATTAAAGAATTTTATAAGTTTAAAAATGGAACTGATTCAAATATTTCTTACAATCAAATTTCTTTCATTTATATATTGCAGTATGTGAAGCATAATTCTGAAGCAGAAGTATTGATTCCGTATGTTCAATAATTTTCATAATTCATAATTATTAAGAGAATAACATATACGAAATTAAAGCATAAAAAATATTTTATGAAAACGGGAAAAAGTTATTGTAATAGTTTCATGCCTTGTTTTATTGGATTCTTTTAAAGAAGTGTTTGTGTGTTTAATAGTAAGCAATTTAACATTTTTTTAAATTTTTACAAATATTTAACAATTTACTCACACAAATTAGGAAAACATCGAAAAAAATTCCATTATATCTTTTGAAATATAATACACATTTTCTTTTCAGAAAAGTTCTAAAATAAACAATTCATGTTTTTTTTTAATCAAAAACATTCTTTGAAGTTAAGGAATTACTTTTTTCACCTTTTATTTTTCTAAATAGTTAAATTCGTTTTCTTTAATCAAACATTCATTAATATGTATACATACATTTCGAAAAAAAAATGGAAAATTTCCAACTCACCCTCAAAGAGATGAATCAGAAAACACCTCTGCTTAGTCCAGTATTGTTGATTGTAAAAATCCAAAAGCGCCGGCGGGCACCATGCAATGACGCAACACGTAAAGCTCAATTTTGTCACAATTTTTCTGCATCAAACCACGTGTTCCGACAGCTCTTAAATCTATTCCTTTTAATTTCTATCTTTGCAAAGATGAGTTCCAAATAATGCACGCATTTATTCTTTTTTCTCAAACCATTCACTGAAAAACAATAGTATTCTTCATCTTATTTACATTCGTTCCAAAACATTGAGAGAGAATGGATTCACCGGAATCTAACGGAGAAAATCGTCTGCAGATCCTTTCCGCAGACGATTCGAACGACGACCGGAGAAGTGTGTGTCTATGCGTAACGGGAGGGTGGCAAGAGGGGTGAGGGACTCCAGTTGATGCGAGAGACCTCTGCCGATCGTTTGGAATTTTCGTCTTGTCGTCGTCTGCTTCAAAAATAAGCCATTGACCACGTGGAGTTTACTTTATTTATTTTTATTATTTTCTTTAAAAAAAAACACGAGAGAAGGAGGATGAAGAAAGGGAGGAGTGGAGTAGAAAACAATCGGCCGTTCGAAAGGCGGCAACTACTAGGAGCAGCGATTTGATGGAATAACTGTGAGGGATCTACAGAAAATTGGATGGGAAGATGTAGATCGTTCTGTTTGTTTTCAAAAGTGATTGTTGTAAGTGGGAGAGAGTATTTTTTTGTTTGGTGAAGCTGGTTTGAGGAATTGCTTTGAATATGCATTTCTAGTGGATTTATTCTTATTCAAAATAGTTGTAAGATAAATGTATATTTATTTCAAAAGAAAATTGAAATATTCTCGATGAAATATATTGTGGCGAATATTTTTTAAAGATTAAAAGAATTTTGTGTCTAAAGGGACTTTTTTTATTCACAAGAAGAAGGTTCTGCCATAAATTATTTACGAGTTCACTGAATAAAATTTAAGTACAAGTGTCTGAAATGTTGTTACCATTTGACAAAAAAATAGCTATATATAAAGAAAAGGAAAAAAGAGTTATTACTTTCAAGATGAATGTTTTGAAATTTTTTTTACATATTTCTTTTTTTTTTTGCATAAAATAAATTAAAAAAAACACCTATATTTCTTTTTTTTTTTTAAATGAAAAATTTTTTTTTTTTTAAAAAAATGGATAAAATATATTATTTTATCCATTTTTATTTATTTATCCATTATTATTCTAAAAAGGCATGCACAGTCTTTCTAGTTTACAATTTTATAAACTGATCAATTTTGAAATTTATCGTGAAGTTATCAAAACTTTACAGATAAGAAAGATATTATTTATCCCTGAATTAAGAAATAAACTGTTTTTTTAGTCTGCACATATTAACAGTCGACTGATAAATGACATAAAATGTTCAATTTTTCGCATAATAAAAGATTAAAATATTATTAAAATTAATTAATTACTTTAAATTATTTCTAAATGATCAAATCGCCTCTTCAGTATTTCAAGAACTGTAGAATGTACTGGAAAATTTTCTCTAATTTGAACAAAAAATATGCATTAGAGAATTTATAAAATTTTTCGTATGAAAATTTTTGCAAAATTTGGTATTTGAGAAAATAGAATTTTAAGAGGAAAAATAGCATTAAAATGTGAGGTATGCAAATATATATAAAAAATAATGCAATTTCTCAAAAAATGAACTTAAAAGCTAATTTCGAGCAATTTTATAAAGATAACTATTCAGAAATTTAAAATGTTAAATGAAAAATATTTCAGATTTTATTACTGAAATAAATTTCTTTAACGTAGTAAACTACCTTAATATACCTCTAAATTGACATCTTTATAAGGGAAGAATCATATTTGTCAGAGCCCTTGCACATATATCGATATAAACAAACTTTTATGCTTGGAAATTAAAGAAGGACATTTAGAAAAGACAAGAACACATTAACTTTCTTTCACTTTTTTTACCCTGACTTGATCCCTTTTAATAGTATGCCAACGATGTATATATATTACAGAATAGCAATGAGAGTAGTTCTTCTTTTGGAAACTTTTATATATTTTATTTTGAAAGAATAAAATGTAATTTTTCTTTTTTGAAAATGAAAATAGTAATTCTGATTTCCAAATTGTTGCAATTGAACTATAGCCTTTTCTTTCAATCATTGTGAATTAAATTATTTTTCATTAAAAATCTTTTCATTATTATAAAAGTATGTGAAGTATAAATAGCCCTTTTAGATTTGAGAATAAAAATATTATAAATGTTAAGATCCTTTTTCATTTTGTATTTTGTTTTAAGAACTTATCATTCGACTATTCGACTATTTAACAAACTCGATCCACTCTTTTTTTTTTCTTTCTTTCTTTCTTTTTTTCTCAATGTGCTTTGACAATGATCACTTTTGAATCTTAAATTGTTCGCAATTTTGAAATTAGACACAAATTTCCATCATATAGGCTTTGGGTTCGTTAATTAAACTATCTATACTCTTTGCACAACGAACTACTTATAAGTAGTATTAAGTAATACTGTATCAGGTGGACAAAATTGACTAAAATGTATCAGGATCTTTTAGACTAGGAAGTATTAGAATCTTTTAGACTAAATTGTATCAGGATCTCATTATCAATTTTTGGACTCAATTGATACATATTGATAAAATAATTTTTTTTAAATAAATGTGTGATAAAAAACTTAAAACTTACAAATAATATCAGATTATAAATGTTTTGAAAAGTCTTTACTTTTTAATGATGCTTTAAAAAATAAAGTATAAAATTAAAATTAGCAAACAAAATCGTAGATAACGAACAATTTGGGTAGAGGCAAGAGGCATTAAAGCTAATATCTATGAACAAATAGTATTTTAGTGCGTATTGACAAAATGGAAATGGTTACTGGGTGCAACAAATATAAAATTATCAGGTAAAATTTAGCATCAGTATGATACTACAAATTCGGACATAAACATTATTTTTTGCGCAAGTACAAGAGCCGAAACCTAGTCTCATTCGAAGGGAGTCAACCGATCTCATTTTGAAGGGAAAAGAAAAAGTAACTAACTGATTGTATCAGGTGTAATCGGGTGTTAGTATGAATCTGTATCTGATATAGTAAAACCAGGTATTAACCCAATTGGATTCTACAATAGTAAAGACTTTTTAAGAAAATGCAGCATTAGAGACTCAAGATTCAGCTTTAATCACATTATTCTTAGAAAATATCTATGTACAATAATGTTCAATAATAAGAAAAGACTTTTCAGTCAGCCAGAAGCATCCAACGTGATAATGTTTTAGGCTTTATTTGTCTATTTTTATTTTATTTTAAAAATTTACTCTTTACTGATAGTAAAGGTAATCAGCACACAAAAATTTGTATATAATATCGCCACCCAGCGCATAAGTAATAACACACTTTCTGAAACAAAGAAAAATATTTTTTTTTTGTAAAATGCAATTAATATATTTTTAAAAAATTATATAAATAAAAATATATTAAAATTAGAGAAAAGATTACACATAAATACAACTGATATCAATAAACAACTAATTTTTTTAAATTAAAATGAGGTGAGAATGGATTTTATGCCTTAACAAAATGACTTTGGCGACAAATTAGTTCGCCGTGATTATTGTTTGTGTTTCATTTCTATTAAATTTCTTATGCGTAATTTTATGTTCATGATTCTATTAGAAAGTATTTTAAGCATCAAATTCTGGCAGATATTAAAATTGCATTATTTTATTAGTGTTTGCGTCTTTGGTGACCAGCTGATTAGCCGGTCATATTGACTATATTTAATTTAATTTAAATAGTTTACATGTAACTTCATGTTTGCGATTTCGCTAAATTAGTGGACATCAAAGCAGTGTTATTTTCATTGTCTTATGTATGTTCTATTTATTGTGTACATAATCCTTTCTAATGATATAAAATGATAATAAAGATAGAAAAAGGTAAAAGCGCATTTCATCCATTTTCTAGCTTTTGAGTATTGTAATTTCATTGTTTTACTTGTAAACTACACAGATATAAAGCAGAATCCGTTTTTTTTTTTTTTTTAGCTTTCAACAATAGAAGAAAATCACGTGATTTAATATTTGGTGAATCAATGAAAATATTTTGAATTTCGGAGCAACAATTGTTGGAAATTAGACAAAAAAATATTTAAAAAAATATTGCCAAAATTCAAGGAAAATTAGCATGACTAATTAATTGGTATCATTAAAAAAATCAATTTAATAAGATTTAAGCACTATAAGATTTACTTTTATGCAATAATATTTTCGGATATTATGGTAGGAAAATTCGAAATTTATCATAATTTTTGTTTAGTTAAAATCGCAATTAAATTTTTCATTAAAAAAAGTTCAGAATTTCCACTTTTTAAGGTAAATATATATCTAGTTTTGGTAGCTGTAGATCTAATTATCTGTCATGTATAGTATTAACATGCACAAATAAACTTTTTCCTTTATTATTGGTTGAGATATATATATTCAGATATTTGCAAGGAAAAAATTTAAATCCCTCTTAATTTTCAATAAAAATTCTAATTACAATGTTGAAAACCCTTTTTCAGAAAATATCCAAAAAAGTAACTGTGCGCTGAATTGTATAGAATTAGATCCAACTTTATGAAACACATTTCTTCGCAGAACTTTTAATTATGAATGTCACAATTTGCCGATATAATGTCAGCCTATTAATTAACATTATGATGTTAAAAATGACCTTAATGACATTCACAACATATCCACCTTTCTACTTTCAAAAATCTTTTTTTTAAGCTAAATACAGTTTATCACGGTGCAATACATTTATGTTACAGCTACAGAGCGGAAATACTGGAATATCCAGCTTTATTAGGATGATCCATAAAAGGATGAAAACTGTTTCATTTCTCACACTATCTAGTTTACATCCTGATTATCTAATTAATATGCGCATCACGTGCTATGCATTCTTTCTAAAACTATATAACTGAACAAAAGCCTTTTCTGAAAGTAGGTGCATTTCTATAATGGTTTAGAAATTAACTACTGCGTCACAATTAGAGTGGATATAAGCTGTTACGTATTGTTTCCCTGCGAATTAGGTCTCCTTGAAAAGAATATTGTTTTACAGATTCATTTATGGCTATCGAATGGATGCCGCCGAATCTAAGATCCCCTGTATTGGTGACAATAACGCAAGATCTCGAATATTCAAGAATCTTGACGACAGCTCTATTCGCATTAGAGAACTAGCAAATTAGAACATTATTTTTTAAGACATATCTTAGATAATAATGTTATGTTATCTTAGATACTATTCCAATAATGTTATTTTATCTTAGATATCTATTCCAATAATGTTATCTTATTCTAGATATCTATTGTAGAACATTATATGTCTTGCCACGAGTGCTATAAAACCCCGAGAGGCTGAGTGAGTCAATAATGAGTAGTTTTGTTGAGCTTATTGAGTAGTCGATTAAATTATTTCTTTAAAATTTTGAACTCAAGTGAGATTATTTATTAAGGATTTGTTACTTGTGAGTTTATTTATATAAGTGTTGCTTTGTGCTTGCTTATTCTTTATTTTATTACCTATGTTTCATATTTTCTTACAGAGTTAGGCACCTTTATTCATTACTGAATCTACTGGACTTTTCCTCATACACACAACAGATTGATTTTTTCTGTGACAATTGTATTTTGAAAATCATTGAAATGTAATATTGTATAAGATATCTTTACACTCTTTTAAAATTAATAGAGACCAACACACATACTGAGGATTCTTTAAAATTTGAATTGTTTGATAGTTTTTAGAATATTTCAGTATGTGCTTGACTTCCCATATTCAACCAATCGATCAGACAGAGATTTCAAATCGGATTTTATGGAGCATTATAGAATTGGAAATTTCCATGATAAGTATGATTAGGTTTATCATTTTGTCCGTCTTTCGTATTGAAAATTGGTATTTGTTGCTATACAGAAAGACATTTTACTAAGTTACTGAATTCTATTCGATAAAAAACAAACACTTGATCTCTTTTTTGCTATGAAATCCTTGTCAAAGATAAAATGACAGTAACATTTTGCTCTTTCACTCCATTTCATGCGTTCACTTCATTTGAGAAAATTATACTCTTTCTCTTTTGAATAGAAAAATTCTGGAAATGTATATCTTTGCTAAGTTTTCACTTTTTCGTATGAAATATATAACAAAAAAATTGCTATAATCATCAAAATTCGATTTCGAAATTTTGATAATTTTCTACGTTTTAATCTCTCTCAATCTTATAAGTACATTTTTGGAATTAGGACTGTCAATGCGTCGGTCTTTCTGTCTGCAAATACAGTAACTGAAAAATGTTTTTACCTAAATTGATGAAATTTGGTGTGTGGTTATTCAGTTGCGTTCATATGGAAATGAAATGGATGAAATATTGAATCTAGGACATATCAAATATGGGGCACATTTCTTCAAATATCTATAAATATGTACAAATTTACACAAAATCTATTCAAAGGAAATTTCTCTGTCTGTCTGTTTAAGAGAGCATGACAATTACAAAACAAAATACATTTTAATAGATAGATAAAATCTGGTACAAAGTTTTAGAATCAAAGTGTAAATAAATAATATTACAAAAATTGATAATCGTCGAAAAATTTGAACTCAAGATTTTAACGAATCTTTACTTTTAAGACCTTCCTAAATTCAAAAAAACATAATCTTGGCATTATATCTATCTCAACTCAAAACCTCAAAACTATAACTCAACTAACTCAAAGTCTCAACTAAAGATGAACTAAGAGATAACTCGAAAACGCTTTGACCTAGACATATGAAATTTGGTATACGATCTTTACACCAAATTCTTAGATTTATATCAAATTTTTCAATGAAATCCATTCTGCGGAAGTTTGTCTGTCTGGCTGTTCGAGTGCAAGAGAACTCGTTAACCGAAAAGCGTGAAAAGATAGTTAAAGAAAGAAAAAATATTTAACATCAAGAATGTAGATTATTATTCAATTTTGAGCCAGATCTGTTGCAGAATTGACCGTCTGTCGGTCTGCGCTTTCATATGAATGGAAATATTGGGTTGTTCGGAAAGTAATTTCGTTTTTTACCGACAGAGGATTTAATTGTAATTTTTTGCACCCAACTTCACATTTAAGCCGTATAATTTTTATATGCTTTGGGAGCTCATATAGCAAGGCTTGTGTGTGAAAAATTCCAATTAATTCTACGCAGTAATTTTTGGTTGGTGCCCTTTTAAATATGGAGAGCGATAAGCAGCATTTTCGACATATCTTACTGTTTTACTACAGAAAGGGTAAAAATGCTGTTCAAGCCAGAAAGAAATGGACCGATGTGTATGGAGAAGGTGTGTTTACAGTACGCCAGTGCCAGAACTGGTTCCCTAAATTTTTTAGAAGGTAAAACCTTCACCTCAAATGAGGAGGTCAAAAACCACCTCGATCAGTTTTTTGGCAGGAAAGACCAAAAATTTTATGAGCGTGGAATTATGCTACTACCAGAAAGATGGCAAAAGGTGTTGAACCAGAACGGCCAATATATAATTTAATAAAGTATTTGTTTATTATACGAAAACTGTCTTTCATTTCCACACACACACACAAAAAAAAAAACTGAATTACTTTCCGAACAACCCAATAATTCATAGATAGGATATCTTAAATCAATGAAATTCGGTATTTGATCTGCTAACTATAAATCACGTATCAGAATTGTAATTCTGTCACACATTTTGGGTTTTAATTGGTCTGGAAAAAAGAGGACCGCAATATGTAATCGGTGTTCCGGTGCTTGTGTAATAACCGCATCCCAGCGCCGAAGATCGCTCTCCAATAAACTCTTTAGAAACGGCTAACTTCGCTAAAGACTTTCTGTTAATACACAAGTTCTTGTTCAGAATATATGAAGAAGAGTCACAGAGAGCACTGTCGCTCGTTTTATTCTGCATTTTAGTTTAAGACGTGTATTTTCATGAGTTTATGTAGTTTGGAAGACGTCCAAGATTAGCATTTGTGATTTTCCATTTTTCTAAATATCGTTTTTTCTCCATTTTATAATTCTTATTATTCATACTTTATAGTAAGAATATAAGGAAATTTAATATATTAAGGAATTTAAAATGATAAAAAAATGTAAAATAATAAGGAAAAAGGCCTTCGGGAATATTTCAGCGAAACCTTTTCGAATAAATCCAAATTATGCTGTTATTCTCCTCCGCATAAAAAAAAAGACCTTGAGTGGGGCTGTGGATGTTACAAATGCTCCCCACAAAAGTTTTCTGATTCAGTAGTATAAAGAAAAAAAATCGGATTATGTATTTTGGAAACTCTATTTTCAGATAGATTAAAATAAAATAAATCTACATTAGCAGACGATAGATATTTCAAAAGCTATACTGCGAAAGCTGACTACAAAATAAAAAGAAGGGATAATTTGTTGCCTACGCATTTTGAGGCTTCAACAATTTGTTGCCTTCAAATCGCTTCAAAAACCTCAAGCCAAAACAACATCATGCTCTCACATGATAATATGACACAGAACTAAAATTTCAGAAACAAGATCACATACCAGGCTTTATTATTTAAAACGTTTTCGCTCTGAATTATCACTTTTACTTGAATGTCAATATTCAACGATCAAATAATTGATCGATTAGATTCAAATTTCGTTCAAAATTTGAGAGAAATTTACAAATTTCGTTGTAAGTTCATATACCACAGTAACTTAGTCTAACTCAATGAATTTTTGAGTTATCATAATCATAGGCATCATCATCATCAGAAAGATATAATGCAAAAAATTTGTTTTTCGAACTCAGTGAGATCTGAAAAGGATTTGTCGAAATTTCAAATACGAATTTTTTGACGATTACAATACTTTCTTTATATTTAATATACTACCAGCTTTATAAATCTTTGTTTGAATTGAGCCAAATCCGCTGAAGTACGTCTGTCACTTTGTACATGTTTGAATATAACTAAAAAAATCTAATGTTCTATATCTGTTGACATTAAATGCCCATGTTTATTATTTAAAATGGAGATACCAATTAAATTTTGAATAAAATTTTTCAAAGAGTTGGTGGTTAGTCTATTTAAGCCTTGTCATACATCTGATCTCGATATCTCTAAAACGCAATGCCAGATAAATGAAATTTGGTATGTTATCTTGTTGCTAAATTTGTAGCTATGTGTCAACCTTTGTTTTCGATTTGTCGGAAAAAAGGTGTTCGATATACATGTCCGGTTTTCTTAACTATGCAAAAAAGCACAAAACTCTCATATGCTTACATTGAAGGTTTCCTATCACATCCAGTCCAAACTGATTAGGAGCGAATTATGTTCTAGAATCAGGAGTATAATGTTTGTAGTTAGTATTTTTCTGCTGGATATTTGTACTGGCCATTGTTCCAAAGGTAAAGATAATAATAGCATTTTTCAAGGTTTCAAAACTAAATCACAAAAAACCACCATATAGTCGATAATTATCTTCAACGTACACATGTTTTAAAGTTTTCCACTGACATCCATTCCAAATTAATTAGGAGAGACTTATGTTTTAATAACAGAGGTATTATGTGCATACTAGTACCTGTATGAGGGTGTTTGTGCTGGTCATTGTTCCAATGCTTAAAGGTGATAGTATTATCTCTATTATAATTTTATTTATCTTTATTAAAATTTCGTAAATTTTATGAAATTTACATTTTATTTATCTAAATGCTTTATTTTATTAATAAAATTCTAATTCTGTGCAAAATTTTTCCATCGGCACGAAGTTTTGTTATAACAAGGTCCCGTTTTAAAGCAACAGTAGGTATATTTTTGGACGGACTTCGTAATTTTGAACCATGGTCAAATGGCGAGGACGACACCTGAATTGGTAATTTCCTTTCCACATTTCCTCACCACAACACCAGCTGACGTTTTGGTTGAGGTGCATTTGACATGCACCAGACCACTTACACTACGGTTCTTCGGGGGAAGCGAGTCTCGAATCTGAATTCCTCCAGCTCAGGCCACCAGTGCCACCGTGGCACCTCAATCGATCCGAAAAAATCGTCCAAAATGCATACGCCTTTTTTCACTATATATAAAAAAATGTTCATGTGTAGGACACTGAAAATAAAAATCTGCGTTCATGGCCTCACTCAAAGTTCACACTTTTATACGTTAGCACGACGCCTTTTAATAGAGAATATGCGTGAAAATTTCAAAAAGTTCACTCCTGTTGGTTGAATTAGCGTCCTTCTTCCCTGAATTTATAGAAAGTTCAGTTTCTTAAACAAAACATTTGCTTAGTATTTGGCCTTGAGATTGTTGTATTGTCGTTTCAAATGCTATACCAACTTAAAAGTAAGGAGAATACAGAGGATAAATTGATTTGACTCAAATATCCTTTTATTTATTACATAAAACAGAGAGAGAATTTTGATGTAGAGTTATGAGTCAAAGTACCATTGGACGACACTCTTACTATTGAAAAGGATGTTATTTTATGGTGGCTTTTAAGCAATAAGTATTTATCAGATTCAGACAATTTTCGTGCTATCAGTGGCGTTCCAGTCCATATAGTTCCTTCTTGGACAGATTACATTTTTGGAATGATGCCACTTAGTTCTAAGTATTTGGATATCGATTGGCTAAATAGATTTTGAAATATAGAGAAGAGAAATAAAATCATGAAATCTCTAACTTCCTTTTTTTATTTTTCAGTTTCATTTCCTAATGAGTAAAAATTAAGTTCTAATCAAGAGATTAAATCAAAAGTTTAACTTATTTTCAACAGATATGATTTCAATTTTTGCTTCATCTCTGATAGAATTTTAATGTAGTTTCCAGAATGATTTTCTATATTTTCTTGAATGAGAATTTATTTAGTAATTCAGAAATTATTCTGAATTCTGTTTATCAGGAATTTTGTAAGAATATTTTTGAAATTAAAAAAAAATTATTTCGTAGACCTCAAAATTTGTTTTTCTTTGACCATATGTAAGCATAGTGTGATGTTTCTGAATTTTTTTAGCGTATTTATGAATTAGAGTTTGAACAAAAAAGAATGTAATAAAAGAATAATATTCTTTCATTATTTTTAATTTTTCGTATTATTTTAATTTCTTTATACATAGTATAGAGAGAAAGTATAGTAATCGACAAAAATAACCGAACTCGAAATTTGGACGAATCTCCATGTTTTAGATCTCTTTGAGTTCGATAAATAGATTCTTAGAAAATTTCCGTCTGTCTATCTGTGACAAAAATAACTCAAACATGTTTTAATCTAAAGGGATGAAATTTGATATACAGTCTTTATACCAAATTTGTAAATTTCTATCAAATTTTGAGCAAATTCTGCTCAGAGTAAGTCTGTCTGTCTGTCAGTTCGAATAAAAGTTAACACGATAACAATTAGAAAGCGAAGCGAACAAAGCGAAAACAACTAGATAGATACAATTTGATACACAAATTAACAGCTATAGACACCTATCAAACTGAGAGCCAAATCCAACTACAGGTTGACCTCTCTGTCGGTCTGTACTTTTAGAAACATGTAAACGCGATAACTGAAAGTCACAATGATTTTAATATATAAAATCTTGTATGTGATTCTTTGACTGCAATTGTAATTTTGTGTTAAATTTTTATTTCAATCGATCGGGGAAAACGCATCTAAAACAAAGGTTCTACTTTCAGATACTAGTATAATTGCATGATAGGTATTACTTACCAAATAACTAGCCAATGATGACACGGTAGATTCAGTAAAAATGCTTAATTCGTGCCAGATGTTTGTATTTCGTAACTAATGCTATGCAAAGCAGGAGATGTAAAAGTCCTTCAAAATATAATTATTCGTCAAACTTTTGAACTTGGAATTATCAAATTTATTACATTGTTATTTTTGGACAATAAATAGTCATTAATGAAGGAATTTTTAAAGTTTAACTAAAAATTAATTGAAATGTTAAAGTTTTTTTAGCCATGAGATGGGATCGTATTATTGTACAATAAACATTTTCGCACTAAATAAAAATTATGTAAATAAGTTATTTATATTTTTTCCATGTTCTTTCTCTAATCACAATAAATCTTTCAAAATGCATTTAAATGTATTTTGCAACATAATTTTCAATAGTTTAATTACTGCATATATAAACAGTCACCTTAAGATGATATGAAAAGCCCATTTTGCACATTGTCATTACTATAATTAGTAATACATTTTTAGAAATATTATAAAGATAGACAAATCAAGCCTAAAACATTATCATGCGAGCCGACATTGCCTAGTATTTTTTTATGCCATCTATCTTACATCTTCATTATAATAAGAGCTCTCTAATTTACCTACAAGAATATTTTAGAGAACTTTACCACAATAAAAAAAATACAAAATTGTCGTGAAAAAATGGATTTTAAGAATATTTTAGAGAATTTTACCATTATAAAAAATACAAAATTGTTTTTAATTGATAAAAGGGTTTCGACGCTATTTTAGATTAATTAACGTCCCATTTGAAAACTGTGGATGGACTATTTGGGGATTGACTTTTTATTTTTAAAATATTGTGAAATATTATTCTCTTTTCATACACACTACCGTGTCATAAGGAGAAAGATCATTCCTTCTTATTCTCTCTCGTATATGTAATATAGACAGAGAAAATATTGTAGTTGTGAAATATTGAATTTGTGACTTTGACGGATCTCCAAGTCTCAGATATTCTTGACTCTGAAAAATATATTTAAAAAAATCATATCTGTACGTGAAACGCGATAGCTCAGAATTGAGTTTTGAGATAAAATTAGATGAAAGATAGTTTTGAGATATAGATAAAATTTGATATCAGATTTCAAACCTCATTTGTAGATTTCTATCAAATTTTGATCGAATTTCATTCAAATGAAGTCTGTCTGTCCAGCTATTCGAACAGAAGTGAAAACCATAACTTAAAAACGCAAAGAGCTAAATAAATGAAATTGGGTACATAAGTTTAACACCTGAAATGTAAATTCTTTTCAAAGTTTGAATCAATATATATTTATCAATTCTTTTCAAATTTTGAATAGGGTAATATGATCGTCGGGCTGTACTTTCGCATGCATGTAAACGCAATAACTCAAAAATACTATGATTAAATAATAATGACTAATAAATTTTCTGATGTGGTCTCTTTACAATAATTATAGTTTTTGGTTTATAGTTTATTCACTATTCATGTGTTTGTGTATTAACCGCATGCCAGTGACAAATCACCAAAGTTTGTTCACTAGAGTCAGTAAAAGTACTTGATTCACACCAAAAATATGTATTTCGTAACTATTGTTCGACAAAGCTAAGCAAGGCATTCATGGACTTATACGGGACCTTATACGGGTGGATGTTTAGTTTAGTTATATTAACACCCCGTTGTAAAGCAACACAAGGGTTATTTTGGGACGGACCTCGTAATTTTGAACCGCGGTCAAATGACGAGGATGGCACTTGAGCCAACATCCTCCCCCAGTCCACACCACACCAGCGGGGTGGGTCGTTGAGCCCTGACGGATTTAACATGCAACAGACCCCCTTACACGACGGTTCTTAAGGTTGAATCGGGTCTCGAACCTCGGACCCTATGGCTCACGAGCCGGGACTTTACAACCAGGTCGGCCACCGCGGCCCTTTATGCGGTTGGAATAACATATTCGGTCAGTATGCAAGAAAGTTTCAGTGGAAGAAATTGTTTCCACTGATTTTTTTAGCGGGTTGGTGGGGGGAACGAAGAAACAAACAAACAAGAAACATGGGAGACAAGAAGTTTCCTCTACAAAACTGGGTCTCAAACCTGTGCTGCTCTGGTCTCTAGACTGAAATCCAACCAGTAGTCAATAAGGTTGCCATGACTTTCTTGTGATATGAATTTGACCTATATGCTTATTAAAAGCTTCAATTGCAAAACATCATTTCCTAATGTTATTAGAAGTAAAACCCCACTTTTAACTCTAAATTGAGCATCTCGTAGACAATCAAATATGTTCTCATTTTAAGGTCAAAATTAAAATGGCTTAACAAAAAAATAGCAGTTAAGTAAAATAATCCTTTTAATAGTGTTATAATTTTACGTCTATCGAAGGCATCATTTTAAAACTGCCCAAAATATAAATCATTTGATTCATTTGTTATCGGAATTATTATCACGTGACGGAATTTTCAACATGACTTTTCATGCTAATCATCAGCAATTTTTACTAACATAATATAAATTTTTCAAGGAAAGTTTAAAAGAAGCTGCGTTTTTATTAGATTATTGAATCTACATTGTATATTATAATTACCCTAAAATTTTGAAATCATTTTTTTTCTCTTTCAGATTACATGCCTTCTAACTTCCTCTCAAATTAAAACATGCTCATTTTGAAGTACATATTATTGTTGTTATATTAAAGAGCGAATTTTTAAAAACAGACAAATGAAGCCATTTTATCATGCTACGAAGTTCTGGACGAGAGGTTTGAATCTTCTTTAATTTTTTTTTCTATTTGTTTTTAATCCCGTTTTACATTATTTTTCTGCTCATATGGAATAAAAATTTTGTTGAATATTAATTTATTAATTTGTAATTTAATCCTGAAATTACAAAAATAATGTATATTCGTAGAGAAATTGGACATTTCAAAACTATTCTGCGTTAGAAAATGTATAGAAAAACCGCTTATAAATTTCCATCTACATAAACATATCAGTACTTGTGCTAAAGAAATATCAATTAAAAAGTACTTGCACTACAAACATATCAGTTAAAATGTACTTGCTCTACAAATATATCAGTTAAAAAATCAGTATTTGAGCTTTCTTAGTTCAAAATCCTAACCTTTAGTTTAAAAGAAAAAGAAAAGAAAAGAAACTTAAGGTCCAGACTATCCATTCTGAATACCACCCATTCTTCTTAATGACCAGGGAGCGGGGACTGTCCTCTCCACAACCCCTAAAAAAACCAGAACCATCCCTCTTCCCCCTCTGGTCAGTTCTCCAGTACACAATTAGGGCATCTTTAACCACAGCCTTTGCATCTGCATGCGTTGCGTGGTCGAAGTCTAGGGAAAGGCAACCAGCTGCGGAGAAGTTGTTGATCGATCAGAACAGACTCTGGCCAAGAGATAATGGTCCTTTGGGGGCTTGCACTGGCCTCCCAGCCTCACGCACACATAAAACCGAGACTTCTACTTCTACTCCCTTCTGTCCCTTTCTTGTTCTTCTGCCGACCACCCCCGCGACGTCCCCCCACTACCAGGCCCGATCATTCCTTGTTTTGTTGTTGCTGCCTCAGATGTTGTTTGTTGCGCAAGTCGTGGGCATCTATCTAACCGGAGAAATAACACCGCCGGATGTTATTTGGTCGGGCTCTTAGGACTCGAACGGATTCCTCTTTCCTCTTAATTCACTTAAAAAGGCAGTGTTTTCTCCTTTTACTCATTTTCTCATCCCCAGCCTCGTCTGTATTTCCTGGGAAATATTTGTCTGGGTCTGGAATTTTTTTTCTTTCCTTTCTGAGACTAGATTTTTTTTTGGGGGGGGGGGATGCATGATTGAGGGTAATGGGAATCCCATTGCAAGAAGAGAATGTCCATTTGTCCTTCTGAGAAATATTGGTTGAAAGATCCTGGAATAGTTATGAAAGTATTCATTAGTTTGTAATTAGACCATTAGAATGCAATTACAAGCATGAAATATCGTATCTGTTTGTTGGATGGGAGATTTATTTCTGTAGTCTTATACAAATACTGATACAGATTCAGCAAATAAAAATCATCCATTAAATTGATATGATTTCCTCGAATATGGTGCTGCTAATGCTGAAACCAAACCAGAATTTAGATAAAGCTAGTTAACAAATCATGTCACAAATCTTTTAATCTGTAGATGAATCTCTATTTAAAGAGTATTCTCATTTCTCATTTTAAAAAGTACCTTATAAAAATATCGTAAATAGATATTTGAAAATTATAATATAAGAACGAGAAAGAAATAAACCTTAAAAAGGTTTAGAATTTAGATTAAGAAATTTATAAATCGTTAAATGTATAAGGATTTTTCATCTATAATCAAATCTGCATTTACCGAAAGCCTCAAAATTTCATTTAACAATTTCGTTATGAAATATTATTTTAAATACAGATTTATAAATTAAGTCATAAAAATGAAAAAATTCTTAAAAACTGAAGCATACTTATCGACATCGACATCAAACACATATTCTAAATTGCAAATATGTGCTACAATCCTATTTTAATCAAGTTTATTATGAAAGGTTAGAAGTTATTTATTACAGGTGTGAATTTAGCATTTCTACTGAAACTATCGTGTAATCTTTTGCGAATTATCTGGCGACTAATTCCTGGCATGCGGTTAATAGTATACGAAGATCGAATTTTTGTTTTAGACGCTTTTATCCATTCGATTGAACCAGAAATTCTTCCCAAAACTACAAAATGTAATATATTTAAATCATTGCGTCTGTGAATCATCGCAATGATTTTACTGTCTATCTTTACATATTTCTGAAAATACAGACAATTAAACGATTAATCCATTATTGAATTTTGGTCAAAATTTGACAGATGGCTACAATGTAGATGTTAAATCTGTGCACGAATTTTATCTGTCTGGCTTTCTTTATTAATTGCTATCGCATTAACTTATATTCGAATAGGCAGATAGATAGACTTTCCCTGAATGGATTTTTCTGAAAATTTAATTGAAATTTAAAAATTTGGTGTAAGACCATATATAAATTTCATCCGCCTCGTTCAAAACGTTTTTAAGTTATCTTTGTCACAGACAGAAGAAAACTTTTCAAAAAATAGGTTTTCCGAATTTAGAGAAGTCTGAAACGTGGAGATTAGGCAAAATGTTGACTTCGAATTTTTCGACGATTACAATAACATCTCTATAGTTTAGGAAAAATTAGCTATATATGCTAAAAAATTATCTTTCATATTATAAAGGGTAAATAACATGCAAATGTCATATAGTAATAAGATTCTGTAGAATTTTTCATTTAACAGAAGATTTCCTCAAATGCATGTTAATTGAACTGAGATTCTTACGCATTTACTGGATAAATAGAGATTTAAAAGAATAAAAAAAAATACTTTCTATATGCAATTTTTTTTAATATAAATATTTTATTTTCCATTCATGCATTTTGTCAATGATTGTTTTAAAGCTGCTCCATAAATAATAACATTGATTAATGTTAATAATAATAATGCTCTATAAAAAATAATAATAATGTTAATGCCACTTAAACGTTTTTCTTCCTTTACTTTTAAGAAATGTTTGATATGTAAAATTTATAATGAATATAGGTAAATTAAATTTATTTTACTTACATTTCAAAACTCAAGTTATATTTCCAGTGATGCATTATCAGACAAACCATCGTATCTTTTACCGTTGCGGACAGCTTGTTTGATAAATATTATTTTTAACATATCTGAAAAAAGAAAGGTAATATCCTGAAATGAATGCAATAAATAGAAGCATTAACAACATGTACTGGATAGCTACTAACAAGAATTGATAAAATAAAGAATCAAGAAATGTTATATCGATTTAAATAGACATTATCACACCATTTCAAATATTCAAAGGAGATAAAATAATGTTTGTGATTTTTTCTGTTTCAATGTTTTTCGTGAACGTGGAGAAAGTTACAGAATCATTTGTATGTTGATGAACAGAGGATGGAACAATAAGCTATCTCTTGTGAAGTGAAAATACAGAGGAAAGTCATGCAAGGGCTTTAGAAGCAAATTTAAAGGTATTAAGTGCGTGCAAGTACCTCTCCTCTTACACCAAAGAACGACATAGCTAATTATCGTTAAAATCCAATTAATGAGCAAAGAAATATTCACGGTAATTAAAAAAATTGATAGATTAAGTTATTAATTAAACTAAATATCATTTAGTTATGCATTTGTGATAATAATGAATGAATTTCTAAAATTAAAATTTTCTAGTAAAACACACACACACACACACACACACACACACATGTTAGAGAGCAAAAACATATAATTTTGAGTACCATATTATTTTTAACATATTATTTATAATAATGTTTGAGTAACTATAATAGAGAATTTTGTATGTTGCTGTACTTCAAGGAAGCTAAATTAATTGATGACGAAAATTGGACATGATGCTGCAGTTCGGAAATTTCGCTCTTTTAACTAAAATATATATATATATTTCTATTTCTCTCCTTACAACTGGATTATGTTATTAATAATACTTCAACGACATTTTCGATTTATTATCGATAGTCGATTACATTCAGTTTCTTTCCCAACTCCGAAAGAAAATAGCTTGTCTCATATTGTGCGTCGACGTAATCTTATGAACAAACCGAACATTCGAGTTACTATATATATTTATATATATAACCAAATCAGTAAAAATACCAAGTCAATATTAGCGAAAAGAAGAACAAACAGAAAAAATCCCTTATTTGAAAAATCCTTGCCTGAGGGTGACCCTTGAGAAAGTCTTCAGGCCGGAATCTTAATTTCTTCCTTTTTGATTCTATATTTATTCTTTTCGCTTGGCATTTTTACTGATTCGGTTAAGTTCATTTGTAGTTTTAAGTTCAGAGCTAGTAGCAGCATTAGCGCTCTCTAAATACAATGGTATCGTTTTTAGTTTTATTCAGAAATAATCTTTAATTTTTTAAAATTTGTTTTCAGAAATAAATTTTAATTGAAATTGAAATTAATTAATTTAAGATTTTCTTATATATATATCTTGTCACAAATATCTATCTGCCCGTTGATACCGTTTATCTAAAATATAAAAATCTCATGTCACGGCGTTTGTGTACGTACTCCTCCGAAACTGCTTGACCGATTTTTAAGAAATTTTTTATGTGTATTTGGTAGGTATGAGAATAGGTCGTTAAGTAAATTTCATAACACTAGGCAATTAGGGTGTTCCTATCCACGTTCACCGTATGTTGATGAGATGGACGCTTGCTTCAAATCAACTAAAAATAAACACGCGCGTCAAAATGCTACAAGATCCATCTGTGACACATTCTCGGACCAATGATTAGATATCGGCGATTGAAAAGTTGCTGTCTATGAAAATACTCTATATATAAAATTGCCCACTAATTTCTGCACTATCGTTGATTCACAAAATGCTCTCATTGACCGTATATTTCCCGATGTACGCACAAAATACATAAATCATGCGTGGATGGCAGAAAGAGCCATCTTGGCAGCAAAAAATGTGGATGTCGACGATTTAAACTTCAAGATACAGCAATCGTAGCCAGGTGACTTGGTATCATACAAATCGATTGATACAATTTGCGATGCTAAAGAAACTGCAAATTATCCAATAAAGTTTTTGAGCTCACTGGATTTGCCAGGCATGTCACCACACCTTCTACGACTGAAATTTGAATCTCCGGTTATTTTACTTCGGAATTTGAATCCACCACGGCTTTTCAATGGCAAAATTGATGGAAAACGTTATCGAAACCACCATTTTGAAAGGCAAATTACAAGCCGAAGATGTTTTGCTGCCACGAATTCCAATGATTCTCACAGACGTGCCAACTAAATTCAAACGCGTTCAGTTTCCTATTAGATTGGCATTCGCAATGGCAATCAATAAGTCGCAAGGCCATTCGATGTCTGTTTGCGGTTTAGATTCGGGCACATCATGTTTCTCACACGGACAATTATACGTGGCATGTTCTTGCTTGAGCAAATCATCGAGCTTATTTGTGTTGGCTAAAGACGGACTGAGAAAAAATATCGTACTCTCAATTGCTCTTCGAAATGAATATTGATTTTCTTTATTTCATTTTTATACTTTAGGATAAAAAATATATTACTTTTTTCACTTTATGTTTAACTTTTAAGAGATCAAACAATGTATATGTTCGTTACGTTAATGAAATACATTTTATTGAAAAAATAAATGGTTGATGGGTTTTTTTTTTATCGGCGATCATCGTCTACACGCTCCATTCCCCTTTCTATCATAGATCCCATCCCCACACACTTACAATACATTCGTTATTTTTTAATTAACAACCAAAATATTCACTAGAAATAATTTATATGGCAGAACAACGTTTGCCCGGTCAGCTAGTATTGATTATAATTATTTAATTTTTTTTAATAAGCCTTTTCCCTTCTTTCCTTTCTATAATTCTTGACAAAGAGAATTCCATTGCAATAATTTTAAAACTGATAATTGAATTCATGGAATATTAAGCCTATCAAAAATAGCGTCTTCATTAGTTCCATACGGTTTGGTTTATTTTGATACCGTTAATATTGTTTACAAATGCAACAAATTCTACTCAATAAGCCTTTTTCGTTTCTAGATGTCTTGCTGTTTCCTTTCTAAAAGTCTTGACAAACAGAATTCCACCGCAATTATTTTTTTAAAAAAATGATAATCAAATTCATGGAAAATTAAGCATAGAAAAAAATGGCTTCTTGATTAGACCCGTACAGTTTGGTTTATTTACAGGACAGGACGGAAAGACGAAAATTTGAGGAAAATAGGTTCAAAAAGACCGCTCGTACCATCACAATCCTGATCGTTTTCCCTCAATTTCAAGGGTACGGAAGCGACTCTCTTTTTTTGCCTGCAAAGTTAGTCCAATCCAGCTTTTGTATTTGTATTAACACGACAAGTAGCATGTCTAGGCGCAGTAACTCACAAATTGTTGCACGAACACCCTGGACGACAGAAGAACGACTCCTTTGTTGGAGGTTATGGGTTTCCGTGAGATTTAAGCACGAATAATTCAGCCAGGAGGACTGGCGAGGGGGGATTATAAAATGGCTACTCGCTACGCTTTGTTCGTTAACACGGAGACAGGGTTATTAACTCGTGTATTCTATCGACTGGGTATGTGTTCTTCCTCTGCAGAACGAGCGTGTTATGACGGAGAGGTTCTTGGTGCGCATTGTAAGAAAAGTTTTCGGCCTGATGCAGTGATGGATTTGAAACTAGGCAGCTGTCTAGGATCGCTTGGCTGATGGAGGATCGAAGTAGATCAATTTTAAAAATTGTTATTAGCCTAGTTGCAGAATAAATATATTTATGAAAAATACAAACTGAATGTTCTAAAAATAAGAATGCTGTGAATTTTTAATATGTAAGAATAGTATCGGCACTTAGTCAATTATGATGAATCAGATGGAAGTATGTTACATTCGATTCATTTAGTACAGTATTTGATGTCCAGTAGGCATACGGATAAATAATACCGCGTATAAACGTAAATGCCAATTAGTCAAAAAAAAAAAAAAGAAAGAAAGAAAGAAAAACAAGAAGCAGCAGCTCCACGTAGCTTCATTGAAAAATTTCATGTATAGTATTCTCAATTATTTCTTAAGACAAAAAATAAAGACTTTAAGATTTCTAGTTGGAAACATCCTAGCTATGATATAGACCTGATAATAATAATATTTCAGACCTGATTCGTTTGTCTTTATATAATTATCTTTCTAAGTCACTCATAACAAGTTACAATTCACATTTAAATAGTTTTTAAAATGTCTCTGTATAGTAATTTGCTCTGCGAAAAATGACAATATTGAAGAAAAACGTCACTAATTTGATCAATTTTTAATAAATAATCTAATCGAAATTTTGAAAAAAATTTATTCAGTACTTACAAACGAAAAAATAATTAGGGGAAAATGTAGCCCTGTATTGAACGATTTTACCATCATTCGTATGACGCATCGTGCAACTTACAGATAACATGCAGTTTATTAACTTGATAACAGATAACATGCAGTTTATTTCTTGTATACGTAGTTTAGAGAAAATACAGTAATTGTCAAAAAATTCGAACTCGAGATTTCGAAGAATCTCTACGTTTCAGACCACTCCGAGTTCGAAAAATACATTTTTGAAAAATGTCTGTCCGTTTGTCTGGCTATGACGAAGATAATTCAAAAGCCTTTTGAGCTAGACTGTTGAAATTTGGTATACGGTATTTAAACCAAATTTCCAGATTTCTATAAAATTTTGAGTAAAAGTTATTCAGTAGAAGTCCGGCTGTTCGAATATAAGTTAGCACGATAACTACAAAATGAAGAGCTCTAGTTAGATAAAATTTGGAAAACATATTTAGCATCTTTAGTATAGACACCTATCAAATTTTGCGCTAATTCTAATGATGGGTTGACTGTCTTTCGGTCTGTACTTTCAGAAACATGTAAACGCGATAATTCAGAAACGCAGTGACTTAAATATATCAAATTTTGTATGGGATTTTGTGAATACAATTGCAGTTTTGTGTAATATTTTTGTTTTAACTGTTGAACAAAACGTGTCTGAAACACAAATTCGGTTTTTTAATACTATTATTGCATGTCGTGGATTAATCGCCAAATAACTCGCCAAGCGCCAATGTGATCGGTTCAGTAAAAATGCTAAATTCATGCTAAAAGCTAATATTTCTTAACTATTATATGCTAATACCATGTAAAGTGTTGTCTGGCATAAAATGTTTGTTAGCTAGTATGCGGGAAAATTTTGGGGAGACCACTCTTGCTTATTTATTTATGTTTCTTGTATTCTTCTTTCTTTCTTCTTGAAATTTTTATAATTAACTGTCTCATCGTCTCTTTTTTTAAATTTTGCTTTTTTTTTTCTGGATTTCGTCCGATACTCTCTGTATTTTTCATTATCCAGCCTCACAGAATACCTTCAGAAAATCTGGTCACTTTACTATTATTTTAAATGGGAAGAAGATGAGCATAATTTTTAATATATTTATTTTTTTCCCATTCGGAATAGAGTGTACTTAAATTTAAAGATAATATTTATAATTTTCAAAGAGCATCAATAATCGTGTATTAAAACAAATTTCGTAGATTCTCGAAATAGGACAAATTGGAATGACGAAATTCTGTATGTGGTCCAAAATTCTAGATCATCTGCATCAAATGAATTATAAAATTTCTGAAAAACACACAATGTTTATTTTAGTGTATGTGTCATGTATAATACGTTATTCAACTTCGGAAGGAATTTATCTGGAGAAATTATACATCTGGGTTTAGTTAAAGACATAAAGCACATGGCTGTAAAATATATCAATATATCTCCAATTCATATCTTAAGAAGAAAAAAATTAAATAAGACACAAACGTTTATTTCGAAACATTGTAATATGATAATGTTTTAAGACAGATCAATCTATCTTTATATTGTTCTAAAAAAACTGACTTTTTATTATATAGCAACTATAACGATCATTCAAAAAATGTATTTAACATAGTTATTACACAAACAAAAGTACTAAAATAATAATATAGTTGTAAAATATAATTAAAAATATATTTTTTTTATTTTTTAAATTTAAGCAAGTATGCCACAGAAATAAAACTAGCATTTCTAAATAAAATATAATTTTCAAAATTTTTAACTGATGTAATAATAATTCTTGTACTATGCTTAGAAGTTATAGCAGATTTTTAATTCATATCTGTCCAAAAGTAATGATACCAAATGGACTATTTTCTAAACAGTTTTTAATAATTTTTTTCCATTCTTTATGTCTCAATTTAACAATAATATGCTAGCCTAAAAGCCTTCGCATGCTTAAAAAATATTGTATGTTTATGTTGCAGAAAGTTTAATACATTTCCATCAACCGAATTCCGATTTCAATTAGCAAAAGCATTTGAATCGAGTCTTAACATCAAAAAGAAAAACAACATCTGTATCACATTCCTTAAGTTGGAGTTTTCCTGTTTTTAAAATATATTCTTTGTTGAAAGTGGAGTACCAGATTGTTTACAGAAATTTCTGGTCTTCAAGACAATCCTAATCTTATGCAATCTAAATATTTAGCAAATACTAACGTACGTGGCCCCTGAAATCACTCTTATTATTTACTGCTGAATGGCAACTGTGAAATGTAAATAAATCACTGTAAAAACATTTCAGACTGCTTCATTGAGGGATTTAACAGCTGCATTTAATTTAATGCTTAGTAAATTAATGGAGTTGCGAGATATTATTTAAAATGCTCTGGAAAGGGCTGGAATTCCATTAAATATCGGAAAACAAAATGCAACAAAATAGGTTTAAAGAACTAAAAAATAATCGCTGAGATTTAATTATTCTATATTAATCTGTAACTAGTGCAAGTGGTTTCCCTACAACTTTCTCGAATATTCTTTAATAAATTTGTCGTACCAGAGAACCCTATGGTATTGGCGTACAATAGTCGAGAAATATTAATTCAGCATTTTTACTGAATCTATCGTGTCATACTTGGCGAGACAGTTGTCGATCAATCCCTGGCATCCGTTAATAATATCCAATAATCGAATTTGGGTTTAGACACAGTTTTTTTTAACTTTCTAAATTTATTGAAAGAAAAATTTGATTCAAAACTGCACTTGTAGTTGTAAAATTTTATACCAATTTTGATATATTTAAGTCATTGCATTTTTTAATTATTGAGTTTACATGTTTCTGAAAGTACAGACCGACGGATGGTCAACCCCTTTTTGAATTTGTCTCAAAATATGATAGGTGTCTACACTATAGATGTTAAATCTGTTTACTAAATTCTATGTATCTAGATGCCTTTGTTTTGTAATTATCTTATTAACTTATATTTGAATAACCGAACGGATGGACTTCCTCTGAATAGATTTTACTCGAAATTTGATAGAAATTAGCAAATTTGGTTTAAAGACCGTATACCAAACTTCAACTGTCTAGCCCAAAGCGTTTTTCAGTTATCATTTTCAGAGACAGACAGGTGGATATTTTCTAAAAACGTGTTTTTCGAGGGAGATCTAAATCGTTGGAATTCGCCAAAATCTCGAATTCGAATTTTTTGATGATCACTATACTTTCTCTATACTATGTAAAGTAAAAAAAGTCAATAATCTATCTGTTGATGGCCAAAGGCAGCTAGTTTTATTTAACTTCAAAAGTTTCATGCTTATATATACTCTTTGAAAGACTTATTTATCCTTTTCTGATAATGATGTATTACAAATATTTCGTTTATAACTGTTTTAATTGTCCCTGTTTTCTTTACAAATTGTTAGCACAAATCCCAACAAAAGTTCAAGACATCGCCGAAATATAAAAAGAAACGAATGCAACAAGTAGAATAAGTTTGCCACTCCATTTACTATATTCCTTTCTTTTTATACACTCATTTCTATTCCACTCGAGATGTTTATTGATTAGTAAAATTTACGTTCCGTGCCATCCATTTAAAAAATAAAAAGACTGCTACTGGAAAATAAGCCAAATACTATAATACTCTCCCCTTCCCTGTTCCCCTTTTTCCATAAAAGTGCATCGAAAGGCAAGGATGCGAAGCTATGCCAGGAATTCAATCGCTTAAGTGATCCGTCAGATGCAACGGTAAAAGTAGAGCACAGACCGGTCAGCTTTTTACGACGACGCTTCTATTTAAATGTAAAATGTAAACTACCCGTAAAGTTTACGGGCTTTCAATTTTCAATTCCATTGTAAGAAATATCGGGGGCTGTATAGCAGATGAATATTCTCGAATTTAGGATTGTATTTCTCAATCATTTGCCTAAGTTATTGACTCTCTCTATATAAATGGATATTGCTTGTATGTCTATCATTTAAATCTACAGATTTTGTTCGGTTTTGATGAAATATGGCACAGCGTTTATCAAGGCAATAGGATGGTCATGGTCAACATACCGTCGAAAAATAATTGATTAAGATATAATTTTAAAGTAAGCAAATTTTTAATTTTTATAAATGTATCTCTCCCCCAAATATTATGTCACAAAAAGGGTTTTAAGACTAGTTTATTGATGACTAGTTTTCACTTTTTGTTTTATTTATAGTATATAAGTATTTCTAATCTGCACGTTATATTTTGTAGTGGACTGATTCCGTCAAATTCATATTTTTAAGTTCCACCAAATATCAAAATATAATTTAAACAAGTGCATTCTTCTTTAATAGTTTAATAGCAAGAAAAGACAATGAATAAATTGAGCTGAATTTCTTTAAAAAATGGACTGGTCTCCACTAGCGGCTTAAATAATAATAATAATAATAAAGAGTCTGAAATAAACACTTTTTATTTGATATCATTTTAAAATGAATCTTTCAACTTGAAGCTGTGAATTGTGTCGTTCTGAATTTTTATCTCCATTGGCTATCTACTAATATAACTATTCTAAACTGCCTGCTCTAGAGAATCTGGCACCTCAGTATCCTAATTAAGTGTTCCTAAACCGATTATGTAGCAAAAATATATAATTAATCAAATGTTTGATTGCACAGAAAGAGCCATACGTTTCTTGATTAATGCTTTATAATCTGTAAATAAGCATCTTTTCGAAAACGGCCTTGCAAGTCGATTTCTGCTCTTCCTCTATCATATAAATGACTGATTTTAACGTTTACATTATAAAAGGGAATCTTTTCCTATTCTATATATCTATTTAAAAATGAAATAAATATATTATGTAGACCTATTCAAATTGAAATAAATATAATAAATCATATATAAACACTTGGCACTTTTTAATATCAGTGTACTTATAACTTAGAAAAGCAAGTATCAATCCCTCCTCACACCTTGAAATAAATGTAATAAATCATATATAATCGCTTGGTACTTTTTAATATCAGTGTACTTATAATAACTTAGAAAAGCAAGTATCAATCCTTCCACACACCTGCATTAATTGTAAGGCACATTTTGAAATCTTTTAGTTAACATGAAAGCTTATTATCCTTACGTATCACCAAAGAGGCTCATTCAAGAGGATTTCCCATTTCTCTTCGAAACACAACTTCACTGCGTATTCTCTAGACACACACACACACACACACACACACACACACACACACACACACACACACACACACACACACACACACACACACACACACACACACACACACACACAAGCACTGTGTTTTCTTAACCCTAACTACTACACTAAATTTGATAATTTCTTTAAAATTCGTATGAAAACTTATGAACTCCTACAGAAGTCATCAATGATTGTTTGTTACTCAAAATACATTACATTTTCGAGAGGAATCTGATTTCCATTTCACCATGCAGTCCTTATAGGGAGAAAATGTGTCAGAATCCCACAGTTTTTTCTTTTTTGTATACGAAGTGTAGAGAAAGTATTGTAATTATCAAACAATTAGAACTCGAGATTTTGACGAATCACCGCGTCTCACACCTCCCTGAATTCGAAAAAGACATTTTTGAAAAATGTCTGTCTGTCTGTGACAAAGATAATTCAAAATCACTCTAAGCTAAACGGATGAATTTGATGTACATCATCTTTACACCAAATGTTTTAGATTTATGATCAATTATGAGCAAAATCCGTTCAGAGGAAGTCTGTCTGTCTGGCTGTTCGAATATAAGTTAATACGATAACTACAAAACGAAAAGTGCTAGATTCGATATAATCCAATATACAGATGTAACATCTATATTGTTGGCGTCTATTAAATTCTGAACCAAATCCAACAAGTGTTGACTGTCTATCGGTCGGTACTTTCAGAAACATGCAAACGCGATCATTCAAAAACGCAGTAACTTGCAGTTTTGTTTCAAGTCTTTGTTTTAATAGATTGAGAAAAAGGTGTATAAGAAGTGTATATGTTCTAAAGCACAAACTCAATTTTTAGATACTATTAACGCATTCCAGAGATTAATCGCCAAAAATCTCGCTAAAGATCGCATTAATATTAATTTCAGTAAAAATACAAATTTCAAGGCCGTTAGTTAATATTCCGTAACTATTGTACTCCATTGTCATGCAAAGCATTCTCTGGCATGACAAGTTTATTAGAGAGTATGTTGGAAAATTTGGGGGAGAATACACCGGCTGCTTTAACTCGACTGATTTATCTGTGTGAAAATAAACCTAAGCATACATGAAATTAATTATTAAATCATAAACTTCATATTTTATTTATATTTTTTACACTGGATTGCAGTAAATGTAAATGAGCTGAAATCTGTAGCTTTTATTGTTTTACATTTAAGCTGATTCATAATATTCTCTCTTCAATTGGAGGTGTTTGCCGACATTTTCTTTTAGCATTATTATTTTTTTTATTTGATATTGCATTTTTTTTTTTTTTTTGCTTATGGATCACTAATTGTTTTAAATCAATTGTAATGATAAGTTTTGATTTTAGCATTCGCGAACGTCATGGACAGAGAAATTCCCACTGCAAGGAAGCAAAATTTTTAATATTAATTTATTTTTAGCTTTGAAGTTTACAACAAGTAATTTTTTTTTATTTCTTAAGCATTCTGCCATGTGTATGAGATTTTCTACTATAAGTTTCGTCAGTTAATCTGCGACAACCATATCGAGCTGTTCTTAGTAGGATAACAACCCGTCTAGACGGGTCCATCCTCTAGTTATTAATGATAAGGATTTTATTTGTTCAATTTTGATCGATATGTCTATTGTATAGCTTCTTAACTATTTGGAAAATTTCTTGTTTAGATCTGATTCTTCACATGCATTATTCCAGAATTTCTTTGAAATGGTTTGATTTCTGTTTGTGGCTGAAGGTTTTTTTTCCTTCATTAGCCAACGATTGTCCAAAAACATAGTTCAGTCTCTTCAAGTCAAATTAAAATGAGTGTTTGTGTTTTCATTATAGAAATATACCTTTTTTCTTCCATTTCTTTTTCGTAATTCTTGTTCGAAATTTAAAAAACAAAAATGAGAAAGGTATTTGGAATTTTTAAAACTTGCTTGCATTTTTCGCTCGATGTCCGTTTTGAGTAGTTATTCGATGCTTTTCGAAAGAATAATCTTTCGAATATTTATTTTAGTAGTACTGCGATTCAAATTATTAATTTCAGTGATGAATATTAATAAAACTGCCTGGATGTGCGTGCATATCAATGGAAGGATTACATCTAGAAGGTCATTGGAAGGTTGTCGCCTAGTTAAGAGTGGGTTGAATGTTTGATTAAATAAGGATTATTCTCAAAAATTCGGTAAATGATTAATTTGGCTCATAGGATGTACTGCTTTAAACCGAGATTGTAACGTAATTTGATATCACTTTAATATAAGAAATCCAGTAAAGTCGGATTTCAAAACAAATTAATTTATAATTGAATAAAATATAAATTTATATAAATATAAATTTGCTATAGGAAAGTTCGTGAGGAATAAAAACCTTTAGCTATTTGAAATTCAATGGTGCTGTGGTAGCCTGTTAGTAAGGTCACAGCTTCAGAACCAGAAGGTTTCACGTTTAAGATCTGATTCTTTAAGAAGCATCGTATAGCGGGAATGTTGCACATTAAATCCGTCGGGACCAAACGCCCTCCTGCTGTTTTGGTGTGGAAGCTTGGTGAGGGGTTGCCAGCTCGGATGTCATCCTTGTCATCTGACCATGGCTCAAAATTACGAGGTCCGTTCCCAAATAGCCTACTGTAACTTTAAAGCGGAACGTTAATATAACTAATCTAAATATGAAATTCAATATCATTGTGTTTGAGACTGTTGTTATTGATTACGATGTTAGGTAAATCTTGAGGTACAACAATAAGCAGACATTCTTTTAATCGACAATAAGTCTTATCTTTTCTGTCAATATTTTCAGTTATGTGAAAAAGATTGGATGTGATTCAAAAAGTTCTTTGTATCATCAAATTGTCGAAATTATTGGAAATTGTTTTAAAGAATGTGAATTTGGGGTGAAAACCTCTCGCATTCCACTGAAATAGACTAAACAATGCATTGGGAATTTAAAGAGTGCTTGAAGAAGAAAAAAGTTAAATAATTTATTATGTGAGGATTTACGGATTCGAACCTCACCAATGAAACCTTGGACTCGAATCTCAGTGACTATCCACTATCATTCCAACTGTAACTTTTTCATGCCCATATCTTAGCTGCAACCGTAATTTGTATCAGTGTATATATAAAAGCCGATATTGGCAATAACTTTCAGTATCCAAACCAGTTTTAAGATCCATCCTCATTTATGTTGCTCAAATTTGCAGGCTGGCTGTTAAAACCAACCGAAACATATTCAAATTTTACAAAATAAAATATTTTGTATCATCACCAATACTCCCTGATTTATCCAAAATGATATTTTGCACAGAGATCTTAAGACTGCAAAACTCGATGATTTAATCAAAGAGCTTCCGAGAAATTTTTTTTATCAATTCAAAAGTTATGAAAATCCCACAATCAAGGAACAAATTAACTTTCCCCACTGCCATGGAAAGTATGCCTTTCCTTACTCTACTGCTAAATGGACTTTGCCGCTTAAACCTCTATAACTTCTTCCGAAACTTAATTGCATCTAAAGAACTGTTTTCATTTACATCTTAAGCGCCTATAAGCAATACTTTTCTACTCACCGGATGCACCAATGGATCATTTCTTCTGTTTTTCCCTCTGCTACAAACTACCTCAAACTAAATAGAAGAGCTTAGGCACTAAGGCTCTCCATGCATCTAATTCAAGACCTTCAATATCAATCCCTCATGTCGACATGAAATAAAGGCCTTTGTTGAAATTTTAAATTGGTTCTCCTTATCCATCATCTCATCCATAACAATTCCAATCAGTTAATCAATTAATTTATCAAAGAAATAGTGTAAGATAAAGACAAAAAGGCCAAGTTGTTGAGCCAATTGCAAGATCAATAGAAAAATTCACTTGTCCTAAAGATAAAAGCAGTGCTTTGCTGTGGCTATAAGAATCATTGATCATTTGAACATCTTTTTAGTCTTTTAGAACATCTTTTTAGAGGTATCAATGTTTGTATGATACCAAAGCGAACCATTTCAGAGTAAGAACGAACTTCATTAAGTAGGAAAAAGTTTATTGGTTTATCTATCAAGATATTAGATAGCAGTGAAACCAAACATTAATTGAACTAAAACATAAAATGATAACCAAAATGTAAGAAGAAACTCCTTGCCTCCAAATTCTTCAAGAAACTAAAATAATTCGTTCGCTTATTTTGAGAAGAATTTGAAAGAAATTGTAATTTGAAACTTACAAAATGCCCAATGAGAAAAAGCAAAAAAATATTAATTACGACTTTGTAAAAAAAAATTATATTTGTCTAGTTACGCACTTCCTCGTTGCTATTTTAAGAGTCGTCTGTCTGAAGTTTCAGACATTTTTAACAGATTTGTAAATGACCAAAGTTTGATAGCAACTTTGAAATCAAAAGAATGAAATTTTTCAATGGCATATAAAAATGCTTTATAAGCTCAGGAAGTAATGAATTTTAATCAGTCATAGCTTTCGATTCAGATTAGTGCCAGACAAATATTTTATATTTCCTCGAAGAGAAAATTTTTTGATTGAATAGATGGAGAAAATTTTGAAATGAAGAAATTTTAAAAGTTTTAAGTTCAAAAATCGATAAAAATTTAAGCAAGTGTTTGGCATTTTTTCGTGATGCCTTCCAAAAATATTATTCTTACTATTTTATTAGAAGATTTGTACACATTACTACAGCTCCAAAAATTATATTTTATTTGACATAAATTTCATTTCTGCGCAGTCTCATTTATTTATTTTTATAATTTTCTTTTCAAAAATAATTTTATATACAAGTTACCAGAACATATTAGCAGAATTCAGAAAGAATGCGGAAAAAAAAGGAGAGAGAGAGAGAGAAAGAGAAAGAAAGAAAGAAAGAAAGAAAACAGTTCAAAGGCAGACTATTAGCAATTTATATTAAGAGCAATTATTGATTGTCTTATTTTCATGTTTTTATTGATGATGGATTAAATATTTAATTAAATGTCTCAAAATGTTCATAAAAGCTTTTTTTAATACTTCCTTATTTGTGAGCAAAATTTGAAGTGCTTGCATAGCAAATAATAGCTTATGAAAAAAAATCATATTAATCCGTATTCGCTGTTTATCGGCGATTTTTAAAACTTTACTGGTTTAATTAATATTTGTATTTAAATTAGGGAACAAAAACTTTTCAGATAATAGAAGTATTTTGTGCATTCTAATATTCATACAAAAATGGTTTCTTTTCCATTAAAAACATTAAATATAAAATTAATTTAATCCCGAATAAAGCCGTGCGTATCAGATAAAATGTTAATAAAACAGTGTTTTTAAATTTTATTTTAATATATATATATATATTTTGTTTTTTCTTTAAGTTATTCGTAATTCAGCATCATAATTATTATGAAATTTTGCAATAGTTTTTGTAAAAGTTTTTACAAATATACTGCCCAAATGGCGTTTTTTATACTCAATCAAAATTAAGTAAATAATAGATAATTACGTTTTGAGAATAATAAAATACTATATTGTTACGGAAAAATTCAAATTCGTCTGTGGGTTCGGTGGAAAGTGTAATAGATTCAGTAATGTATAACAAAGCTTTATTTTACACTGCACTTACAGAGAACTCACTAGAGAGCACTAAGAGAGATTACACTAAAAAATCTAGGGAAAAAACCCTCCTAAATTTCCAAATAGAGGCTTCACTCAGCTATTTACGACTTTTGTCTGCCGGAATCTGCTTTCACAGTACCTTTGACTAGGCACCGAATGTTCAGAAAAAACACTGGAATTCGATTTCTAATAAGGCTGTCATCATGATTCTCGAATATTCTGGATCCCTCATTTTTGTCCGAATTCGTCGCCAAGTCGCAGAACTCTTTCCCAAATTTGTTGCCAAGATCGAGGATTGTTGATTCATTATTATATTTGCAAAATTATTTTTCTTACCAGAGGATTTACTCTGCAGCGAAGCAATATTATAAATTAGTAACAGTATTATCATTAGTATAACAAGCTGTTATACTGATTAGTAAAACACTAGCGCACCTGAAAGTTAATGAAAAACCAATTCCAATATCTTTAATAGCATAAAAGAAGTCGCAATAAATAAAAGCTTGAAAAAAAAATCCCCCCATTTGATTTTTTTTGTTGACATTATCCAACATCAATTCAAAATATTATATTTATTTTATATGAAAACTAAAAATGTTTACGAGAATATTATGAACTATTAAGAAAAACTGTTTGTTGAAGATCTGTGCGATGATTGCGCCCTGTTTTAAAATTTCTTCCACGAGTGAATCCGTTCAGTTCATTGATTCACTTGCGGGAGAATCCCCCGCAGTAAGATGGAAGAGCCCGAAAGAGCCCCCAGGGACGACGTAAGAAATGAAAGACGGGGGGGGTGCAAGGGGTTTTCAAGAACTGAATTCTCTCCTCGACACATTTAAAAGCCCGCTGAAACAATTTCCACACTCCCTGATGAAAAAAAAGGTGTTATCTTTTCCCAGAGATTTGCCCACTTGTGGAGCCGCTCTGATTGGCTGGCGGCACAGGGAAAAGCACCAACATCTTTCATCTTGACCGAAAGGGAGGCTTTAAAGTCTTTCGGAAATCTGAACTTTACAATGTTCTATGAGATTATATTACCAATGTGTAATTTGTTTGCCATTTTTTTTCTCAAATTGAATATAATTCGTTAGGAATAATCTCTACTACTAATAAAAATGT
>JAPMOR010055912.1:0-16425 GCA_026543865.1 Argiope aurantia | reverse complement strand
AAAAAAAGCTTTTAGTATTCATTTTGAGGCTCTCAAAATATTTTGTCACTTTAAAAATCTAATTTTTATTTGTAGATAAATTCTTCTAAAGGAAATTTTTATTTCCTTTGAGACAGTTTTAATATTGATATTAATAAATGTTATCATTGTTGTTTCATTATGAATGTTTCAATAAATGCATAATGTTTGATTTAAATGTTTGTTTCTTTTCCTTTCTTTTTTTTCCAATTCATATGACATTTTCATGTAATGAAATTTTAATATTTTCATACTATTTTTGCTGGATTTTTTTTTGTAATTAAAATAAAATTATTCTTTATTTGAAAATTTTGATATGTTTCTGATCGCTTTGTTTAAATGAATTTGACAAATTTGACAAAAATGAATTCTTTGGGAAAAGTGCATATTCAATAGAATTTTACATATGAGCATTATTATAAATAGAAATCCCATTAAAAATTTATCTGTAATGAATTCATTTTACTTTATTTATGGTGTTTTTTTGGGGGGGATTTGTATTCATTCAAATTGAACTTTATATCTAACTTTGAAATAATTATGTTTTTAATTTTCAAGTTCAACATTATTAGATTATTTCATTTGATATTCATTTTATTGTATCTCATGCTTCACTTAATAAAATCTGTTGGTGCTTTGATGATTTTTTATGATATATGGTTGGGGAATAACAGACAACAATTAAAAATTCTGAAGAAACAAAATCAGTACTATAAGACATTGAAATTTAAGATGTATGTGTTTGCATTTATTTTTAAGAAATGTACAACTCTTATCTTAATATATAAAATTCAGAATGGAAGCTATCAATAAAAAGCATTTAAATACATACATAAACTTTTTAACTAGTAAAAGTTAAAAGTATATTCCAAATTTTTTGGACAAAATGGAAGGTGGGATGGAACATTAGTATATCTCAATGTGAACACCATGCATTATAATGGAAAATGCTTAGGCCACATTCAATTTGGTATCACTTTTTTCTCATCATAATTTGAGTGGCAGTTTCACAAATTGTTGAAATTATGGGATACAAGGCTAAAAAATCTGTACAATATAGTTCCACTCGAATAATCTTTTGGAGAAAAATCACATAATAGGAAGCATTTGGAAGCGAAATTATGAAGACGCATGCATAACATATACACAACAAATTCATGTTTTTGAATGTTGTCTCTGAATTTCAACTGCCGCAATAACTGAATTTTATATGCACATAATCTCATTCTTTTGTGAGCCACTCATGTAATTTGAAAATTATTTGTTCTTTACTTACATATTGAATTGATTGAACTCTTATTGAAAGTTTCTTGAATCGCCTCCTTTTGCTTTGAAAGTACATTCAATTTTTTCTTTTATGATGCCTATTTCTGGTAACCTCTTTTTGGCATGCTTTTGATGGTGTCTTTTTTTAAGGTTAAATCTAAGGTAAGTCTTTTGTCAAGACTTTCACGTTGTAATTTCTGGATAGTTAAATTATGCATATAAGAACAAATATTGCATTTTTTTTTGCTGCCTAATAAGTCATATATGATTCTATTTAATTGGTTAATGTATATATGAACATACTATGAGGCACAGTTATAAACACAATGGCATCTTTACAAAAAAGTATAAATGGCATCTATGACAGTGATTACCTACAAGCACAATTGTCATTAGTTTAAACAAATTATAATAATTTATCATTGGCATTTTTCATTATAGACACTTTGTTCTAATATTGAGCTCAAGCACTCTTTTAAATTTGCAGCTTGCATTCTGTAATTGAACCAAGATTTTCTATCAGGCATCTTTTATGCTTAGTCTATAAAGTTAATATATTTGTAAAGTGTTGTTAAAACTTGTGACTTTGTGTTTTAGTGATAGTGTAACAAGACATGAATTTTGTATTATTTATTTTTCCACAAATATTAGCTAGATTATTTTGACAACCATTCAGTGCCTTCTAGAATCAGTAATTCTGTCAACTGCTGAATATTTCTAAAGACACCCTTCAATATCGCAGTTAAAATGCATACAATCGTGATCAATGACCTACATTAAATAACTTTAATAAAATTATTTTAATTTTAAAAAAATGTATCTGTGATAATTTATACAAACACATAGGAGATTTCTTGTGTTATGCATGTAAAAATAGCTCTAAAATTGAAACAAAGTTGGAGACTGTTATCGAAAATTATGTTGAATTTTAGTAAGAAAGATCTTGAATTCATAAATTTGGGTTTGTACTTTTACATCAGTGTTGTATTTACTCAAAATTTTAGTGTAAAATCCACTGGTCATTAGTTATATCTATTACAATGAGAGCAATGCCAATGGTTATTGTACATTTCTTCTTACAAATAATTTATCAAATTTGCTTTCTTCTTAGCTGACTATATTAAAAGCCTGGAGATTAAGACCTTGGATAATGAAAGAAAAATCTATTCATCAAATTTATTAGATTTTTAATATCTCTTTTTTACGAATGATATTTGCAATTTTGAGACTAAACGTTACCCGTTATTTAAATATTCAATTAAAAATTTGTTTTGTATAAAGTATTTTGCATTTGTTTATTTAAATTATATATTGCGGAAGAAAATGACATATTACATTATTTTTGTGTAATTTGTGTTTTTTTATTGATTAATGCACAGCTTGATATACAGTTTTAGCAAATGTGTAAATGTAAGAAAAAGGATGGTTGTAATTGTGCATTTGAGTTCATATATTTATTATCTAAATGCTAGTCTTTTTTTTTTATTTTGTTCCTCTTAGATGAATTTTATTCTGAAAACATATTGTTTTAATACTTTTATAATCAAAATTGAATGGATTTTTTTTCATTACAGGATCATTTAAAATGCCCTTTAATGTAAATTATCGGGTGTACAAGTGTTCTGAATGCTCTCGTACTTTTTCTCAAAAAATTCACCTTCTTCGTCACCTAGAAAGACACGAGGATGTGAGGACTGTGTATCCATGCAGCATATGTTCAAGAACTTTCACTCGCAAAGATAACTTGCAACAGCATGAAAAATTGTACCATAATATTGTGAGAAAAAAGGCATATTCCTCTGATAATTAAATATAGAATGAAATTTTAGAATTTTACTTAACTTTGCTACTGAAGGAAATAAATATGACTTGAGAACTGTGGAATAAATGAATGATTTTCTGCTATTAATTACAAAGAAAAGGGAAAGTTGCATTTGAAGTTAAAAATTTATGCTAACATTTTTGTTTAAACTTGCCTATGTTGTGTAATGGTTTCTTTATTTAGAGTAACTTCTTAAAATTTGATATATGGATTGTAGATAATTAAAAATGTACTATACAATGCTTATTTGTTAATTATTTTACAAAGTGTTGAAAGTATCTGTCTCAAATGATACTTTCTATGAATGAATGGTGATAGAAATGGCTATGTTTGCCTGATATCTCAAACTTCGCAGATTTGCTTTCTGGTCAAGTTCACATTTTCTTGAGATACCAAGCATCACCAACATGATGTCTTTAGAAAATGTGAGTTTGACTAGAATTTGTTGTGCGATTATACAATAAGTTAAAAGATCTCTTCAGTACCTGTTTGGCAAAATTTAATTTGTGGCATAAATTTCAATATCATGAAAATGCAATTTCACCTCTTTGAGTCAGAAATTTGGTTACCTAAGTTATCTTTACCAGAATGCTGTGAGCCCCAGTGTTGTTTCTGCATTTGAATAAATAAACTAAACCAGAATATTATGGCGATGACTGATAAGAGATCAAACAATGAAAAATTGCCATGTTTCAAAAGAATACCATGTCTTGTAGATTGTTTAATATAAAAAAACAAGCCTTTATTGTGAAATAAAAAATTAATACTCCTATCTTGTTTATAAATTTTTTCAAATAAATAATTTGAAAAATCTCTGATATCTTGTTTGCTTTATTGCAAAATTATGGTTCTGTGATATTATTTAAAAGATGTGAAACATTTAATGATTGTTTCAAATTTTCTTTTTAGAATCATCATTTGCTATAAATGATGCTTCAGATCCTGTGAGTTTTCGAGCTTTTAAGTGTTCCATATGTTCACGTGTTTTCTCTTTGAAACACCACCTTATTCGCCATGCAGAACTACATAAGGATGTGAGAGTTGTGTTTCCCTGCTCATTTTGTTCAAGTAATTTTACTCGTAAAGACAGTTTACGGCAACATGAGAAATTACACCACAATGTTACAGCTTCTAAGAAGAAACCATATTTAGATTTATAACATCTACAAAATTACATCAACAGAACTTATTTTGTGTTGGTATTGTTATGCCAATAAAAGTTCAATGGTCTTCATTATTACCTATTTTGTTATATATAATATAAATAAGTTTGGTGCTAAACTAATTACAAGGTTACATTGATATTATTTTTGAATAGTTGTTGTGTAAAATAATACAAATATTTACTATGAATACTCAACTGTTTTTGTTTTTTTAATTATTGAAAGCAATAATTCTCTTTTGTTGCTATAAAAACATAGTTTAAGATTTAAGCATTTTAAACAAAATTTGATATTTAAGAATAATATTAAGCACTTTTGCCAAATTACAAAGCATTTTTAAAAGTGAATATTTCTTTAATAATATTATTTAAGATTTTTTCCTGTTCTTTTTCTTTTCTACATTATATATAATATGCAAATAAATGCTTTGCAGTTTAATGATTTTTTTGTACTATATAAAATAAGGCCTGTTTTATGATAACAATGTTATTACTGTTAATTTCCATTTTTTTACAAAAAAAAAAGATTATTTATATTGTTTTTATGTTTATATAATTTATTAATTTTGCTCTTTAAAGAAGCAGGTAAATTTGTAAGATGGCAAAAAAAAAATTTTTTTTGTTTTATTTTGTTATTTAAATATTTATTATGAAATCATTCTTATCAACTGCACATTTTTTTAAAAAAAATCTTAAATTGATGCTAAGAATATATTTATTCCCTGACCTTTTTTTAGTGCTCTGAAATTAGATTTTGTATTTATTCAAATTTCTTTCATTCTTTTGAAATTTGAGCAATAAGCATTTGGGTTTTGTTAATTTATATAACTGCTTTTATGTTGTAATTATCCATATTTTTGAAACAAATGTGATGTTTCTTAGATACTTATTTTTTCAATTGTTGATGTATATCTTTTGGAAATATTATCAATGGACACCTGAATTTTTAAATATAAGCAAAGATCATTGTTAGATGATAAATTCATGTTATAATTCTTGATTTGATTTCTCAAATATTATGTATTTTTTGTTACCTGTAATAAATATGAGAAATTAAATATGCCATTAATTTTTTTTTCTATTCCTTCAATTTTATTTGTTGCAAATTTTTGCAGTTTTTAAATAGTTCATTTTTTGAAGCATTTTCAATATGTTAGAAAAATTAAAATAATATTATGTAATAATAAAATAATATACTGTATACCTTCATGGGCAAATATTTCGCCATATTGTTTTATAATTTATGTAATTATTTTCCAATATTGCTGAAAATGCATGTTCCTTTCATATTTTAAATACATCGCTATGCATTAATTGTTAATGATTTAATTATTGGTTTCTAATTCAATCATGAGTAATATCAAAATTTTTATTTTTAATGTCTATAAAATGTAATTATGCAACAAACAGTTTTATAATAAGAATACGATTTTATACACTCATTTTATCAGAATGAAGATTTATTTTTCAGAATTATTTGTTTATTTTCCCAATTTTTATTTAGTTGGCAACTGTTCCTCTTTTTACTTCAGAACTTTTGTATGAAATCTTATTTTTAAAATGCAAGTCTTTTAAAGCATTGAAAGTATACATTTTACTTACCAATATTTTATCTCAATTGAAAACTCCATACAAAAGTTTTGAAAAAAAATTGATTCAATTTTTTCTTATTTTTTGTTTATTTAAAAACTTTGTATTTGATTGTTGATTTTTTTTTCTGATGAATCTTTATAATTTTGTTAATGCATTAGTCTAACTTTGGGTATAATATTCCTTTTTTTTTTAGATATTTCAAATATGTTAAACAAGCTTCATGGAAATTCAAAGCTTTTCTATTGCTCTATCTGTTTTCATGGATTTTCTCGAAAAGATAATCTTCAACGCCATGAAGAAACACATAAAGAAGTCAGAATGGTCTATTCTTGCAAACTGTGTCCAAAAGTTTATCCCCGTAAAGATAAATTGAAGCAGCATGAGAAAATAGTGCATCATAGTAATAGTCCATTTTGATCTAAAAATTCAGCTTACAAGAATTATTTTAATGTATATTAAGGTAAAATATTTTATTTTACCCCAAGCTCTTAGGTACCAAGATTTTAGGTGAATTTATTCAGTTTTGTGTTTTGATTTTGTTAAATGTTTAGTTATAATTTAATGTATAAAGAAGTATTGAATCTTCATTTTTTATTATGTTAGTGAATGTTTTTTATTAAAATTTCATTTGTACTTTGTATTTTATTATTTTCGAAAATCATATTTTCTTAACACATTATTGCATATTTTTAATTCTTGCTTATGTTTTTATATGAAAAATTGGGTAGTTCTAACCATTATTTGTGGTAGCATGTTTGCAATTAATAATAATGTATCATTCAAGAGTAATATGATGCTAGTATATATAATTATTAAAAGCTGGATGCCTTAGTTTTATTTGCAGGTATAGATTTTATTACTTTTGAGTGACTAATTTTAAGAAATACTTTAATAAAAAAGAGTTATAACAAACTTTATTCTAGGGGGTGGGGAAGCCTCTAAAACTACTATTATTTTCATTTTTATAGTTTATATCAATGTGTCCTTTTTAAATTTCATAGAAATATTTTGTATACATTTTTTTCTCTTCTACATTTTATGTATCTAATATATATTATAACAAGTTGGTATTGCCTCAGTTACCGTTATTACAATGTTATTCGTGTGGTACTTACAAGCATAGGGATTTCATATATGATTTATTATCAATATATTTTTGTATGCTCATTGTCTTAAGAAAGTATTAAATATTATTTTATTCATGTGTTCATTTTTTTGGTATATTTATGCATTTCATTCAAGATCTTATAATTTATTGAAGCATTTTTTAAATATAAGAACAAATGTACAAACTGTTACCGTTTTTAATGAAGCTGTAAAAACTTATTTTTTTAAATTTTGCTGTGTTTATGGTTGATTTTTAAAATCAAAAAGTTAGTTTCTTACATGATTAGTTTCTTGTTGATTTTTGGTCTACTAATAATGAGAGTATATTATATACTTTGTGTGCATTTCTATTTGAAATCTATTGATTTGACCCCTTTTTGAAATTGCTATCTATTTGTGCTTTTTGAGTTCGGTATGCTATTGGATTTCAAAATATAGTTGTAATGCAACTTTTGATTAATAAAACTAAACATTTTTTCTTTATCTATTTATTATAAAATTTTTATAAATCATTTATATTTATTTTACAAAATACTATGCATATCAATATTTATTCCGTGTAGTATATTAGTTTTTAAAAAAATTTCATAATTTAGTGTAGATGAACATTAGTATTCTACATTCAGTGATTATTTTGAATGAGATTTCCTTCTCTTTATGCATCTGACCTTTGATTCGTATCGTAGATTGATTTCTCAAAATGCCATGTAAATTCAAATCATGATTTAAAATCTATTTTTGACTAATTTAAAATAAGAATATATTTAGTTTAGATACTCCATATGAAATATAAGGATATATTTCTTAAAATTTGGGGATTTATTTTGTGTAGCAATTAATGCTTTTAGTGTACCAAGAATTAATTAAATTCGATAATTATGTTGGTTGATATAATGAAATGGTGGTTGGTTTGAGAAATAATCATATGAGTACAAAAATGCTTATGTATTCATTATTTAGGCTTTAATGCAATTTCATTCCCTCTAGTAAAGTGTTGTAGGTTATTAGTTAAAGTGTGTTTAGAGGAGAGGTTAGATAGTTTCAGGAGTTAGGAAGTTATGCAGATTATATTTAGAAAAAGGAAAATGTTGTTTTGTTGTTTACCTTGGGCACTATTTTTTATAAATACACCTCTGCATTACTGTGAGAGGCAACATTCATTACAATCTTACAAAATTTTGCCTTAATGTTGTTTTACAAAACATACAAAAAATATTCATTGATTTTTCTTGATTTGTATGGTAATTAAAGTATTACTTTTATAGTATAAATTGTTTAGAGGAAAAAAAAATCTTACTTCTTTACAATTTTTTTTTTCAGATTTATCATTAATTAATATCATCCCTGCCACTGGATTATTGTTTCAAGTTTTTAGATGCCACATATGTTTTCGTACCTTTAATTTAAAGCATCATCTCCTTCGTCATGAAGAACTACACAAAGAAGTGAGACAGTTGTATTCCTGTACCTTCTGTCCAAGCACCTATTCACGTAAAGACAATTTGAAGTCCCATATGGCATTACATCATAATTTCGTAGATAGGGAGAAACGAGGGAAAAGATGAATCTAAAATTAAAAGTATATTCAAACCCTGCTATATTTCACTAGTTCTTGACTTACGTATATATGATTTTGCTGCTTTATATTAGAGCTATGCTTATACTAGGGGGGTTCAAATGAAAAGGTACGAAACGTCGTAACAACGTAATCGTTAACATATTTGCCTATGCCACTATGGTAGAATGTAGCGAGATATCTAGGGATGCGATTGGATTTTCCGGCATAGATCGGAACAAGCGCTGGCGTTCGAATGCGCAGGAGAAAGCAGAAGCTTTTATAAAGAGCGTGGTCTAATTGATGTGGAAGTGCATGTGAAGACAGGATGGTGTTCACATTGTAAAATTCGACGATTGAGGAACAGCGCGGCGTTATCCGATTTCTGAAGGGAAGGTGTTACGCTATTCATAGCCGGAATGGTTACCGTATTCGGGAAGACTGTGTGTCAGACATGTCAGTGAGAAAATGTAGTGCCCGTTTTCGTGCTGGCCTTGAGAGTTTGATTGATGATCCGAGATCAGGCCAGGCAAACTCAGTCATCACGGCCGATCTCATCGACAAGGTGGACGACCTAGTGAGAAGTGATCGGCGTGTCACATTGCGAATGTTCGCGGTGAAGGTGAATGTCAGCACTGGAACAGTGTGAACAATTGTTCACGACAGGTTGCGTTATCGGAAGGTGTGCGCACAGTGGGTTCCGAAGCAGCTGACCGACCAGCACAAGCAACTGTGTATAGAGCACTTCAACAACTGTTTCGGTATCATGAAAACCCAGCTTTCATGGATCGGGGATGGGAATTGGTGCCATCACTACGAGCCAGAGACAAAGAGGGACAGCATGCAGTAGAAGCATATCTCCTCGTCGTTACCTCCCCCTAAAAAGTTCAAAGCCGTGGCGTTAGCAGGCAAGGTGTTGCTCACCGTCTTTTTCGAAATCCAAGGTCCTCTACTTGTTGAATTCCTCGAGCACAGAAGAACCATTAATTCCGATGTGTACTGTGAGGCACTCCGAAGACTACGCTATTCTTATCAAGAACAAAAGACCGGGACTACTCACGGAGGGTGTGGTTCTGCTCCATGATAACGCGCGTCCACACGTCTTCAGGGTCACACATTCGGAACTGGCTAAATTCAAGTGGAAGCAGCTCAACCATCCGCCCTACAGCCCAGACATGCCGCCCTGCGATTTTCATGTGTGTGGTCTGAATAAACCATCTGAAAGGGAAGCGCATCAACTCGGACGGCGAACTCAAGGATGCGGTGAAGGACTGGGTCTCGTCACGACCACAGGAATTCGGGGAACAAGGAATCCTTCGGCTCGTTAATCAGTGGGATCGTTGTGCTCAGGCCTGTGGTGTATATGAATAAAGTCATTTATATCCACAATGTCGTTTCGTACCTTTTCATTTGAACACCCCCTTTCCTTTGATTAGGCATAAAAGCTGTAGTTTTTCACTGAAGCTAAATAAACACTTCATCATGCTTTGGTTGCAGAAACAGCTTTAGATACAATTTTTTTTTATATATATATTTATTGCATGTTGGACTTAAAAATTATACCTACAAAATATAATATGGATGATATAACTCAAAATTAAAAGTTTTGATTCGTAGTAATGATTTATGATTATATATTATATAAATTACATCAGAAGAAACTTAAAATATTCTTTCATTGTACTGTGAAAGATTATTTAATAAAAATATAATTTTCTAATTCAATGTATTAAGACTTTTTAGTAAAAATATAATTCTCTAATTAAATACATATGCTGTCCATTAACAAACACTGTACGATGGTAGTTTAATGAAACATCAAACCTTACATTACCTATTTGAAATATTACATTTGATGGAAGCCTATTTAACTTTAATAATCAAAATGTTTTTAAATATTTAATGATTTTTTTAATGAAAACTTCTTCAAATATTAATATTTTTACTATCGATGTTTTCTTTTCTTTTTATTTCTGTTTGAGAACTTAATATTTGTTATGCCATTTGATGATTCCAAGAATAAATGCTTGCTTTATGAAATTGTATTTTTTTTAATAATTATTTTATGAACTGATTTTTTTCATAAAATCTGTGAATGAAAAAATTGTATTATGTTTTGGAATAAAACGTGTATTTCTTCCTATTAAAACATATTGAAAAATTTTTTTCTTTGTTTGAATTCTCAATTCAGGATACTGTTAAAAATATTTCATTACAATGTTTCATCTTCAAACAAGTTAGTATTATGTTTATTACTCTTAACCTACTAAATTCTACTTCCTTCTATTTGCATTTTTTCTTTCTCCTTTGTTCCTTTTTTTAAAAATTCAATACATATTTAGTTTGCATGTTTTTAGTACTTCGTCAATTCGTAAATATGTTTATTTTTTATCTCAGCTCTCATGCAAATCCATTTTTTATTCTAATGAGCTTAGTAATGTATTGAGAAATGATTTATCGTTAAATGTTGTACAGCCCTCTTTTACAGTTGCATTATCTGGATTATTGAGAAGAAAACAGGTTATTCTTCTGAACAATAATCATGAAATTCTTGTTCAGGAGATATTATTTAATGATATCATTAAATAATCCAAAGCAATAATATCTTCAGTGAGAATTTTTATTGGTTGTTGTATATGTATAAAAAATTAGTGTTTTTAACATACAAGTAATCAATTTACATTTTGGATGTTTTTGTTGATTAGATCTTTTTTCTTTCCATTCTGCTTAAAGTAATTTGTTACCTTTCTAGGTGATTCACCTCTCTTATACAAGCATCCGACTCAGTTACAGCCTTTTCATTGTTCTGTCTGTTTCCGTGGATTTTCTCAGAAAGGTAATCTCCAGAGGCATGAAGAAATGCACAAAGAAGTTAGAGTGATGTATCCCTGCCAATTCTGCTCCAAACTTTTTGCCCGGAAAGATAAGGTGAAGCAGCATGAAAAACTGGTACATCAATTTGGGATATAAAAAAAAAAATTCTTAGAGCTGTCTTGGAGTGCTTGATATTTTGAAGAAAAAGGAAAGTTGCTGTGATATTCTGATAGAAGATTCAGGAATTGAATATATTATTTAACCAATTGAGAAGAAATCAAAAGTTACCTACAAATCTTTTCTGTTTAAGCACTTTTGAAGTGATTTTTTTTTCTTTTGTATGGAAATCCCAATTTATGTGAAACGAAATTTCTACAGTGAAGATTGTAGGTCAGTGAGAACTGAAGTGAAATAGAAAGGGGTAGTAAGATAAGAAAAAAGCAAGAAGAAAAATAACTTTTGTGTATGTATTCATGTTGATATTGTTTCACTATCTAGTAGTGAGAGATGGAGAAAATAGAAGAATGATTGACATACAAGTTTATGATTACTATTTACTTGTTAATGTTGTGAGACAAAAACTGCATGCATTTTATATGGATGCAAGTTAAGCCATTTGCGTATGCACAGAATTTTCTTTGCCATTATCATCAAAATACAGATATGCATACTGTCTTTTTATACATAAAAACAAAATTCAGCAATATATCTTTTTATTGCCCTAACATGATCTTTTTGAATAGTTACATTATTTTCAAAACTATTCCTAATGATAGAGCATTTTATGTCTTCAAGTAAAAATTAGTAATAATTGAACAAAATAATGCAAATATGGAAGCCTGAGCAACACAAGAAATTACATCATCATCATTCTCAAAATTTACTGGCCAATATTTTCTAATGCTCATTGAAACAATTTCATCATATAAAGCCCATAAGTATTGTAAAGTTTATTTATCAAAGAAAGAAAGAAAAGAAAACTCATTTTATCTGCTTGGAAGTTGCTGAATTATATGCATTGGTTGATACTAGTTTTGCTATACCATGCAAAACGTTTTCAATTTAATTCCTCAAATAATTTTCAGTATACTCATCATTGAATTAAACTATAAATTCTTTATGTATGTGTACTATTTTTTTTTACCATTTTGAAATATTTCTGTCTTTATATAATAATAATATTAATAAAAAGCTTTGATGAATGGGTCAATTTTTTTACTTTTCTGAATGAGGAAAATTAAGTTATTTATATGTCTTCTGTCAAATGATATAAAAAAAATGTTGGAAACAATGAGTGAAAGAACTAGAGAATATTGTATTACTGAAAGACTAGACTAACAGTAAGAAAGGTAGCAAAGGAAATTTAGAGGTTATAGATGAGGTTCTGTGTGACCAATGGGAACACAGTTGGGAGTAAGGAATATTTATTATGCTCTGTAGTAATTGTGAATATCTTTGAATAAAATTGATTGCTATTTTTAACAAAATGTTTTACAGTTAACATCAGTTCTAAAGAATTTTCACTTTAGTGCATATACGTACCTTTTTAGTTTTGTTTATTTCTAATGTTTTGATGAATCATTTATTAATATATAAATAATTTTAGTTACGACTCTAAAAGTATTGCATAAGTATTCTTGTCTCAATTTAATATGTTCTTTTTTTAAAAAAAAATTGCTATTTTTTTGTGATTACTAACCTTTTTTATCATGTACTGCTTTTCTTTGTTAAACACTTATATTTTGGAACTGTTAATCAAGTGCATTTCACAGAACTTTTATGATGAAATATGTTCATCTGTAATGTTTAATAAACATTTTGTTGCTGTTAAGATGCTTTTTTTATTATTTTTTTTAATTTGACTTTTTTTAAAAATAAATTTTTTTGATAAATATTGTTATACTTTATACTGCATTGATATCTTTTTAAAAAATACAAATCTGTATCAACTTACTTAAATTCAGTCTGAAACTTATTAGCAATAAGCTTAAAAATATATCATCAATATTTTATGCAAAATAAGTTTATTTTCCCTCTCAGTACTACTCTAATCCAGTCTCATATTATTGTCCTAATAATACCTAATTGAAATAATTTTTTAGTTGGAAACTGCATTGCATATCCAAAAAGAGTTGTTTACTCTTATATAACTTTATGTTTAGTATTTTATTTAACTAATTCAACTAGTGCAAAAGAATTTGATTAATAAACTTTGAGAAAAGAATATTTGTGATTTTACTATTTAATGCCAGTTTTAGAGATTGCTAAAGATTGTACGAAATAATAATAATTTTTGTATTTATATTATTTTGATCTTATTTCATATAATCAATTGTAATTTTGCAAATCTAATAGAGACCTTTCTTTCCTCTCATAATTATTCAATAGTTCATTAAATAAATGCATTATAACTTGCATATTATTCAGCCAATAATTTGTGTTTTAATTTATTAATATTGTAGAAATTAAAATTAAAAATATGGAATGTTATTTAATCTTTCAGCCTAAGATATTGAAATGATTATTTAATATTTCTGTTAAATTTAATATTCAAAATGATTATTTAATATTTAATAGTACCAATTCACACACTTCATTTCATAAATAATTAAATTTTAAAAATAAAAACTATTTTTGTTTTGTCTTATAATTTGACTTTTTTTAAATATGGTTTCAATATTTGTTCTCTTTTATTTTACAAAATGCTGTTTTCAATTTGAAATGGTTTATCTTCTGGATTCTATCCATTTATCAAAATTCAGTAAATCCTTATCAAATACTTTTATATTTATGCCAAAATTGGTTTCAAAAATTAATTAATAAGCATTTAATTTTATTATGATGGTTTTATACACCTGTTAAATCAGTAGAATCTGCTTAAAAATAAATTCTTATTATACTCTTTATAAAATTTAAATAGTTCTATGATTAAATGAGTTTTCTACAGGAATTATTAGTACTTTTCATTAATCTTAACATTGTTTTAATTTTTCTTTCAGATCCTTCATTTATGTTACTCAAGAAATTAATGTCAACTTCTCAGGTATACAAATGCTCTACTTGCTCTCGAGAGTTTTCTCATAAAGGTAATCTTCAACGGCATGAAGAATTACACAAAGAAGTCAGAATGGTACATAGTTGCCCGATTTGCGGAAGAACTTTTGGACGAAAAGACAATTTAAAATACCATGAAAAAATAGCACATATAATGCCTAATTTGAAAAACTATCCATAGCTGAAGGAGCTTATTCTGTAATAATTTTCTCCCTTTCTTCTTTAATTTGATACTACTTAATTTTGCTTACATAATATTTGATTTTGATTAATTTTTTACCACACTCAAAATAATGTATTTTGAGGTTACTTTCATGGCTAAATAAATGTTATACTGTTAATTTTTGTCTATTATTTGAATTTTTTTTAAAAAAAAGATTGCTGTTTATGCCATTTTTCTATAATTCAAATTTAGGTCCAAAAGTATTAATTATACTGATCTATTCGATTTAATTAATGCAATGTAAAATTTTTTTCTTAATGAAAAATCATGTTTTTATTGATATTTCTTTATATTTTATTATATTGTTTTTATTCTTATATTTGTTAAATCACTTGCTTTATTTGTTCCAGCTAAATTGTAATTAAAAAAAAATATTGACAATTTTTTTAACAGTAGAAGTTATATGTGATTCATATAACTTCTACTGTTAAGTTTGGAAGGATGTGCATACTATGCTTAAATTTTTTTTCTATAAAATTTTTTAAATTTTCTCTGTGTATCTCAGGTAGTCAAGATTGTGATTTTATTATAGTTATCATTTGTTATTATATTAAAGCTATTTGAATAATAATATTTATTGTACTGTGATACCTTTTTAAGTAATTCAAATGCTGTGATTCTATTGACTATAATGTAGATTTTGAATGCTTGAGATGTTGAGCTGAAAAATTATTTAACCCGATGAATTTCATTTTTTTTTTTTTAGCCAAAGTCATAATGCAACAAAATAATATTTGGCTATCTATTTTGATATATAGCATCTTAATTACAAAATCTCTATCATGATTAATAGGTTTTAAGTTCAGGCATAAATCTCTCTAAAAGTTCATATAAATATTATTTTTATATATGTTAGAATCATCACAAGCCAAAAGGTCTCGCTTATAGATATTGGCAAGGGAATTGAAGGATTGATGTGCTATTTTGCTTGTAACTTTTTCTTTCAGCTTACTTATTTCAAAACTATAAAATATTCCAGCATTAATCCACCTAGTTTGAGAATTTAATCTTAATCCATCCATCAGATTGTATTTATGCAGTTTTAGAGTAAAAAATGTAAAATTTTTGAACTAATTTAATATTTTACTTCCTTGTTCATTCACCAAAATCTACTTTCAATATGATTGTAATTTTTTATGTGATATAGTTTGATTGCCACTATACAAACAAAGCAAAATAATGTATCTGTGCATCTTAATGCATGAGATCTATTTGTGCATATATGTATGCATATGAAGCATAATAAATAATGCATGCATAATTTTATACCCTGTTATTAAATTTTTCATTTACATACATTTGAAATTAAGAAGTTGAAAGCTTTTTTAAAAAAGTATTTTTGTAAGAAATATTGCAGTTCAAAACTTAACACATTATATTCTATGTATAGATTTTAAAATTGTATTGTCTCAGTTGGACAGATTTATTTGTAATGGACTCCTGTATAGATAAATTTCCCTAATGTGAGATGTCCAATGAGGAGTAGTCATACAATGTATGACCTTTCAACCACAGTATACTAGAATCGACTGTATTTTGTTGAATATCAAATTAATATTTGACTATCAGAACTCAAATCCTCCCTCCTTATACTATATCTTAAATTTTTTTAATAAAGTAGCAACAACTAATTTTGATTTCTCATCTTCATATTTACTTACATATTATAGCATATAATGGTGTAAAATCATTCTTTAAGTAAAACACATTTGAAATAAGATTATACATAATAATTTTTTTATATATATATTTAGGATTAATGTTCAGTATATGAAAGTTCAGAATTTACCTTTTCAGTTATTCATAAATGT
>JAPMOR010055909.1:0-23193 GCA_026543865.1 Argiope aurantia | reverse complement strand
ATTTATATCCTTTTTCTCACCAGCCATTTAGTATTTTATCGTGTAGTAATTCATTCTAAGTCAAGCAATATACTTTATAGAAAATGTCTTGGATGTGTCAGAAAAGTATTTATTCAGTACGCAGATAATTGAATAACAGCTTTTTAACTTCCTATTTTAAAAACTTTATGCGTTGTACTATATTAAATAGTTTTCTGGTATATAAATAATATTTGGATAACATTATATAACTGACCTTAAGGATGAATATTTCATGACAAATGCAGCTGATTTCTTCAACAACGGAATTTTATCAAATAGTTCAATGTAAAACTTAAAATCATATTTGCCATTGATAGCCATCTTGCATGGAAATGGTTTATAATGCTATAAATGGTTTGATATGTTGAAATTATACATGATTTGATATGTTCGAAAAATACATGGTTTATAAATTGGGATATAAATGATTTGATATGTTGAAAATATACATGGTTTGATGTGATGAAAATATTCTTGGATTGATATGTTTGATATATACATGGTTTGATATGTTTGATATATACATGGTTTGATATGTTAGAGTTATACATGGTTTAATATGTTGGAAATATACATGCTTTATATTTAGGAGATAATCATCCTTGAATATTGGAAATACATATATTTATCACGTTACTAATGGGGATTATGACCTTCACATGGAGATCTGCTTGCCATCTCTTGGGTGAACAGTTAGGAAAGCACGCCCTACGTTCTTGAATCATTTTTGATTTGTGCTCAACTCATTGAAATCAACATTTGTAAAAATACTATCTATTGTATTATACTGAGTAAACTGGTGAATATTGACAAACATTTTTTTATATATATAACACTACATGAAGTATGTGCAGTAGTTGGATCACCGAGGACAACAATTTACTTATTTAGTAAAAGGAAATTCGTTTAAAGGAAATAAACCAATCGCCATTTGTATTAAAGGATTTAAAGCATTTTCAAACATTAAATTGATCCATTGTAGACTTCAAAATTTGTTACAGTTAGATCAAACCAAGAGCTTTAATACTTTTCTCATCGGCGCAATTTTCTTTCATAAACTGTAATTTTTTCTTTCATAATTTCATAAACTGTAACTGGCGCTATTTTCTGAAATTGTGTTTTCAAATTGCCTTGAATCCCTTCAAAGAAAAATATGAACTCTTCTTGTTTAGCCTATACTGAAATATCATTTTTGATAGTCAAAATAGACAGTAATTTTTTCTGAGGAACAAGTTGCTGATATATTGACTGCCTTTTTTTTTGCACAAAAACCTTTCGATCTATGTTTTACAGTTATTGATTTTCTTGTGTTACAATTTATAAATCTTGAAACTGAGCAGTTGCTCAAGCAAAACGTGAAAATATTTTCCTGGAAAAGAAAATAATTATCCAAGAGAATATATTTTAGTGAAACAACCTAACTTACACCTGAGTGTAGGTAGTCGACTCAAAAAATGATATTTTTTCTATTTGAAAATGTTGTGCTGCAATATAAATACAAAAAAGTCAAAGAACTGATATAAAAATAGAGGATTTAATTCAAATTTCTTAAAAATATATGCATTTAATTTTTTTAATTTAAGATTTTTATGAAGATTCTAGGTGAGCTACATTTTAAATATCATTTATAATTTTTTTACCGTCAATTAGTATTCAATTCTTAGCACTTTTGAAATTGATTAAGATTACATGCTATTTCTTTTTATGGCCTTCCTTATTCATGAATATGATATTTCATGTATTAATGATTATTTATGTGTGATTCATGAATTGATATTTTTTTAAATTTTTTGATTTATATAGTTTAATACTATCATTACATAACAGTTTAATTTTATTAAATATGAAACAGCGATGTAACTAGAGAACACATTTGAATTACATTTTATTTTTATGGTTACAAGATATTTATTAGTAAAAACGCAGACTAGAAGTGAATGAAACCTCCAAAAACAGGATTTTATTAAGTGGAGAATCGATAATTTTACTGCTAATCCATGATACATATATTTTACATGTCACTATTATTATTTTTTTACTTGCTGATTAACATTTTTAAATTTTATATATACTTGAACACAAAAGATCCCTTTCTGTTTATTTTTTTTAATGAAATATGAAAATCTATGTCCATGAGTAAAAATTACTTTTTAAAAAGCCCTTTACCCATCCGGGAGACCTTTTTTTTTTCTTTTTTCAATTTCAATAAAAACTTTGGATAAATATTTGACCATAGTGACAACTTTTATGAAATTCAAATTTTGAATTTCGTGTTCTTGAATTTCGAAATTTTGTCGTGATACAGCCTACTGTACATTCATCGTCAGGAAACTGAAATCCGGGAATTCAATATTAGATTACGCATGCAACTGAAGACGGTATGAAGAGAATTTGAAAGTTTACATTGCACTCTTTCCAAAAATCAAAGTATGAAGGGAATCCTCATTTTCTTACATCGAACATACACAAACAGGATTTATATCTTATGTTATTCTTCAAGAAAGAGTGCATAACTACGCTCCAGAAAGTTCGAAAGAAAATCCAATGAACGAAGCTTCGGTATACGCTTTGATTCTGTACTCAAAAATTCTTTTCGATGAGAACTAGAAAGAAGCTTCTGTGAAATAAAATTTCCTTTTTTGGAATTACAAATTCATTTTCTATCATAAGGACTGGAAAAATTTATAAATTCATTTACACGATTACAAACAAAGGATCTTGGTTAATTACTATATGAACCGAAAACAATAAATATTCTATTTATCCAACAATTCGAATTAAGAGAAGCAGTGTCTAAAAGAGATGGAAAAGTACAGAGGAAAATATGTATAAATATTTTCATTCTGATGTTTCTTCTATATGTAAAATACCATACATTCTGAAGATGATTATTATTTTAATAAAAAATAATAAGGAATAAATAAAAAATCTTAACAAAATAATATTTCAAGGAATAATTATATAAAGCAATTATATAATTGTAATTGTACATGTAATTGTAATAATCAAACAATATACAATACAAAAAATACGAAAAAATTGTATTCATTTAGAAAAAAATTGTATTCAAATACAAAAAAAAATGAAATGCAAAAAATTGTATTCAAATACAAAAAAAAAGTTCAAATGCAAAAAAATTGTATTCAAATACAAAAAAAATTTTACTCAAATACAAAAAAAATGAAATGCAAAAAATTGTATTCAAATACAAAAAAAAAAACTTTCAAATGCAAAAAAATTGTATTCAAATACCAAAAAAAATGTATTCAAATACAAAAAGAAAAACGTTCAAATGCAAAAAAATTGTATTCAAATACCAAAAAAAAATGTATTCAATTACAAAAATTGTATATTCAAACTTTAAAATAAAAATATATTTCAGATCTTTCAAAATATCTTCATTCTTTGAAGAGAGGGATTGTTTAGTTTGAATGTCATTACATAACAATTAATTATACGAATGAATCAAGTGACTTAAAAATTTGTTTGCTTTCAAATACTGAAGACATAAGGTATAGAAGAATTTAATTAACGGAAACAGTTTGAAAGTATTAATAACATTTTACGATTGCTTGCTTGCTTTCGAACTAAACAGAATTGATTGAATAATGAATGATACATAAGTCCTTTGTTAAAAGATATTTTTGAAATAAATCAAATAAAAATTCCTAGACAAATCTATAAAAATGCCCAAAAATGCCATGTTTTATTATAGAATATAAATTATTATTTTAAACCGACAGTCCTTAACAAATAGTTATTTTTAGATTTAGATTAAGGATCGTAGCAAATACGAAAATTTCTTTTACAGTCGATACTCAGAATACAATCTGAATAGACGCTACTCAGTAAAATACATGTAGTATATACTCCGTAAAACATATACCGTAAAATATTCAAATAATAATAAAATCAATATTTTAGAAATGTACTTAGTAATACTTTCCAATCATCGCTGACTGAACGAATAGAGGTATTGATTCAAATTGGAAATTTTCATGAGCGTGATGGGAAATAGGCAAGAAAATTATATAACTGTAAAGTATTTCTCTTCTAATCTCCTTGAATATTCAAAATCTACACATTTTTGTCTTTATTGGTCAAAACGTTTGTTACAAAAATAATTAATTCAGACATGCAAGTTTTGGGGAAAAATTATCCTTTAATACTGCAACCATTTCTAAAACCAATATTGTCTAAAAGATAACTAAAATTTTATCAAAATAAAAAAATTGTTTCTCATATGATGAAATAAATATATAGCTTGGTCCTAAATGTCATATATCATATTTTCTGTTCTTGCATCATTTACTTTATCTTTAATGACTTTATAGGTTTTATAACACAAAAATTTTTCACCGATTTGTATTAACTCTACATCAACAGTGCTCGACAATGAAAAAGCTATATAAACTTATTATTAACCTACCATCAAGAACGGTTCGACTATTTAATAGTGAGTTTTTGGGTTAGTTTTTTCTTTCTTATATACGTAGTATAGAGAAAGTATAGTATCATCGAAAAATTCTAACCATAGATTTTGCCGAATCTCTACCTCGCTCTATTCGAAAAACACATTTTTGGAAAATGTTCATCTGTCTGTCTGTGAAAAAGATAACTCAAAATTCTTTAGTCTAGAAATTACGTCACATTTTTCGAAATTTTTAAAAATTGAAAATGAAATTTTGTGTATAGTCCTTACAATTAATTTGCATATTTCTATCAAATCTTGAGCAAATTCCTCTCAAATCAATTCCCCACCTGTTCAAATATAATTTATCGTGATAAGTATAAAACGATAGCTACAATGATAAAATTCTAGTCACAGAATTAAGGTTTTTACTCTAGACACCTTACAAAATTTTAGCCAAATCCAACTAGAGATTGTCTGTTTGTCAATTTGTCATTTCAGATACATATAAATGCGAGAACTCAAAGACGCAGTAATTTAAATATATCAAATTTGGTATAGCGTCTGTATGGGACAGTACTATGTCAAATCGATTGGGAAAAGAGCGTCTAAAACACATATTCGATTTTCGGATACTATTAAACGGCACGTCATAGATTAATAGCCAAATAACTTGTCATTATATGATAGATTCATTAAAAATGCCATATTCGAGCAAAAAGGTAATATTTCATAATTCTTGAATGTCAATACCAATCAAGGCGATCCTTGAAAAAAGAAAAAAACTTTATCAGAGAGCATGGGAGAAAAATTTGGGGAGATCACTTCCGTTTGTTTTAAGTGTGTTTATTTGGCAGTAAAAAAAATCACGTGAAAAATAATCAACTTATTTGTAATAATGGCTCTCATTTTCTTCACTTTTAGAACGATTTATTAGTTTTCCTGAGTGCTTAAACTATTGAACGGCAATCAAGACGAATCCTGCTAACCCAAGCAATCACAATGCTCGACGACTTTTTATGTTGTAAATCCTCGACAGGCTGGCTCTTAAGAATCTTTAATTAATTAAAGTAAGACTAAATGAAAGCTAATGGTGATGCCCGAAAGTTGAGGTGATTCGTAAGAGGACAATGATCTGACCGAGAATCGTGAATAAGTATTCAGAAAAATAAATGATTCAGTGATTTTCCAGATAATTAGAGGCGTGAACACTGTGTTCTTCAATTAACAAATTTCTCATACAGTATTTGAAAGTTAAAAGTACTGGTGTAATGACGCAGATATTGAGACAAAACATGATTGATAGGGACCCTTGCTTTTCAATTAAATGTGAAAGTATAGAAACAGTGTGTTACAAAAGAACAGTGACTAACGATAATGAACTAAATCTGAATTCCTAGAAACCTGGATTATTCTATAATCAGAACTGTAGCTGTTAAAATTGGCAAAATAGGATTACTGTTAAGGGGATGAGAAAAAAATGTATGTAGGAAACCTTAAAAATGAATGAGAATGTTTTACATTCTCATAAAGGTATAAAGATTCGGCTGTTCTTTTTATACTGAAGTACATTCTATTTTTAAGTAGGTCTTTCAAAATTTTTATTTTATTTTATTTATATTTTTGTTAAAGTTTATCTGTTTTTGAGTAGTTTATTTGCATTTTTTGTAATAATTGCAAATAAAGTATAATTCCAAATGTAAACAACGATGAAAATTTCTAAATACTTTGTAAACTTTTAGCACTAAATTGCACATTGCACATTTTATTGAAACTTTTCACTGGCAAAACTCTTGATAAATCAAGTGGCTTGTCAAAGACAATCAGTATATAATAAATTTATAAAAAAAAGCTGATTAGAGGCCTATTTATTACAGAGTGTCAAGATCAATGACGCCAAACTTGCCTTGATTTTTTTTTTCCTCTGTCACGTTCTCCTTTCAATCTTTTGAAAATGTCAGAATATTGACGCAGCTGGACTAGATAAGTGCTGAATTATCAAAAATACCTTACATTATAATCATCAAATTAAGGTTTGGACTCCAGATAAGAACTAATCTCCACGATCAAAACCTTTTTTGTTCTGAAAAAATAATTCTGCATATTTTGATTTAAAATTACAATGCATTATTACGCTGATGTTAAGTTATGCTCTTCAAATGGTATACTATGATTTTAGTAAGAATGGTCTCCTTGAAAAATTCTCGCTTAATCTCTACTAAAAGCCTTATCTCTCTTAATTCTTCTAAAATTGTGGAACTTGAGTAAGGTCGAGAAAGCATTGTATGGAATTGGTGAATTTTAGTCACGACATATAGATATTTATCACGAATCTAGCATTTTTACTGAATCCATTGCGAGAATATGTATTTTCGGAGCCTTTTTGACGACCGATTGACACCAAAATTTCTTACAAGATTACATAGAAATCTCAATGATTTAAGTCATTGCTCTGATGGATTATTGCGTTTCCATGCTGAGAAAATTCAGACTGACATACGGCCAACTGTGTGATGAATTTACTTCAAAATTTATTAAGTATCTATATTTTAGTTGTTAAATCCATGTGCCAAATTTTACATCATCATACATGCCTCTTACTTACCTATACATTTTGTAGTTATTGAATTCACTTACACTTGCATGATCAGACAGACAGACTTTCTGTGAATAAATTTAGTTCTAAATTTGATAGAAACTTACAAATTTAGTTATAACTCCATAATCAACAACTCATCCATTGAGCTCAAAACGGTTTTGATAAATTTTGTTCACAAGCAGATAGATATAATGTCAAAAATATAATATCGGATACAGGATACATCGGATACAGGGGAGTGAAAAGAGTGAAAATTCATCAAAATCTTGAAATTAAATTTCTTAACGATTGCAATAATTTTTTTATATGTGAAAGTAGAAAACGAAGGAAATTTAGAAACGATCCTAACACCTACATTTTATATACCTGCTACATTTTGCAAAAAACTCAATGGCAGGTTCGATACTCTATACTAATATTCGATAGTGTATCTGTTCATTCGTTCAAATTATTAGACAGCTGAAATTAAGCATGCAAATTCATTGTCGGAATTGTAGATTTTCATCTTCCGTTAAAGAAAAGATTGTTTGTCGGTCTTATATATTTGTATGCACGAGAAGAGCTAAGTGAAAAACGTGTTAAACAATTTAGCAACTTCTTAGACAGATAAAATTATTCATAATTTCCCTATCAAAGTTACAGATATATATATCAAATTTTGTACCCAATAATGAAAAGGAATACACACAAAATCCGTGTTCGTATTTTTTCATCGTATCATGAAGAACAAATTGTACCATTTGTGTTAGTATGTCAGAAAGTTGTAAGGAGAACACATTCACTAGTTCAACAGAAGAGAAATTATGAGTAAATGGTTGAACTTCGATGTTTGACATGCGTAAACAACAACATTTCTTGTCTTTTTTTTTATTATATTGTAAATTTTAAACCTTTGTGGAGCATTGGAAAACCTTTTCGTTCGTTAATACACCAGAGGTTGCTTCGGAATAAATTCCTTTCATGTAAAATACTTTTAATTCAAGCCTTTATTTTTCGTATAAAATGTTATATTATATTATAATATGTAAAATTCTTTTGTCCTCTGAAAGGTTTATTGTTTACTTTTAATTAAAATTAGAATGTTTAATTAAAACCATATGATTAAAACACTAGATCTGTTAAAGATGCTAAAAATACTAGTTGAATTAAAGATTGGATTTTTACTTGAAAAAAAAAACACTTTTTTCTATTACTGAACTGAACAAGTAGTCCTTATTCATTTCAAAGTAACTTTCTAAATTTGATATATTTCCTTCTCGTGTCTCATAATAATCTGTTATTTTTATAATAATTTATTTCCCGATTCTACCTGATGAAATTCTTGATATAATGATAACAAATTACTTAATATTGAAGTCTTTAATTGTTGATAGCTTATATATTATAATACTACTTCAGTAAACTAGAATATACACTGGTGTGCAAAACTTAAGCAACAGGTATGTTTTTTGCCATAACTTCACGAGAAATCATCTGAGAGACAAGAAATTCAGAAATGAGATGCAGCATTTTTTTCTGAAAGAATGACGAAAGCATAGTTGCGCAGAAATGAATACAATGCATACAGTATGGAATCAAACAAAAAAAGCTTTATTGAACTCATAGTATCGTTACACATGATTGTCTGTCCAAGAGGAAGAACAGCAAGCAGATGTTCCTTAGTATGGGATATGCCCTCCCCTTACTGCAATGGTTGCTTCGCACCGTCTCCCCATACTCAGCACCAGAATGTCCAACAGTTCTTGAGGTAAGAGTGCCCATTCCTCAATCAGCATCTGTTTAAGTTGTCGGGTGTTCCCAGAAGGATGTAATCTTGCCGCAAGGCGTCTCCCCAAAGCATCCCACACATATTCTATCGGATTTAAATCAGGGGAGCACGTCGGCCAATCCATTCGAGTGATATCTTCACTTTCCAGAAGTTCCTCAACAGCATGAGTCCTGTGTGGCCGTGCTTTGTCATCCATAAAAACGAAGTCTGATCCAATGGCACCTAGGATCAGACGCACATGGGGAAGAATCACCTCCTGACAATAGCGATCTCCAGCTACAGAACCTCTGTCGAGAACGTGGAGCTCAGTCCGCCCGTTTATCATATTGCCTCCCCAGACGACAACTCCAGGACCACCGAAACGGTCTCTTTCCATGATATTACAAGCGATTCCCAACTGACAGGACTCATGCTGTTGAGGAGCTCCTGGAAAGTCAAGATATCACTCGAATGGATTGGCCGGCGTGCTCCCCTGATTTAAATCCGATAGAACATGTGTGGGATGCTCTGGGATGACGCCTTGCGTCACGATTACATTCTCCTGTGAACACCCGACAACTTAAACAGATGCTGATTGAGGAATGGACACTCTTACCTCAAGAACTGTTGGACAATCTGGTGCTGAGTAAGGGGAGACGGTGCGACGGTACTTACCATTGCAGTAAGGGGAGGGCATATATCATACGAAGGAACCTCTGCTTGCTCTTGGACAGACAATCATGTGTAACGATACTATGAGTTCAATAAAGCCTTTTTTTGTGTGATTCCATACTGTATGCATTGTATTCATTTCTGCGCAACTATGCTTTCGTCATTCTTTCAGAACAAAATGCTTTATCTCATTTCTGAATTTCATGTCTCTCAGATGATTTCTCGTGAATTTATGGCAAAAAACATACCTGTTGCTTAAGTTTTGCACAACAGTGTACTTTTATTAATAGACAATATTTGGAAGTTTATTTTTCTGCAAATAGATGTAAAGTAAATCCTGAGAAGAAAATTAATACTTTCTTACCATTGCAAATATATTCTCCATAAATCAATTCGTTACTATGATAAAAAAACAAAATATGTATTTACAATGGCATTTATTGACACACACGAATATAAATACATTCACAGTTAAATCTCTAATTAGACATTATAAATATGTAATAGCTAAGCACAGAAAAGCTAAATGAAAGCTCTTGGGAAACTGTTTCCATGGCGACCATGGAAAGAGGAAAAGGAGTCTCTACGATAGAAAGCAGCGAATAATTCTCTCAATGAGTTTTAAACTGGTTTTCGATGAACAGTAATAAAATTGAATGAGTACAAAAAACCACTGTTTAATAATTTTTCAAATTTCAATTAGTTGCCATGTCAACAAACTTGAGATAGTCGAATTCTCAGGCTTTTTTTATCTTTACCCATATTTGATTTTATTCTTATTTCATACTCCTCAATATCACTAATGAAATAATAATGTTGAATTATAAACATCTTTCAGTCCTAATGCTGTGTTCTTCAAACAAGCAAAATGCTAAGAAATATATTTAAGGCACTGAATGAAGTTGGCAATTTATCTGCGCGTTGTATTTCACCATGTTCTAACTCTAAGTCATTAGCTTCGGAAAGTCGCATGGTTAAATCCAAAATTAAATTGGCCGAAAACTCTTCTGAATGTCTTGTAAGCAAAACACGACTCCATTGGAGCAGTCTTTTATATAACATATTAATCATTGCAAATGTAACTTCACCATTGTTCAGAAATCAGGGGTAGATGATTTAAGAGCAATTTAAAGAAAATAACGTATCAACGAACTTAAAGAAAAAAAAATATTCTGTATCGGAAGTTTGAAAAAACTTCCGATACAGAAGCTTGGATTAAGTGCATTGAACTTGGACCGGAGAAGACACAAAAACATCAGCAGAAGACAAAATCAATGCTATTATTGACGCAAAAGAAGGTCCAGATTCTTCGAAGCTAATAAATTCTTCGGTGAAAGTTTTGACCTTTTACAGAGGTAGTCATTTAGTTAGGAATCATCTCTTTTATTTTATTATCCCATATCTTCAAGTTAATGGATTTCCTGAGGGATTGATGCTCTTCCCCCAGGCAACAAAAGTAAATCGAAAAAAACTGTTTAAAATATGTCATGAACATAAAAGCTCAATTCCAAATAAAAATAATTAGCATTAATTAAAATTCAGGAGAAATCTCATCATAATTTTACCTTTTAAGGCAGCGATGAAGAATTTAAACAAGAAATTGAAAAAAATTCAACAAATTAAATAAACACATTCTAAAAATCATTAAGTTTTTCTTCGGCTGATGTCGCTGAACGCCTCATTATTATTTTTTAAAAAAACAGCGCAGGGCAGGGTAACCACGCGCATTGCTTGAGTATTCAGACGGTTGCCAGCCAAGAGACGAAAAATTTCCTTTACTCAAAAAAATAAACAAGTCTGTAAGATATTCATTAGTGTCTCCCCAAATGGTGCGTCCAAAAGGAAGATCAACATATAATATTGTTTCAAACTCATTTGCTGTTAATTGCGTGTGAATTAAAGTTTTACTTTTCCCAATTTGCCTCCATACCATCATCTAGTGCAATGTAAATACTTACTACGCTGTAATAAAAATTTCCATTAAATGTTTTGAACAATATTGGCAAAATAAACCTCGAGTGTCATCGATCAGGTAACTCGTTATCTACCAATCAAAAAGCGAATAAAACAAAGTGTTTTCATAAAAATTACTCAATAAATAATTTTATCTCTCGTTTTAATAACGACGTTGTTATTCTTTTAAGATCGCCACGTGAGAAAAAATAATTAATAAAAATAATAATTAATAAAAATTAGAAAAAGAAATATTAAAAACGAATGCAGGATAGCTCGATTTTCCAACCTGGTATTTTTCCGTCGTGATCTAGTAGTAAATTTTCTGTTGGAAGGGAGCTCAAGATTCGTAACCCGATGCTTTTAAAGGTCATCAACGGAGCAGACGCAAGATGTAACATCAAGGATGAAATATCCTCTCATTAGCGCAAAAGAAGTTAATCTCTGGCGTCATTATTATGAAATTACGAAGTCCATCCTTAAAGATATATCCTTGATATTGTTTTTAAACGGAAGTTAATATGAAAAAAAATTTAACACAATTCAAGATTTTTCACCTGATGAAACTACAGTTTGAGGGAACAGTAACTGTTCAGCACCATTAAAAGTTATGGGCGCCTGAAATCAAACAGGTAAAAAAAAAAGTAATGGCGCATTACAATTTTTTATCATCAACAATGGGAGTGATTTTGTGGGAGATTTTTTCCTCCTTTTCACTTTCTCGTTTATATTATATAGAGAAATTATAGCAATCGTCAAAAAATTCGAACTTGGAAATTTGACGTGTCCCCAAGTTATAGACCTTCCTGAGTTCGATAAACACATTTTTGAAAAAAATAAAATGTCCGTCTGTCTATGACAAAAAAAAACTCATAACCGTTTTGAGCTAGACAGTGGACATTTGGCATAATATATTTATACCAAATGTGCATATATCTATCAAATTTTGAGAAAAATCAGTTCAGAGGAAGTCCGTCTGTCCGGCTATTCAAATATAAATTAGCATGATAACTACAAACACAGAAATCTAGATAGATAATATTAGGTCCACATAATTAACATCCATTTATAATATTTTGAGCCAAATCCAAAAAGGGATTGATCGTCTGTTAGTCTGTACTTTTAGAAACATGTAAACGTGATTGCTCAAAGACTCCTTTACTTAATTATATCAAATTTGGTAAGGGATTTTATGACTGTAATTGTAGCTCTGTGTTGAATTTTGGTTTAAATCGATTGATAAAAACGAGTTTAAAACACAAATTCGATTTTCGGGCACTTTTAACCGCACATCAGGGATTCGTCGCCAAATACCTCGCCAAGGATGGCACTATAGATTCAGGAAAATTGCTGACTTCACGCCAAAAGTTAATATTTTGTAACTATTGTACACCAATGTTGTGCAAGGCGTTCTCTTTCATAACGGGTTATTAGAGAGTAAGCTTAAAAGTTTTGAGACCCCTCAAGCTATTTAAATACATGTTCCTATTATGATTCCACTATTTTGTGGGAGTACAATAAGATTCGTTCTTCCAAAATTCTTTAAAATAACTTCTCCTATTCCCACAAAAGTGGTTTGAAGAGATATAATTTGAGATATTACCAGTGGTTTTCTCAAAAGTTCTATTTTTATTTATAGCATAATTAAAATAAATAATTATATAATTTACTATTTAAAATCTTTAATTAAAAATATCTTCTAAACTTTATAGAACGAATGTTTGTTTTCAAAATAAGTTTCACTCTTTAGATTATTGTTACATGCTCTTTATGATTGCATATATTCTCTGGGGGCACCAGTTATGTGAGATCAAAATATTTTTTAAATTTTGTTTTTAAATAGAAAATGTTTGATATTCCTGAAAAATATACATGCTAATTTGCTTTGTAAAGATTTGCATATATCAGTATTTCAACTTTGCATAAAAGGAATTTGAGAATAACTTTGAAATCATATGATAGTGCCAAATACTTAATAATAATCAAATACTTGAACTAATTTATTTTATTTTATTATTCTTAAGGAAAACGAAATATTATAAAAAGGATTTATACTATAATATTACAGAAACATTTGCTTTCGAGTATTTATTGAAAATATAATCAAAATTTATCAATGTGAACACCTTTTTTTAATATCAACACGGCCTAGACAGCTGTATAAAGGAGGTGTGTCAGTAGGTTCTACAAATGTTTAAATAGTGTTCTGTTTGTTCAAGAAGTACTTACTACATTGTAATTAAAATAATTATAATGATTTGTTGATACTGTACTCCAAAGAACAATGTCAAGCAATGACATTTAAAATTTTATTTCCTTGGCTTTGAGTGCTTTTCTGCATTCAATGCGCACTGATTATTTACATCAAATAATGAATGCGAAAGAATGTCAACCTAAATTAACTGTCACGTTAAAAGATTAAAATATTTTGAAACAAATTAAAGCTTAGTTTTTAGTATAGAATTAACACAAAACTTATTATTTATTCTTGATTAATTGCATAGTTAGTTTTAATAGATTATTATTTATATACTTAATCTGTTGTTTATTTTCGTATAACTGCATGATAATTTTTCGGTCGATGATTATTTATATTTCTTAATTTATTTTTTATTAATCACTTTTCGAACAAATTATTAATGATCTTCCTATCCATCTTTCAAATTCTCTGACATAAAATTTTCAGACTGTAATAATTATAATAATATATATATTTTTTTAATTTGAAGTGGTTTAGAAGGATCTTTTCCATTATTATATATCCTGAAGTTATTGAGTTGAGCTTTAAAATTTTAAAAATTTTTTAATTAATTAAAAATTGAAATAAAATTTTCAAACATTATTTATTATTGTGCCTCTACAACTCAACTGATGTCTAAATCTGTATTTTTAGACTTAATGGTATTCTCAGCTAGCTTGTGGAGAATGGCAAATATGTGCCAACAGAAATAAGTGTCATGTATTAGAATGACAACTGTGATGATGCGAGATATAGATTGATGCAATTACTGCGAACATAACTTTCAAGTGTGAACCTCAACGTCAATTTTAACGTTCTGGTTCAAAGTGAACTTGAACGTTAAACATTGAGAAACTGTATATCAGAATCCAATGCTATTACAGGTCAAATTAAAAAAGCCTATGATTATGTGGGTGTAAAATAACCAGTTTTTAATGAAAAGTCAATGTATTTCGAATGTATAGTGTTGCAAAAGTAAAGGTCAAAGGTAAAGTGCGGCAATTGGAATTTCTTACTTGTAACAGCATGTCTTAATTGGAAAGATATCACGTTCGCTGGAAATGCTTCCCATACTAATTCCGGGCTCTCATTTATAACTATGTATTTTCTGTCATAAATAAAAACAATTACACCCACGGATTATCGGATGCCAATTTTGGTATATTTTCAAATTTAGTTGGCAAATTTTAGTAAAATTCAAGCATTTTAACTTCATTAAATTTTTTATTTTCAAATTTAGAATGAAATTTATCTCGTATATCTCCAATAACAACATTAGTATTCTGATAGTTTGATAGATATTTTTAAATCCTAAATTGCTATTATTGAAGGAAGTGATACGTCATTAACAATTATGTATTAAAAGGAAATTTAATGTTGGACATTACATGTTGTAAAATTAATTTTAAATAAATATTTTTTTATATTCTATTATGTTTTATTTTACCACGGGTTTGATCCTTTTTCTGTATATCATGACGATTGAGAATCATAGGAGCAACGTGTCGACGATTCCAGAAACCTTGATGAACAAGATTCTCTGAAGTGGAGAAATAATCATAACAAGAATCTAACAACCATTCTTGACTCAAACAATCTGACAATTACGTACTAGTGACGGCAGTATGTTACTGGTATGTGACATCTGTTGCCTCATACTTCTTTATCATTTGCAAAAACATGCTATCTCCTATGAAATGCGCTTTTTGCTTTATAGAAGGAAAACCTTCTTCTTTCGATTTGTAAAACTTACTGATGTATTAAAGGGCAATTATGTTAATTCAACCTTTCTCTATATTTCTAATCTATGATGACACTAGAGTTTTGTTGTATGCAGGATAATACAGGTTTTTAGATGATATATGTACATATCAAAAGGTCATTAAAAGGTCAGAATAAAAAAATAATTTTTAAAAGATTTATTTAAAAAAATCAGATTATATATTAATTGAAATGTTAAAATTTTTTATTCAAACAAACAAATTTGACACCTTTACAATGTTACGAAATGCCATTGAATTCATTATATTTTAGTTAAACAATTCAGTTTCACTATGACACAAAATTGAAGCAACCAAAAAATTTCAAAAATCTGTGCACCGCGCATTTATAGAAATTTGTCATCGATGACGACCATCTAATATGAAAAAAGAATTTTTATTGTTCCAAATGAGATGATTTTTTGGAGATCAATGTTTCTGTGTGTAATAAAACAAAATGTGTCCGTTTAAATAGCATATCTCAAAAATGAAGCATTTGATTTTAAAGTAAGATCCCTTTGTAAGAGTCTAAATATCGAAAGTGCTTTTGTACATGTAATTGTGTTAGCCCATGACCTCCATGAATACTAAATGTATATTAGTTATTACATTTAAATATTCTCTACACTCAAGGGCATGCAATATTGAGTTCCAAACTGATTGTTCGTACACAAGCATGGAATGAAAGTAAGACAAAATATCAATTTCAATATCATAATATCCAAATTTTCCATGGATATATAAAATTTGTATAGCAAAATCTTAATTTTTTATCGACAAATCGTTCTATCAACGCACCGTTTAGAAGGAGGGCGGGAATTCTGAAGGCGATATTTGCATTTATTTATTACTAAGTCAGCATGAAGAAAATATACTGCTTCAATCGTCAACATATTCGAACGTTTCTGGCTGCTGAAATTCGTTATTCTTTTTAAAAACGTACAAATGCGAGCACCAAAATTTTTTTCCTGGTTCGGCGTTCCAGTGCTACCATGAGTTACCTAGAGCCATTTTCTCTTTCTATCTTTAAAAGTTTGATGTTGCAATTGTTTACTAATCAAAATGAACATTATTATGCATGATTAGCTAATTTCCTTGAAGTCATGACAATCAGATGCAGCATTTCTGGATAAATATTTAAATATTACGGCTTTCTTGTATGGAATAAATTTGCATTTGTTCCATAAATGAAATGTAAATATGAATAAATATGCACTGATTCCATAAAAGAAATGTAAGTACCTTTTGTGAATAAATTTCAAATGTTTTCATCTAAAGCTGTGATTAATCCCTCCAGAAATAAAAATAATCGTATCTCTGCAAATTTTATAGATAAAAATGGGAAATTTTGTGAGTGCATAGATGGATGTAAAAGAAACATTTTACTACCGCCGTTGTTACACTATGGGGAACGTATAAAAATTTAAATTGTTTCACTTTTTATAATCAATCTTTTTAAAAGTGACTTTAATTTTTAATGTAACTTTGCATTTGGAATTATATGCCTGGGAACAATATTAGGATTGTTTTTCACTTTTTGGGAACACCCTGTATATAGCATTTCAAAAATATATTTGCTTCTAACATTTCTTGATTTTACTCTATTATTATTTCATTATAGTGAAATGTGTCTCTGCATAACATTTTGAAAAATTGAAATCCTATTCTTTAGATATGAAGCTGTTTGTGCCTTTTTTTATTAACAGCGCATTGAAAATTGATCTTTTTGGATTGGAATAAAATTGATTGATCTCCTTTCAAGAACGTGTATACTAGAGAAAAGTTAAATGCCAATTTAAATTATGATGCATATTCCCTCATAAAATTGAAACAGAATACCGTCATAATTTTCCTTAAATTTATTAATATTTGAAAAAATGACACTAAGTCAGATGTGATAAAAATAAGTGGTTTCGATACATTAAATGCATGGAGCGTTAACTTGTCATGACAAGGCGAATTTAATATAGGAACTATATAATATAAATATGAATTGTCACAGTATTTTTTGTATAACCCAAAGAAGTTATAGAATTAAAAATATACTCTTCGTTGAAAATAATGTCCACGCTTCTCTATATGTAATATTACGCTAACACTTCTCTACAGAAATTAAAATAAAAACTTCTTTATATCTATCAACTTGATAATATCTTTTATTTTGACAATTATCTCAAATATCTGAACGTTTTGTTTTAAATATGCAAGGTGGTTATAGTTAAAGTTAAGATTTGAAATGGTCATAAAAGAAAAACTACTGAACCAAATTTGTCAAATTTGGAAATAGTTTGAAGAAGGTCATAAAAATTTCTTTTCTGCCAAAAAAAAAAAAAATCGAAAACTCACCACAAGGAATAAAAATGTCACTGTATGCAATATTGTTAAGCAAATTAGGACATGAAGACATGGATTTAAATTGTGTTTAATTGTTTCTGGAACGTGTTACAAAACATATTCAATGTGTCTTATCTCAAAACCATTATTTACGGTGATAATCTAAACAATTTGTTGGAACTGAAAGTTGCGACACACCGACATGTGCGTAGCATCTCTCCTGATATTCCAAGAGCTATTGTTGAGAATGCAGTAATGCGATTTAACTTGCTTTTAGAAAATGGTGGACGCCACATTGAATATGCTTTGTAACACGTTTCAAAAACTATTAAACACAATTTTAACCGGTGTCTTCATGTTCTAATTTGCTGAACAATATTGCATGCAGTGCCATTGCTCCCCTGATAGTGAGTTTTTGATTATTATTATTTTTTTTTTTTGACGGAAAAGAAATTTCCATGACTTCCTTTAAACTATTACCAATTTTGATAAATTTGGTCCAGTAGCTTTTCTTTTATGACCATTTCAAAGTGGAACTTTAATTATCACCACCCTTTAAATCGAACCACCCCGTATATCACCACCCTTTATATATATACCACCCTTTATATTTGCTTTGATAAGACTTGTGATGGCTTCAGGATCTATATAAATACTTTTATCATTAATATTATATATCTTCAAATGTCTTTCAAATTTAATTTTTATTTGTAAAATATTTTTTCTTAATAAATTCAAATATTTTTATTAATGATATTAATTTGTTTAAAAAAAGCTTTCAAATACCATTATGAACATAACAATGAGTACCACTTTAGCGACTGGAAAATGAATCAATTTTGGTTTAGTTTAGTTATACTAACATCCTGTTTCTAAAGCAAAACTTGAGGAATTCTGAGACGGATCTCGTAGCTTCGAACCGCGATCAGATGACAAGAGCAAAATATTCCCTTCTCAAGTACCACACTAGCTTTATGGCTTTTGTTCCCGATGGAATTCGAAGTTGAATTGAAATTCGAAGTGTCCCACAGTTTGAAAATGAAAAATAAAATGTGAAGCTGTTTAATATGATATTTCAATCAAAATAATATTTCAGTCAGAATCAAGCATGTCAACATAACAAAAATTACCATTCTCATCACAGTAAAACAGATTTACCAACAATTTTACGTTATTATCTGAATCTTGGAGTACTCTGCATCAAAGATGGTCATCAAACTATAGCATGCCAAATTTTCGAATACACTTTATTGATACAAATTGCTTCTAATGTTTAATTTTCTAGAAGTTTGAATAAATATAAACAAAAAAATACTGCAACCTTTAAACTGTACGCCTTTATTTGTAAACAAAACGCCTTTATTGTAAACTAAAAGGCAGACACTAATATTTTTATTAAAAAAATATAAAATTGCCGAAACACAGAAACAAATGCGTGAGCCATTGATAGAAATATTTTTATCAATAATTTAAATAATTTTTATATTAAATATTCCATTTTTATTGAGAATCCTTTTTCTGGAATTAATTGGCATTTAGTTCACTTAGGAAATCTTTTTAAAATTTCTAATGATTTGCGATTTAACTTTGGCCTCAAGATTTAAGATTTATATAAGAAAAAAAGAGAAAAAAAAACGATATATTTTTTTTAAAATTAGTGCACGAATATATGCCCCGTTTTCTATTTCTTTCTTTTCTTGCAATACTAGCAATACTTATTTTTCACTTTCTGTTTCATATAAATTTCTTTATTCTTCACTATAATTATTATAGAATTTAATTTTCAATTTCATCCGAATTTCCCACTAGATGTTGCCTGGTACGGAATACAGAATAAAAATTGGATAAAAGTTCAACAATAATTGATAATAATGCTATGAAAAAGCTAATTAACAAAGATCTAGAAAATTGAAGACCTACAAGCAAGGAAAAACTTGAAAAAGAAACTAAAAAAATCCATTTTCACATACATAAAATTTTATTTATACAGCACCTAAATATAAAAATTAATAATTCTAAAATAAGGATAATTGACAGGATGCGAGAATCCAAAATTGTTTGAAAGACAATGAGACAAAATTCGCACTGGAACTTCAAAAAATTACTCTCTTTTAGATACAATTTTATTTTTACTGTTTTACTCTTCCATTTATAAACCCTGTCTCATGTAATAAGGACTAACTCTCGCAAATGGTCATAATGAAAAAATAATAATTTTATTGCTGGCAATTAGTTAAAAAGACAAAAATTCTCTACTTTGTACGGAAGAGAGTTTCTGAAAATAGTAATATACGCTAACGGCGTATTCTGCATTATGTATTTTTTCCGGAAATTATGTCTTCAGTGTTGAGTATGAATCATTATCAGAAGTATGACCTAACATGCTAATGAGTATGAGTCATAATTAGTTGTTCTGTTACTGAGTGATAAGGAAATACTATCATTAAATAAAATTGTGGATTCTTTTCTTCAGTTTTAGTTCAGAAAGTTACATTATTTTTTTTCTATTTGGGATGATAAGTGTCATAATATTATGACCGTATAAGTATATATCATTTGTAATCAAACATAATTTGCTATAATAACTTTCTTTTTATTTACATTTCTGAATTTGAATAACTTTTGGGTCCGAAATTAGCGATACTTTGTTTAATAAAAAAAAATTCTAAATTATATGAATTAGAGAGACGTAACCAATGAAATAACAAACTGTAAAATATACTTTATTCAAAAATGTTTTAAATTGAAATGATTTAGGAATAGAAATATTTTTTGCAATACATTGATACAATAATAACATTCCAACTATAACATTCTTTATTTTTTCCAAATTTTAAAACGTTTTTACTTATGAAAAAAAAAAAAAAAAAAAAAGGTGATATCTTATCAAAAAGTGTTAATACATAAATAAGTTTGAGCATTGAAATAAAAAATACATATTGACGTAGTCCTTCTACACCACATTAAGTTGAGAACGGCGTGAACTTTGATCCCAACTTTGAACCAATAACTTTGAGTCTAAGTAAAATGAACACGCACTACTTACTGACTGCGGTTACAGCGCTACCTGACAGCAAACAGCTGATTAGGTTTTCTATATCAAAAACGGTACAGGATATGAAAAAAAAATAAAGGTTAATTACAAATTGTTGAAAATCTGTGATTTAATATGAAAATACAAATAGAGCAATAATAAAACTTGTAAAGTTCGCATTAGATAGCTCGCGATTTTTTAAACTCGGGACGTAACTACAGGAATGAATGAAATTTGCCATGAAAAATGTCGAAGTAGTCATTGTGGCTGACAGAGAGCATTTCCGACATTGAAAATAAAAGTATTTTCTAATAACGAATAGTTCTGTTTCATTTCTAACGTTTTCCTGGCATAAGACTATTGTAAATAGCGGAAAAAAAATTACGCATTCTTTTCTTAGTATCACTGCCACGTATCCAAGCACATTTTCATACCACAGTGTAGATTACTAAAATTGTGTTACTAACTTTTTGCTTCATATCTTATATCATTTTTGAGATGGGAACTGTGATTCCCTTATTTGCCGCCAGATGACACTGTAATTGATCTCACTATGTAACGCATCTATAAGAATCTCACACCTTTCTAGCTTTATTTTGACTATCAATACTCTGATAAAAATTCAATTACATTGAAAAATTAAAATTTCTTTAAAAAGATATTAATTAAAAAATTATTAATGTATTTGGAAGGTTATTAGTGTTAGTAGAATAATTAATATTCTAGTATGATAATAGATAAACAGATTATATACAAATTATAATATATATTTTGTAAATGGACTAATAAAGAAGGATCGTGATGACGAAAGTAGGATCATTTGGTATCATGATTCTACTATGGCGTCACCATTTTCGAATTTCAAATTTCAATGTTTTGCACATCAGTAAATTAATAATTATAGACATAATGATGAATTAGAGAAATAAAAACTAAAAATTAGAAAATTGTCGAGTAAAATCTTATGAATTAGTTTATAAAAAGAAGGAACAAATTCTGTATTCTGAAATTTTGAAGGCGTTATAGGCGGGAAAAAATACGAGAGAGCCAAAGCTCTAAAACACCAATAAATATCATAAGAAATAATGAAAAGAAAATATCATAAGGAATAATGAAAAGAATCCTAAGCATTCATTATTTAAAGCTTAAAAATATTATTATAGCTCATGTTTTACAAATGAATTAATTAATCAAGGCATTAATGTCATCAATTCTAAGAAGACATTTAAAAAACGTTGTCTGAAGCTCTACTTTATCTTTAACTGTGAACAGAAACATTAATTGAGGATTAAGAAGCTACTAAAAAAATGTGATGATTAATATGATATTATAACTTCAAAGAAACTTGCCTTCGGAATTCGACAGAAATACATTTGACACAAATGCAATTTACAAAATGATTAACAAAGGAGGAAAACTATTTTTTCAAATTAAGAAAGAAAATTCAAAATTAATTGTGAATTTAGAGTACATGTTCCTATATTAAAGAAAATGGTAATATCAATCTTATATTTATGGATTTTATGAAGTGTTTGGAGGAATGATTTTGAATATGTCAAGTTTATTAAAAACTAGCCGCCTTTGGCGACCAGCCGGTTAGCCAGTATTACCGCTTGCAACAATTTTCAGTTAAATATTTTTAGTAACTAGTCTCTTAATAGATTCTCAAGCAAAACATTTTTAATCTTCAAATTTTGAAAGTCATACCAAACTTATACTGTTGCTTAGATCGCTTCGTTCAATTTACTACATATATTTTGCTAATTTGTGGTCATTTCCGGTAAAACTTACACTTTAATTTAAAGTGGAAATGATGAAATTGCAATTAATATAAAGATATTTTTTAATAAAACCAAGCGTTTTATTTTATTTATCATCTTTATTGTTATTTATTTATTATTATTATTATTGAATATGAGTATTGCGAACAGAATTGCTCGGTATTTAAGTGTTATGTGAAGTACAAAATATTTTTCATCATTTATGTAATATCTCAAACAATAATTCAACAAAAATATCTCAGATTCAGCATAAAATTCAGTTTTTAATTTTGCTTTCAAAAGGATTGAAATGAAATCAATAATAATATTTTGTTCCGGCCTATAAATATATTTCAAAAATTATGAAGTCTAAATTTAATGCAGTAAGGTATCATATTCTGAGAAATATTCTGGACACACCAAATTTTAAATAAATGAATGAATGTTTCTATTTTCCACGATCAACTAAGACTTATTTATGAAGTTTTGAATGTTAAAAATTTAGAAAAACTTAACATTTTCATAATCTTAGGCCAATTAATCTTGAGAAACCTGCGTGCTGATTGGCGTATTTTCTTTGAAACGATAGATGGAAAATCTAAAATTATCATTTATTATTGAATAGTGATATTCAAATTTTCATTAATCAGTCAGTTTAAGTGA
>JAPMOR010055896.1:3693-17288 GCA_026543865.1 Argiope aurantia | reverse complement strand
TACTAAAGAGCGGTTAATATTGGTTGATGGTTGAATTATATCTGATTTGAAATTTTGAATCAAAGATAATGTCAATTAATTCATGGTTTGGGTTTCAATACCATCCACAATCTCCTAAATGCAAAGTTAGGCCTATGTTACACTCATTACAATATTTTACCTTTGTATCGTTTCTGTGTTCTTTTCCTTTAATCAACCATGTTTATCTCCGTATTTTAGAGGCTCTGTGTGTACTTTTACTTTCTTTACGGATTAGCTATTTAGTAGATTTGAGAGAAGACATTCTTATGAAAATTTGAATGAATCCATTCAGAGAAAACTGGTTTATCCGGGTATTCAAATACAAATTAATATAACAACTATAAAATAAAAAAAAATAAGCAAAGAAAATTTGGAACATAGATATATCAAATTTTGTATCAAATCCGTCTGTACTTTATCATGCATCTACGCACGCAGCTCCGAAACTTTAACATGACAAGGTAAATGAAATGTCATTCAAAGTTTTCATCTGAAGTGTACATTTTTAACAGTTTTTGAACCATATCTTTAAAAAGGATGTCCGTTGATCTACACTTTCACATGAATATATATACGATAATTCCAAAAACTGTATAACCTGAGTAAATAAAATTTGATACGTGATTTCGTTACTAAAATCTTGATTTTAAATCTGTCCGAAAAAAGATGCGCAAAATACATTTAAAAAGTCAGAGCCCTCTTGGCATTCACAGCTTTGTCCAAGTTCCTCAATTTAAACGAGCGAAGAGAAGGGGATAGTAACATTGTTTAAAAAGTATGCGAGAAATTTTCGAGCAGGCAGTACTCAATAATTTATCCTTATAACTGAACTTCTTAAATATTATTGATATTCTTTGATTATGGAGTGAATTTTACTCTAAAGTGTATGACTAATTTTTAGGGAGTACCAGAAACACTTACACCTCCTTAATTAATAATTTCATAAACTAAAAATTGCACTATACATGTCCTAAGTCGTATATGCATTCGATTTTAAATGCCATTTTCACTCATTTCTACTGCCTACAAAATTAAACTGTGCATTTGTCCTTCTTCGAAAAATCCACGATGCAATATTTATTGCTCTTTCGTTCATACCAAGGTTCTGTTATGTGACAAAAAACACAAAGAAACTACAATAAAAAACTAGTTGAATATTAAAGTTCACTCTTTAGCCTTGTAGATAATATAGAAATATTCATAATATAATTGCGTTTTATAAGAAAGATATCAGATGGGGATCTTTTGCTTCGTATTTGACTTTATTATTATTATTATTGGCATATAAAAAAAAATTTGACATAAATCATAAAAAGGCAAAATTAAAAAGTTTGTAAAAGAAAAAAAAAAAAAAAAAATTGAGATTCGTGAAGATTTGAAATTTCGTGGTTTTAAAATATTATAATATAATCACCGTGACCAATAATTTCCTAATAATTTCAGTATATACAATCGTTAAGAAATGTCGAGGTTTATAATACCTTATTATTAAATCAATTTAATTCAGATAATGTAATCGAGTAGTGTTTAAAAATTTTGGTAGCCCGTCAGCCGCCGTTGAATTTAAAACAACAGCGTTGCCCGAGGAACACCACTTGGAGGTCGGCTACCAGAGTCCCTCGAGGCTGTCCTCTCACACACCGTTTTTTATCTCTCTGGACAGCCCCGGGAGGTCGAAGAGATCTCGACCTCCCTCGATATTTAAAATTGATTTGAACTTATTTTTAGAATATTTACTAAGATTCTATAATTGATTTAATGGCCTTTGATTTTTTTAATTAAATTAATTTGTGCGATGTATTAATATATATATATATATATATATATATATATGAGGGTGGATGTTATATCATTTGATAATTTCTCTTAATTTATTGCTTTTACTGCTGATTTATGCCCTACAAACGTTTTTTTTAGCTTTAATGATAAATAGACGAATTTATTAAGAGCAGTTTAAAATTATTAATTAAACATTTTTAATTTTTTTTAAATCCTTGAATAATAACAACTGATTTTTTTTCTATAAATTATGAATATATATCGTAATTGCCATCGTTACTAAACTGTAGCTGTAATATTTTATATACTGTACGAAAATCATAATTCAAATCGATAAAAGTTTGCAAGTATGTTTAAATAAAATTCAGGTCTGTTTGAAAACAAATTTGTACTATGTTTTCAATTAAAAGCGAAAGGAGAAGAACAATTTTTGTTAAATATTTCATTCGCTATATGATGTTTCTCAATTCTAAAAAAGAGCTTGAAGCTCCTTAATTTTCACTGTTTTTCTAAAAAAAAAAAAAAAAAAAAACACTTTATAATTAATGAAACTGATCAAACTGTTTTCATTTTTAAAACGCGTTAGATAGTGTATTCTTTAGTTCCTTCCATAATTCAAATACAATCATCGCAACGACGGAATATCTCGTACTCCGAAAAATTCCTACAGCATACTTCATTGAATATTAATTTGTTAAACATGATAGTTCAGATAAATGAGATGAAATTTTCGTACTTCACAATTTCGCCAGCGAAGGTGATAATGTCGCCAAAAATGATACAACCGACACTAAATATTATAACTTGTATGGTGATATTGGGTTGTTCGGAAAGTAATTTCATTTTTTCCCGACAGCTGATTTAATTGTATTTTTTTTGCACCCAACTTCACATTTAAGCCGTATAATTTTTATATGCTTTGAGAGCTCATATAGCAAGGCTTGTGTGTGAAAAATTCCAATTAATTCTAAGCAGTAGTTTTTGGTTGGTGCCCTTTTAAAAATGGAGAGCGATAAGCAGCATTTTCGACATATCTTACTGTTTTACTACAGAAAGGGTAAAAATGCTGTTCAAGCCAGAAAGAAATGGACTTATGTGTATGGAGAAGGTGTGTTGACAATATGCCAGTGCCAGAACTGGTTCGCTAAATTTTTTAGACGGTAAAACCTTCACCTCAAATGAGGAGATCAAAAACCACCTCGATCCAATTTTTAGCAGCAAAGACCAAAAATTTTATGAGCGGGGAATTATGCTACTACCAGAAAGATGGCAAAAAGTGTTAGACCAGAACCGCCAATATATAATTTAATAAAGTATTTGTTTATTATATGAAAACTGTCTTTCATTTCACACAAAAAAAAAATTACTTTCCGAACGACCCAATAGAATTATTAAATATTTTGTGTGTTTATATTGTATGTGTTAGCAAATAAAATATTTTGTTTTTTTAAAAATATCCTCATAGTTAATTTTCTATAAATGACAAATATTTTTATTTCATATATTGTTTTACCTTTTAGCTATTTTATATCACCAAATTTTTTTGTATGAATATTTTACAGCAACGCTTTGAGATTTTTTTTCAGTATTTTTTCTCTTCAAAATTTTGCCATATATTTTGTATCCAATGGTTATTCTGCATTCATTATCTTTTAAATTTTATTTTCATATTTATTAGCAGTTAAAAAACAAAAAATCAATTTCTTTGGAGAATTCCTTTTTTACTTCAAGTATTTTTTTTCTTCTTTTTATTGAACTTGTTTACCGTTTGCATGCATGATAAAATAAAGTATTACTACAATAATCACCTGCCGACGAAAGATCGCCAAAAATTTTATTATTTTTTTTAAAAAGTTTTGAAAACATTGGTTAAATACAAAAAAAAAAAAAAAATCGCCAATGCTTTCTTGTTAGTCTATAGAGTGTATTCGCCAATAGCATGCTGCTAGGCCAAATTTTGTCGTATGGCGTGGCATTGATGCACACGTAGTCAAAACGTCTATTTTCTAACTAAAATCCGAATTTTAAAATTAGGAAGTTGTCTATAAATGTATAAATTGACTGCAGCATGAAATGCCTAAAAAATTGAATGTAATTTTCTTATTTTGCGTCAGATGGACTAAACATTTTAGGAAAATTATACAGTTCTTTGAGTTTTCTCAAAAATGATAGAACACTTTCCGTAATAATTTTTTTTATATAAGTATACATAGTATGACAAGAAAAGATATATTATGAACTTAAGAAAATATATTACATGTGTATTTTAAATTAAGGAATTTACAAGAATAGGTGTCATTTCCGAATAAATTTTATATTTTGAAAATAATTGGCATAAATCTTAAAAAGATGGTAATTATTGATATTGAAGGTTATTAATATTGATTGGAAATAACGATATCTGAAAAGGAGTACGCAAATGATATTTATATAAAAAAATATCTAACATGATGAAATGGCACAGATATTGCCTTCTGATTTTGCGATGTTTATAATAGATGAATTATTTAAATTATATAAATTATCAGAAATTGTTATTTCACTTATTTGATCTTTTGACGACCTATTTACTAAATTTTGAAAAGAAAGCTTTGCACAGAAATTCTCTTTTTATTGTTTTATTAATGATTAGACACGATTCAAAATCATTCATAATAAAATTCAACACAATAATAGAGAAATAAAAATTGCTGTAGTTTGATATTTCATTTTGCTAAACAATGAATATAAATGGTGAATATCGTTTTTTTTAATGCTTGGATAATCTCTTGCTCTACAATTTTAATAATTTAATCGAGAAAATCTGCTTGCGTACTGAAATGATATGTTGAATATTTTATATGTTTTTAAGCTAAATGTTCATTTTTTTTAACACTTTTGGAGCTTTATTGTAATTTTACATGTTAAAATTATAAATAGCAACTTTTTTCTCTGTTTATATATACTGACGATAATAGACCAGTTTGAAAGAGAAACAAGACAATTTAAGTGATATTCGAAAAAAAAAATTCTCCATTCAGAACTCCATAAAAAAAAATTTTCTGAAAAACTAGAGAATAATATAAGGTTTTCGTATTATTTTGGGGAAAATTTCAATAATTATTCTTCGATATTAAGTATTTTGCAATGGTGCAAAGGAATGTTATGCTTATTTATCCCAAGGACAAGATGGTTGCTTACTATAATGATGATCAGCAAATAATCAGTCAATCATCAGATACTATAATGAAGATACAAAGCTATGCACCGCTTCCAATATAGCAAATAATTTTTATCAAAAACTTCATTGAGTGTAAAAAAGGATCCTTAATTCCACATATTCAAATCTTTAACATTCTTCCGTTAATTCATACGTCACCAAAGGACAAGCAAGAATGCCAAGTACAACGTAAGTAATGAAGATTAAAATTTCACGAAATTTCAAAAGAAAAAAAAGACCTCTTGCAAACAAAGATTAGCAAAAAGGCGTCTTTTTTTATTGGATAAAATATCTTACAGTACAGCGGTTTTGCATACAGTACTTGCAAGAGAAACTGAAATTTACTTTGTAACTAAATTTAATGCCAAAGTTGCTACATTTCATGGCGCATGTGCAAAGTGTTTTTTAAAAAAAAGAAAATGTTTATAAAAAAGACGTTTAAGAGAAAAAAATTTGAAGTAACGGCCGAAAACAACAAGTGGATATTCCTGAAATATAGCTTTCGACTGTAGCTCGGTATAAAATCTTAATAATTGTCTTTTTTTCATTTTTTGATAGTGCTACCTGTTATTACATAACACTCAGATGTATAAAACATTTCAAGAGAGCATTTTTATACCGTTAGTTTTGCTGTTTGTAAAATAGAAATATATTATGAAAACATTTTGAGTCAAATATTCGGTAATTAGGGATTTATTTGGCGACCGACTAACTAAAAAACAAACACCATAAGACGCCAACAATATAATTTGGCTTCTAACGACATTCTAACGAAAATCTGCTGTATATCCAACGGACATATATAAGAAGAAATTTTAAAGTTAATAGACGGCACAATATGCAAAAATAAGGTATATTTTATTTGATTAGAAACTTGACGATTATTGCAATGGAAATTGTATTTCACAGTGGAAAACGAACCGAATTTCTTATGTGATAAATAAAAAATTCTGAAAAGGTCCAATTCGCAAAATTTTATTAATCAATAATATTTAGCCAAATTGAATCTTTTTTAAAAAAATCGCCAAATTTAAATTATGGAAATAAAAAATAGTTATCTGACTCGTCAGTAAAATACCAAATCTAACGGGCATCAGATATGCAAATAATATTTCTGATTAGTTATATCGAGATATTTTAGCAAATTGTTATTCGAGCGACATTTAACACTTAAAATTCAATTGTACATCGTTTCTTGGTCCTACAACCTGCGCAAAGCTTTCTTAACATTTCTAGCAGGAGCTTGCTCCTTCGTCTCAGGAGCCTTTGCCTTTGCTGGCTGAGGCACTTTCGTCTTTAAAGTTAAACGCTCCTTCTGCTTTGGTGCGCTTAACTTCAAAGGCGCTGGTACTTTTGCCTTCAAAGGTAAGTTCTCCTTTGACTTAGGAGGCAAGGACGGACTAACCTGAGAAGGAAGAGGGACTTCCTCCCACTCCATGTCCTCCATGCAGTCCACTGGCTCCCAGTCCATGGCCTCCTCGTCGCTGCAGCAGTTCCAGTCCATCATGTCGGGACCTGCAACGAGATCTAAGAGCAAACCAAAACAAGACATATCTTACATCAGATGTTAGACACAGATAAATAATGTAAATCAAATGATTTTATTAAGCAATCAGCAAAATCAAACAAAAATAAAAATCTGCTCAAAATCTCAAATTTTATGCACGCAAGTGAATATTCAACACTTTCACTGAAAATGACGTCTTTAATTGTGAAATTGGGGTTCCATGAATTTTGACCAATCAGATCCATTGTTTGCGAAGTGAAAGTTGAAGTTGAAGAATCTGAGGTTGCTCACAATGACAAAATTTCTTTAAAAATAGTTATATTTTTAATTTTATATTAATAATTCGCTGTAGGATATTAGGATCACTTTCTAAAATTTAATTATATTTTCAAATTTCCTTTCCAAATAAATCAGGTTTTAAATTTTTTGCCGAAAAGTTAATACTTATGGAGCTTATATAATTTTCTGTTAATGGGAAGAGGAATTAAGGTCTGATGAAATGAACCTTCATTATTTTTAAAAAGTATATAATTCTCTTTTAACCAAAAGCGTTTACATTTAGTGCTCGAAAAATGATCTGAATTCGATTTTTTTTTTGTCAAAATATGCTCAACGTTGTGTTAATATAATTTTTCTAATATCACTTTTACCTTTCGTGATAAGAAAGGGGCCAGCTGACCCTAAGAGTCGTATTATCGCGCTTAATTTGTTGAAACATTTTAAATCTTTCTAATGACGATAAATTTACATGCGGGGTTTTGGATTTTTAATTATTTTTATAAACAAATGAAATAACAAAACATAATCTTTACATTTCGTATTTACATTTTCATTTTATTTACATTTTGTTTTGCAAATGCTAGTCTTTTCTCTGAAATGTGGATACTTTATTTTTTTCCTTTAGCCCTGGTTGTAATGTTTTTGGCACAGTTATTGTTTAAGTGATCTTATACAAAACATTTATAATTATAAAATATTTATAACACAAGAGATGAATTTCAACTATACGGTTTGCGTCAAAAAACAAACTGAATCACCACACTGGTATGGAGCCACAGGAACTGATTAACAAGCTATGGTCGCAATTTTTGAATCAAGTAATGCTGCTTTGATTTGTGCTATGCTTAAGCTTTTCATGGTGCATTTCAGAGTATGTTATAGTAGCCTATTATAAGGCTTGATAAAAATGCACGGCCGAAGTGAAGATTAGTGTGCACCAGCTATTTGTCACCAATATTGCAACCCATCGGATCCCTCTTATAGCAACTGTACACTGCTGTTTTGTTTACTACTTTTTGCAATGGTGGAGTTGTACATAAACTACAATTTCATTATGAAAAATGTTAAATTAAAAATATTTAAAAAATCGATTAAAGATTTTAATTTTGTTCTTTATTATAATTAAAATTTATTAAATAAAGAAAGTTAAGCTTATAATTAAAAGTTATTTTCATCTTTCTTGTTTTAATGTGAATACGAACAGAAAATATTTATTCTTTTGCAATTTTTAATTGTCAGTATGCGCTTTAAAAAATCGTCTGCATTCTCACTTTAAAAGACAGCTGCAATGGAATTCTTCGCAGTTCTGGTAATTCTTTTGGTGTTATAACGGTTGGTTCCCTTCATAATTTGTTATGTCGGGAGTATTTCGAACCTGTAGAATGGATGAAGGGTGAGTTAAATATGCATATATATATATTTTACGAGTTGATGAAGTTAGGAAATGATGCTTGTTTGAAATTTTGTATTGAGAATGATTTAATATCGAACTGGAAGAATGGAGGAAGGGTGAGTGGAATATATTTTTTTACGATTTGATGGAGGTGGGAAAAGTATCTTTGTTTGAAATTTTGTATGGAAAATGTTCCGATTGCTTATTTCTCCGTTTATTCTTTTCTCTTGGTTAAGTACTGTTTCTGTTATCCACACAATCTTCATGTTCAATGTGCTAGCGAAGCTACTAGGTTCCCGCTCCCGCTGCTAGCGAAGCCGTAGGATGTTTTTTTAAGTTAAAAAATTCTGCCCGGTGCCTTCTACAGATGCCGAAGGCATCTGTAGAATGCACCGGGCAGTATGAAAGAAAAAAAAACAAAAAAAAAACAATCCTTATTAGTAAAAAGTCCTAATTAGATGGCGGGAAATGGTATCCGTAACTGTTCCGCGGAGGTATTTGTTTATTTTGTCCGCCATCTTTATTGGCGAGTTGGCATTGTTGGCGCAGCTGGGTGCACACTAAAATTCACTTTTACCAAATGCACTTCTCTGATGATAGAATTATGGACTCTTTCTTAAGTCATTTTTATTACAACCATCAAAATGGTCTCAACCATCGTGAATCTACTGCTATTTGGATGCATTGTGATCCAAATAGCAGTAGATATACGATGATGATGACAAAGTCCTGAACTTAGCATATAAAATTAATTTTAATTGAAAACAATTAATGCTATACGACAAATTGCTTGAAATAATTGAGCTATGAATTCATTAACTTTTTAAAATAAATGCATTTCATTGAATCTTTTCTATTCGCCAAGGACGCCAGCTATGCCATGTCAGTATATTAAAAAATAACAACTAAATACTCCAAGAGCTGAAATATTCATCAAATATTCCAATTTTCTGTTGATAAGCGTTTCCAGATTGAATGCAGTATGCAATTCAATACATAACTTTTATTTAGGTAAAATATACTTAACCAAAATTGTAACAAAACATCGTTGTTAACTCAAATTGAATACTGAATAAATGCAAAATATCAAGATATTATATTTTAATATTGACGAAAGATTCGGATGGCTCAGATAAAATCTGGACTGAAACGTAGTTCAGCGTATTTCCTTACAAAGCCAACAATGCCAATAGAGAGGTCAAAATGAAAAATCAAAATGGTTGACAAAAACCGTTTTACAGTATTGTTTATCAGGTCAGCCATCTTCATTGGCGATTTAGTGTTATTGGCATCCTTGGCGACGTGAAGAGGCATCTTAACTGGATTCGAATCAAACTCGGAATTCCGAATATATTCGCATGTTATAATAGAGTTCCTGCCTTCTTTAGTGTATATATTATGTTTGAAGTCTGCTATCTGTATTAATTTCTTATTCAGGAAATGCGATAAAAGAATCGAAAAGGGTGTTAAGAAATGTAATAAAATCGAGAATATGCAGAGGAGTTCATAAAAGCTGCAAGAAACTTTCGTTTTTTAATAATTTCTCGTAAACGTAGTAAAGAAAAATTATAGCAACCTTCAAATAATTTGAACTCGAGATTTTGACGAATCTCCTCGGTTTAGGTCTCCCTCAGTTCGAAAAACCTATTTTCGGAAAATGTCCGTCCGTCTGTCTGTCTATGATAAAGATAACTACCAAACAAATTGAGCAAGATGAATAAAGTTTGGTATTCAGGCTTAGTGCTACATTTCTAGATTTCTTTTAGATTGTGAGTAAAACCCGTTCAAAGAAAGTTTGTATGCCCGCTGAATATAAATAAGTTCGATAAATAGAAAACGAGGACAGAGTTAGACAGATAAAATTCGGTACACAGATGTAACATTTGGTAAAATCCTAGATGGACCCACCTCTTGGCGACTTATTTGAAATCTCGCCAAGTTGATGAAATAAAATAAAATAAAAATAATAAAAGCCAAATAAAATAAAAATAATAAAAAATGAAATAAAAATAAATAAAAAAAATCCGTCTAGGTTGCCACATTGGCGACGTTATCACCACTCGTTTGGCGAGAATTCAAAACGACGCCAAGAGGTGGGCTGTGCTAGGATCCATCCTAACATTTTTATTATAGACTTCTTTAACATCTATTACATCTTTATTATTTATTCGGAAACATATTTACTATAGACACTTATCAAATTTCGAGTGAAGTCTTACTAATGATTGGCAATCCGTCGTTCTGTATTTTAGCGTTTGCATGTAGAAATATGTAAATACAATGATTTAAATATATTAGATTTGATACATGATTTGATAGTTAGAAATGCAGTTTTATGTTAAATTTTTGTTTCAATTGGTTGAAAGGAAAGAGTTTGAAATCCAAATTAAATTTTTGGATACTATGAACTGAATGCCAGGGATTAATCGCCAAATAACTCGCCAAGGATGACACGATAGATTTATCAGAAATGCTGAATTCCCTCCAACAGTTTATTTTTTGTAACAATTGTACGCCAATGCCCTTCAAGGTAATTTTTGGGATTACACCTATATTAGAGATTATAAGAGAAATTTGTTTTGGGGGAGGGGGGACCACTCCTCAAAAATTTCTCTAAATTTTATTCATACACATATATACATCCAATTACAAATAAAACGATGACGTGTACAATTAGTTTTTGATACGTCACCCGTAATGTAAAAGTATCATTTAATGAAATATTTCATTAAACATTTTTCTAGGCATAAACAAAGTATCACATTTGTGTTTACAAAATTAGCAGAAATAGGGTTATTCTTAAATTTCGAAGGACTAATTAAAAATTTAGAAGAAAACATTTATTTCAATAATGCACATTTATTCTGTTTAGAAAAACTGTCATGTAAATAGTAGTCTAAGAGTGCATCATTCAATCATCAGGATTTCAAAGAAATTTACTAATCATGCATAATTATGTTCATTTTCATTTGCCGATTGTTGAACTTCACACTTTATAAAGAAGTTATAAGAAAATTAAGAAAATAAATATTTATTAAATCCCAAAGAATAATGAAATACCGAAAAAGAGAATAAATACTTTGATCTCACTAAAGTGCTTACTAAAAAAAAATGAAATATTTCAGAAACAAGAAACGCTTTCGTATGCTGACAGTTTATGCTATATGAAACCGTAATGTCGATATAGTTGTAAAAGAATACAAACCGCGTGTTTCGAAATCGCACCATTCTTCTGTGAAGTCTATTCAGTGTGTGATTTCGTCACTATAAACCTCAAGGTCCTGGGAGGATGAGACGTTATATGTTATGCAGAAGTTGATATTTCGTTTTGTTTTTCAAGTAACCTTCATGCTAATGTGCGAACAGTCAGTCTAAAACTGAAGGTTATAAAATCGATAATGTTTCAACTTAACAAGTAGCATCCGTAGAGTAAATAACTGCACGATCGACTTGTAGAAGTTTACAATTGGGTTCTACATTAGATGAAAAATCTTTTTCTGAGGATATTATTATAAAAAATTTGGACATTACTATAAAAAATTTAAAAATATGAAATATTATGAATATTATTACGTTATTCGTGACAGAAATATTAATCTTCAAAATAACCACTTTTGGAGGGTTAAAAATCCATTCCTCGTATAACAAATTCATTATCAGTGGTAATTTTCAGTGACTTTATTATATATTTAAATTTTTAGAGACTCTATATGGTTCCATTTCCAACAAAAGTATGCTGAATCATGGCTTGTGTATACACTTAGTTTTGAATAGCATTTTGACTGAATTAAGGGATTGTTCCTTTATCTGCAACTTTCTTAGTATATTCTTTGTAGATATTGACAAAAGAATTCCAAAAATCTGTTTCAAAGTCAGAAGTGATGAACTCGATCGCAAATGTGAAAGTATTGTTTTAATAATGAAACTTCGTATACATCATATGGAATATTTTAAGACGTTTATTTTGAGCAAGTTTCTAAATCCTTAAAAATTCATGGATTATCTTATTATTTTTAAAAAAATTAATGAAAGTTACTAAATGTTTTGTTATTTTCTGTTTCTGTGCTATAAATGAACTTTTGCAATATGCATATTATCCTTAAAAATTACAACAGCTCTCTCCCAAACACTGATCAGATGTTGATCAACTTTGGGGGATATATATAAATATATTTTTGTTGACTCATTAATAATTGATATAATCATCAAATAAAACTATTTTCTTTTGTACGGCTTATTAAGATGTCTTCTTATTGCTCTATGCAAGTTAACCTTCCGAAAATTGCGATGACGTTCTAGAGATTCTATGTATTCCCTCGTATACTTAAGCAACAGACACCTGTTTTCTGTTATGCTATCTTTATCTGCATCTTCTGAACGCATAAAATTTAGAGGATTATTAGTTACGTTTCTTCTAATTTAGTCATGCTTTCTTAATACTAAACGACGAACATTCAAAAAAAGACATTGATTTTCCTTAGAGCAAAATTTTGTCAAAGATTGAGATCAGAAATTTAATGAAATAAATTATTAATAGAATGATCGTTTTGATAGTTTGCCTATTTTGAAAGCGAACCTAATTCTTTTTTATGTATATCTCCGGTGATTTTAAATATCTGTAATTTTGTATCTGAGAATTTTTAATTATTCAAAATAATTTAAAACATCAAAATATGTCGTTTCTAATTCAAAATGTAGAATATTATATTCGTTTTTTCGAGAGTTGTCAGAAATGAGCTGTTCTATCTGCCGCCCACAAGAATTTGTATTATCCGAACCCCATAAAGCACTATGGATGTTGAAATCACCTACGAGCAAAAAAGATGAAGGAATTTGATCAATTAAATTGTTTAAGTCTCGTTGAGTAATGATTTCGTTGGGAGGTAAATAAACACAGCTAATTGTGACTAAAGTTAATACGTGATTTTGTACAGCCACAGCTTGCAGGGATGTCTGTAAAGTGAGAAATGTGCTAGGATGTAAATTAGATGTTAAGATGCAGACACCTCCGACAGGGCGAGTTCCTGTAGTTGCATCCTTCCGAACAGAATGATAACCACGCAATTTCAAAGAAAAGTCTGATTTCAAGTAAGTTTCTTCAAGACAAAAACAGGTGGGATGAAATTTATTAATCATAGACTTGATGTCAAAAATTTTGGAACAAAGACCACGACAGTTCCAAGAAAGAAAAAAAAACCCATTAAGAAAGCGGTTTTTTAGGAGGAATGGAAATATTTGTTGAAGTTGTATGATCACATCTCATCTCAAGTTCCTCTTCATCCTCAGATGGATGGAGTTTGAAATCAGGGCTATTGGACGTGTCTCCAAAAACTGAAGGCATGTCGTTGTGAACAATACCCTATGACGCTAGTCTTAAGGCCACAGAGTTCTCCAAAATTGATTTCTTAAGTTTAATA
>JAPMOR010055876.1:0-66978 GCA_026543865.1 Argiope aurantia | reverse complement strand
ACTCCTCCTGGTCCATAACCTCCGGCTCCACCTGGTCCAAAACCTCCAGCTCCACCTGGTCCATAACCACCGGCGCCTCCTGGTCCGTATGGTCCGGCTCCTACAGATCATAAAATATATAAATATCTATAATAGTAAATAATGATACTAAAAGATTTCAACCTTTTATATGACATGCAATCTGTAACAATGAATTCCACAAAATTGGATACTTTCAGCAATCCTGTGTGAAGATAACCAAACATAATAGTCGAAAACAATATTTCTTTGTATTTGTAATAAAAATATATTCTTTTAATGTTTAGTTTCCTGTTTTCCAGTTAGTGTTCGTTTTCTCTTCTCTTATGTATTTGGCTATTTCAGTTTACTCCTCTTCTATGTGTACCTATTCCTTACGACCGAACTACTCCTATATCAACTTGGGCAAGGATGGAACGTTTATAAAAAAGGGAAATATAAATATCCCATATAGAGTGTTAGTCAATACAAACAACTATCTTGAGAATATTAGTCAAATTTTCTTAGGAAATACATTTTATTTTCTCTTTTTAAGTTCAGTGAACATTCAGAGTATAATCAATGCATCTAAAATTATTTTCAAAAATTTAGTATTTTGCTCCGACGAATATTGCATTAGAAAAATTCAAATATTCAAGCACAATGTGGCAATTGCAAAGAAATGAAGATATTATCAAATTATAGTTTTAGAATGTTGAAAATACTACACGGAAAAAATTTAAATAGGATATTTTGAAGATTTGGTACCCAAATACTTTAAACATCTATGAATAATGTTTAAAATCACTCTACCTCCTGGTCCGCCTGGCCCTCCTGGCCCACCGGGACCTCCTGGCGCTCCAGGTGCTCCTCCCGGACCAAATCCAGATCCACCACCTGGACCAAATCCAGCTCCACCTGGTCCAACGCCGCCAGGACCTCCTCCTGGTGCTCCGCCAACAGATACGTCAACATCTACTTTTACGGGACCCTCGCCTCCTGCACCACCAGGTCCATATGTTCCGGATACACCTGGTCCTACACCTCCCGGTCCTGTAAAATATAAATCTCAATCATATCTATAAATACCAGCATCAACTTCAGAGACAACACGGAGTCCTTATTAATGATATTTACCCATTAAACTAGCCTCAAACATCATGTGCGAAACATTTTAAACATATAGCTGATAGGGAAGGAAAATTATTCTTTGACATAATCATATATAATGGCTTTGCATTTTTTCAGTTTTGTAATCACTTTCAGATTTCAGCACATAACTATTCCATTTCTCCCAACGGAAATATTCCCCTATCAACATGACTATGAATGAAATGTATCCGCGACAGGGATGTACACATTTCTTGTACAGAGTATTACTTTTTATATGGCAATCTATTTAAATACATGAGAGCTAATATATTCCTCTTCACTCTCATTTTCGGTTTTCACTGAATGAACGCAAAATTCCCCTACAACCTTTTTATTCCAGGGATGAAAAAGTCTTTGCACAATTCAGAAAAAAATTGTTAATTTTGAGTGATGAAACAACACCTATAATTAGAAGTACATTGAAACTAGTAGATTCCGGGGATGAAATTGATATCTTTTTCACAAGTAAGACAATAATTTACCAAATAAGCAATAATTTTCATCAGAAAGCTTTGAAAAGACAGTTTTTTCATAAAAGCGATCTTAAATTTCGAAATAATTGCTTGAGGTACGATTTTCCAAATTCCTATGGTTATAAAACCTCCCGTTAAAATTAAAATGAGAGAAAGATTAGAGACATTTATCCCTACCTCTAGGTCCACCAGCTCCTGGTCCACCTGGTCCTCCTGGTCCTCCTGGACCGCCAGGTCCACCAGCACCACCGGGTCCGTAAGGTCTTCCTGCACCTCCTTGTCCGTATGCTCCAGCTCCTCCTGTTTGGTATGGTCCAGTTCCTACAGATCATAAAATGTATAAATATCTATAACAGTAAATATTTATACTGAATTTTTCATCATCTTATATGACATGCAATGTGTCCTAATGACTTCCACACAGTTTGAGTCTTTCATCATCCTTTTCGAAGACCACCGAACAAAATACAGGAAAAGATATTTCTTGATATTTGGAATAAAAATATAAAAAATTTATTCATTTATATTTTTTTGGAGAATTTATTTAATTTATTTAATACTTGTTTTTCAATTTTCCAGCTATTGTTCAATTTCTCTTATTTTATGAGTTGGTTGTTTCAGTTAATTCTACTACTATGTATAGTTGTTTCTTACGACCGAATTACTCCTATATTAACTTGGGCAAGGATGAAACATCATAAAATAGGTAATATAAATACGCCTTGAAGTGAATTTTGAATATAAGCAATTATCTTTAGAATATTAAAAAAAGTAAAATTTTCTCAGGAAATGCATTTTCTTTTCTTTTCTTGGTCTCTTTTAACCCCTCTGACGGTAAGTCCGAGATTTCTTTGCGAACTTTTCTTGCTTCGTAACGGCGGACCACGAGAGTTACTTGCCAACATTTCTCCTCTTATATTTCTTACTGTTAACCTGATATATAGGATTTTAAATACTTCTACGATAAGAAAGTGGTTAAACTGAAAAATGAAAGAAATAAAAAATAAAATAAAATTGAACGATGTTCTCTCTTTTATAGATTGTTTACATTTGAGTGTATTCAAATTGAATTAGCATATGCAATTTATGTCTGAAAATAAGTCTAAGCATATGTACAGTATTTGCTGAAAATAGTCAAGCACGATTATAATTTTTAATGAAATCTATTTCTTAGTTTTCATTATTTAGTGTATCTGAAAAAGGGGAGATCTATAAGGCCTATACAACCAGACGTTTCGAAGTGTTTTATTTTGAAAAAGTTAACCTTGATTATATTATTAAATCGTACATATTTATAGCATAATAATCTGTATACGCAAAATTGAATGTTTGTTTAATTCTTTATGCTTTTCCACACTCTTTGGTGAGTTCAAACAAAATTCGGTACAAATGCTCCTTAGAGCTTGGAAGGTTTATCCTATTAAAGATTTTCTATAAATCTCTTTCGGCATGTGATGGGGGGATTAGAATTTCTTATCACATCTCTGCACAGAAATATTTTTCACCATCCGAAAATCAAATTTTTTAAAGAAATAAGCATTGTAGTATCATCAGTTTTATTGTTTTTCTATTTGTCTCTGAATTTTAATACATTTTTCAAAGAAAATGTCAAAAAAATATTTTTATCAGACCCATTTTCTCCCAGAAACACAGCTTCTATTATTCGCGTCCTTCTGTTAATGTTAAATTGGTTTCATTTCACTTTTTATGAGCAAAGTATAAGCGAACATACGTGGCATAATAAACAGATTTCTAATTTCTTTAACTGCTTGATTTAAATCGATTCTAATATCTTAGATATTTAAATTTTTAATACGTATATCTGCCATTTCATCTGTCTTTCTTTTGTGCTTTTACTTTCTCGTACACGTAATATATAAAAAGTAGTGTCATCTTTAAAACATTCGAACTCAAGATTTTAAATTATCTTCGCCTTTTAGATTTTCCTGAGTTTAAAAAACAAATCTTTAAAAAATATTTATCCATCCATCTGCCGTCAGTGACTAAGATAACTCAAAAATGCTTTGAGTTAGACGGGTGATATTTAGTATCTGGTTCTAGATTTCTAAATCATTTTTTGCAACATTTATTCAGAGGAAATTTGTCTGGCTGGCTGCTTCCATATAAGACGGTAATGACAAAACGAAGAGAGCTAAATGGATGAAATTCGAGGCACAGATGAAACATCCACAGCGTATCAAATGCTGAGATAAATTGAATAAGATGCTCACCGTCTGTACTTTTAGAAGCATGCAAACACAATAACTCAAAAAAGCCATGACCAGCGACTTGAATATGTCAAATTTGGTATGTGATGCGACTACAGTTATAATTTTGGGACACATTTTGTTCTCAGTCGTTTGGGTGTAAAAAACCCTTCATTCGAATGTTATGGGGAGATCACTCCTGCAGGCTTCCATCTGAACAGGATTTTCATTAAATGTGTCCATTTCCATTGTCTTAAGTGCCAAATAGCAAGACTAAAATAGTTTTTTATATTCTCAAAGCTTTAAAGTAATCCTTAATAACAATGAATGAAGTCTAAGGTTTCTATACCTTCTTAATCCATTGAATATGAAAATTCAAAAACTGTTAGACATAAAACTTCAAGCTGATAAAATTTTCTCAAGGTTTCGTCATCTCTGTTCTCACGATTAGAAACCTTTAAAAACAATTATTGTTTGGTTTTCATTTTTAAAAAAGAAGACGTCCCGTTTTAATTATCTCAGTAATATTTTACAACGAAATACTTCGGGGGATAAAAACCGCAGGTGACATTTCAAGGATCGGTTTCGTCTCATTATCAAAAGGTCCTGAAGAGTGGGAAGGAAGAGTGCCATTCACAGCTTTCTGAAAATGGGCCTTATATTAATCAGTTACCTGGATAGAGCTCCCCCCCCCCAAACGAAAAAGGATTTAAAAATGACCCAATAAATGATTGCAAAACCTTTCATTAAAAAACATTCGGCATGCTTTCATTGCAAAAGACTATTAGAAAAGGTAAAAAAAAGCGATATTTGTTTCTTCTGGGAGCAGTCAGAATATAAACAATTAAGGAGTAAAAAAAACTATTATAAAATATTAAAAAATGCACAAAAACTACGATAAAAATGATTCGAATATACTGAAATGTAACACTAAAACAAGGTATTTGCGATCACTGAAATAAGAAGATTTTGGAAACATTCACATTTCGAACCATTTGAAATTCGTTACTCTCATTACATTAAATGAAGGCTTATATTTTCCCTTTTCAAAACAAAATTTATTTGAATAAGGGTGTCAAACACGCAGGAGTAATTTTCAAGATACCAGAATCATCCCATATGACTCTGGGGAATTATTCTTCGGCTAAGCATGTACTAGCCAAATAGAAAACAAAACTTTATGATGTCCCACAGTTAAAGTACTAGCTAATTGAATAGTAAAGACTGAAACCATACCTGAAGGTTGAGGGGCACCACCACCACCTCCACCAACGCTGATCGTAACCGTTTCGGTAACAGTCGGAGTTCCTCCTTGACCACCACCTGTTGAGGACTGGTAGTATTGTCTTGATGAACCGGTGTCTACCTCGTTGAACTGCTCTTGAGAGAAGAGGTTGACGAGTTCTATAATTTCGCTGACGAAACCCTCGTCCACTTGCCCTGTTGTGGACATCAAGGCGCTCCTCAAAGCATTTATCGCCGCGTTGGTCTTTTGCTGCATGTTCACTCCGCCGCTCTCCTCCACTATCAGCTCGGCGATCGAGGAGGCCAGAGCCATCTGCATGGCTTTAGTCTTGGCTTTGGTGTCATGCCGGCCTTTTCCCATAGTCTGAGCCTGTATCAGACTCTGAATGATGTCGTCAAAGTCCTCGGTGCCTTGGCTTCCGAATTCTCCGCAGTTCGCGATGTTGCTCACAAAACTTCTTGCAAATGTCATCGCCGTGTTGGGGTCAGAAAGGGGCGCGTAGATCGAGACATGGATGCCCCTCGCATAAGTCGTCGCACTCTGTGCTAAAAGGAAAAACACCACTGCTGTTGTAAAGCAGGCCATGTTGTCTGCTTTGTTCCAGAAGTGATCTGAGGTTGCCTCAACTTCTGCCCGCTTATATATGGAACTGATCACGCTTTTCCGTGACTCGCGAGCATCGCAACTCGCAGAAACAGGTGGATCCAGTTGGATTCTTTAAATTAAACGCATGAAATATGCGCAATAAAAATTGATGAAAACGAGAATCAATCAAGTTTTAATGTTTACTTGTTTTTCTATAGCGAAAATACTGTTTATCTGGTCCTCTGTTTGTCTATTAAAACTAATAGAATTCATGACGGGGAAAATTTGAAAATAGATTAAAAACCAGAAAATTCTGTGAGTATTTCATCTGAGGTAATTCTAAATTATAGCTACCATGAATTATGCAAGATATTAAGAGAATTAAAATTTTATAACACTTATCAAATAGACTCCAGATTTATTAACGTGAATGTATATTTTTAAATAAAATAGCCTTATTACACGGTTAAATATATATGTTATGGTAACAATTCTACATCAGTAGCAAAAAATTTAACATTTAAAATATTAAATTAATATTTAAATATAATAACATTAATATGTTATAATAAATAATTAACATAAGAAAAGGTTAAAAATACAATAGTGAACTGGTAACCATTACTAAATTTTTAATAGAGTAAAACATAGTTTTGGGAAGTTGACGTGAAACAACAACCCGTATGCTCAGCATAGTAGATTCAGAAAATGTTTTACCAGACTTCATAATTCAGGTAGCTATGATCCTATTTTTATTTTTCCAAATATTTATTTTTTTACTTTATTATAAAATCTTCGAATGGATTCTAATACTAAAATAAGCAGGTGGTTTTCTTTAAATCATAATTAAATGTTTAAATTTGATAAATCATATTTAAAAAATTTAGTTAGACCCAAATCTGTGTTGCTAAATTCAGATTTTATTTATACATTCGTATACAGACATTATTCAGTCATAAACATAACAATGTTGTTTGAAAGTATGATAAAACGTCATTTAACAACTACATTAAAAATAAAAATCATCTTCCTATTTTTTTCTAACATTTCAATCTGAACAATTATTACTCTCATCAGGGAATACGCGAATACAGAGATGAGAATTTTTAAGATTAATAAAAAGGTGTCTTCAGGGTAAAGCAATACCTTCACTCTGATGCCTGTCATTAAATGAATTCCATTCAGATTGAATGGAAGTCATTTAATGACAGACACTGCCCAGTGTACCGGGCAGTGTCTTTTAGGACTATATCATCAGTTCCAGAGCTAATGTCGCGACGATTATCATTCAGATAACTTCAGTTGCAGCAAGGAGAAAGTTCGCATTTAAATGTCAATATTCACTGATATTTTTAAAAGGAAACATAATAATTATATTGAATGCAGCATTTAAAATAATGTGCAATGTAATAGTATAATATATAAAAGTATTCTATAAACAAGGAAATTCAAGGTGCGTGTGCGTGTTTTTTTTATTGTAGCCATTTTCTTTTTCCCTCTCGGTCACCTGCAAAGGTGCTTAGTAGTGTCAATTAGTTTTATTTTTATCCTCCCACCCGTTTATTTCTTTGAACCACTGTTTTTCTCCCTTCAATTTATGTGAGTAAAGAAAAGAACTTTTTTCTTTTCTTTTTTTTTTTAAATTTCTTTTTCTTTTTCTCGAGTGAATCAAATGCTGCATATAAACATGCATATAATTTTATACGCACTTTTTCATTTAAGAAAATTCAATTCCTTGCAGTTGTGTTCATTGAGACCACAGAGGCCTGTATATTTTAACATTCATTCGTTGAGTGTTACGCAGGGGGAAAAACCTTATTTGTATATCATCGGGATATTTTTTCACTTAAAACGGAATAATCTCCGATTCTACTCTTGTTTACTTTTATTTCGTTCTACTCGTTGTTCTCTCATTTTTTTTGTCATCTCCTCTAAAATGTTAGCTTTCATTTAATATTATAGTGTTAAATTTTTTTATTACAGAAACTTTCATGCTGAAGAACCGTCGTATAAGCGGGTCTGGTGCACGTTCATTCCATCGGGGCCAAACATCCTGCCGTTGGTGTGGTGTGAAAGTTTGGAGAGGGGTATCAGCTCAGGTGCAGTCCTCGTCATCTGACGGCGGTTTAAAATGGCGAGGTCCATCCCAAAATAGTCCAAGGGTTGCTTTGAAAACGGGACGTTAATATAACTAAACTAAATTAACGCAAAAATACTTCAGCATAAAAATAATTTTAACATCATTTGAAAATTAAAAAAAAATTCTTATCATCTTAATTTTATTTATTTTTATTTATTCCTCTTATCAACTACATTTTTTCAATTAAACGTTAAAATCGTCTACGTTTTTTTATCAATTAAACTGTCTATGTTTATCTACTTTTTTTTCTACATTTTATTCAATTAAAAATATTTTTGGCATTTTCTAGACAATATATTTCTTTAACGAATTAAAATACAACGTGTGCTTTTGCATAGTGATTTCTAACATTTCCTCCAGACATTTCAGTCCATTGTTAGTAAACAAGATATAAAGATTTGGCTTATTTTTTTCATACTGAAAAGGTTTCAGAATAAAGCTGGCTTTAATAAAAGATTTGAAATTTTTCTTTACTTAAGATTTAACTTTAGAATCAGTTAATAGAGAAAATTTGTTAAAAAGGGTCCATTTTTTAACATTTCTGCTCTTTCTCATATTATTATTGGATGCATAAAGATATTTACTAAAGATATTAAAGATTAAAAAAAGTTTAGTTTAAATTGGTTACATTAACGTCCCGTTTTAAAGCAACATTAGATATATTTTGGGACGGGCCTCGTAATTCTGAACTGCGGCCAGATAACCGGGGACGACATCTGATTTTTTTTTAAAAGTGAGAGAAAATATGTATCACAATGAACAAAATGGCACATGGCTTTTAAAATATCATGAGTTAAATAATTTATTCGGATGATAGATCCGACCGCACTTTTCAAAGTTTCGATTCTTAATTGAAAATAAGAACCATTTTTTTATTTTCTCGTTTATGAAGTAAACAGAATGCACTGTAATCGTCAAAAAATTCGAATTCGAGATTTTGACGAATTTCCTTGTTTCAAATCCCTCTGAATTCGAATAACACATTTTGGCATAAAGTCTGAGTGCAACAAAGAGAACTTAAAAACGCTTTAAGGCAAATGGATGAAATTTTGCATGCCATCTTTACGCCAAATGTGTGGAGCTCTATCAAGTTTTGTGCAAACTCCGTCCGGAAGATGTCTGATTGTTCGGTTATTCGAATATAAGAAAATACGATAACTACAAAACGAAGAAAACTATAGATATAAAATTCGGTACGCAGATCTATCATCTACAAAGTACCAAATTTGAGCCAAATCCAATAAGGGGTTCGCGGTCTGTACTTTCAGAAGCATGTCAACGCGATGTCTTAAATACATCGAATTCGGTATGGTATTTTATGATTAAAAATGCAACTCTGTGTCGAAATTTTTTTTTTTTTACTCGGCTGCGGAAAATGTGTCTAAAACACAAATTCGATTTTCAGATACTATTAACTCAAGCCAAGATGAATCGCCAAAACATTCATCAAGATCCAGTAAAAATGCCAATTATCCTAACTACCAATCCGAGTTTGGTAGTTTACTCCAATACCATGTAAGGCGTTCTCTGAGATAACACTTTGTCTTAGAGAGTATGCTAGAAAGTTTTGGTGATATCCCTCCCTCTGTTTGGTAGAGATGACCCTACAATAATCATTCACAAAGCAATATGCTAAAAATATTTTTTATTTTATTTTACATAAATACAGTTTCGTTTATTTCGAGACAGATTCTTATAAATCTTTATACCAAAACGATTATTTCCAAAAAATTTGCATAAATATTATAGTGGTAATGTTGATTGTTTCGGAGATATTTAAATAAATCTGAGCAACATCAAACGAAATGGGTTGTCCTTGGAGTCTTTCTCTGGTTGAACGGAGGGCTATATAGGCACGATAGAGAAATATTTCCAAAGAAAGCAACTGGTGGTAGTTCCGTTATGCTATGGGTCGGATTCGGACGGAAAAGCTGATATAGCATTTGTAGCCAATCGTTTACATGCTTCAGGATATCAATATCTACTTGAACAGCATTTCCTTCCCTAATCACAGACCCTTTCTTCATTAAAAACAGGACAACTCTTTTGTCCTGTTTTGTTTTTGGATAGTGCTGTGCTTGTTAATGATTGGCCATTCTTAGAGCACATCCATCCTAAAGTTCACTTGTTTCTGCTTGACTTACACGTATGCCCATGTCAGTTGGCAATTTTAAAACATGTCTTTTGTTTTGGTGCCCAAGACGTTCATGTCATAATTTCTAAGTCTCGAATTTTTAAAGCGATGCTGATTTCATCTGGATAGCAGCTATCAAAAGATGATATATAAAATGTCTTTCCAGGATCGAATTGCAACAAATTCTCTACAGCTATAAAATTCAGCATGCTTATCAGTCATTTTAACCGTGCTTGGCAGCATGTTGCACAGAAAAGAGATGCCCTTTCACTTCTGGGACATACGATTCATCTTCCATATGAGCACCATACCATTTGCCATGGATACATATTTCATTGTCTATTTTGCCACATGTCAATAAAACTTATTATCGTAAGAAAGTGATATCTCAACAGGCTTGGGAAAATGTTTACATGCAAAAAAAATATATTGTTAGTTTCCAGATAAGCATCAGAATCATAGATCCAAAATTTTGGCTGAGTACTGTTTACATTAATAGTAAAGGCACACTTATATTTTGATAATGATAGTTTATCATTGGCCTTTTCTTAGATGGATTTTGCATAAATATGCACTTGATGTATATTTAAACCATTTCTATTTGAGAAAGCTGGATTTTTTTTAAAGTTCCAATAATATTTTTTAGAATTCATCTGCAATTTTCACAACTTTATGCTTAAAGGAAGGAGTGCAAGTTGCAAATACACTATAGTGCGCAGAAGCAGTAGAATTTTGACGGGCTACTCAATCATAGATAATTTTTCAACTAAATATTTAGTCATCCGCTTTCCGAGTTCAAAGATTCTCAAACATCACTGAATTCTTAGAATTCCGGACCCACGGTAAGCAGCATTTTTTTATGCAATAATTCTTGTGGAATGGAGATTGAATCGATAGGGTTAAGCTTACTATTCATATTCATGTATATATTTTTTATTTTCTCTGCATGGGTAGCAATATTATCATCAGAATCAATGTAGATTTGAAAAAATTGAATCACCAATATATTAAGTCTCTGGTTACTGCTTTGCTCAAACATGCTGATTAGTTTGTCTCAAATATTCTCGGCATACGAATTTGTCATCAATAAACCGGCAACAGATGCACTCAACGTAATCACAATGACTGCGATTGCCTTGGCATCATCGTTTTCCATTCAGACACTTTCTGAGTGTAGTTACGCATTCAATGCATTGCCATCCGCAGCGATGGACAGGTTCTGGTTCTAAACTATTCCTTCGCTCATATTTAAATTTAAAACATGGATGGGTACAAAATCAATTAAGATGATCAATATTTATTCATAAATTTACTAACAATTTATGAAGCATTCAAAACAAGAAGGGGAAAAAAAGAAAAATTACCGTAGTTACCTTAGTAGCACACAAATATTGTATAATATTAATCAATATTCCCAATATTGTATAATATCAGCGAATATTGATTAATATCATATAATATTGCACAATATTGTGCAACAGGCCGTGCTACCTGGGTAAATTAACAGTTAAGTTATAAACATCCACAGTTTCTTGGATATCATTTATTCTTTAAGTATGATTAAACGCCTTCGAAATGATTTAATATTTTGCGATTCAAAGAAAATACTTTTGACTGACTTTTATAGTGATCACCCAAATTATTCATTGGAATTCAGTTACCTCATCAAAATGTAAAACAGGTTGTTACCAAGTTTTTAAATTGTAGTTTGCAATATTCATTTATGAAGAATAATTTTCTGAGTCATTAATGCTTATTTTGTGCAATAAATATAAATTCTGTTATTTAAATGCATTTCTTTAAATAAATCTAGTTCTCCCAGAGGTTTTCTTAATTTAGCGGTCCTTTGATTTTATGTGTGCTGAGTATGTGTGCTGTATTTAAGAAAAGTAAACGCAGTGGCTTTAGCATAATGATGGGAACTTGTATTAATTGCAAAACAGCGATTAATCAACTTACACGTTGCTAAGGTTGTCATGGTCATTCAAATTAGCAATGAATCGCCAAAAATGTCATGCCAATCTACTGAATAAGTTCGCCAATGATAAACGATAAAGCCTAAAATTTGCCAATGGCATGCTGTTGTTACACTAGTATTGAAATATATTCCTTATTATTTCAATCAACTATTATAAGTGAAAAGAACACTAGACAATTCAATTCCAAGATTAATTATGAAAAAAAGGTGATTTTCCCTTCAATATAATTGAACAAAAATTTCAAACGATGAATTCCAAATTTTTAACATAAAAAGTTATTTCCTGCATTGAATTAAGGATAATTGGATCGATAATTAATTTATTCAAATATGTTTAAAATGCAAACGACACATTTTTTCTTGTTGGATAATACATTCTTTTTGCATTTGTTTAAAAACTTCAAAGCTTTTCAACAACATAAACAAGTTGGCTTATATATTATTTTTATAATACATGCTATCTTAATAACATTTATATTGTAATAAATGCTGAATTATGGGATAGAAATAAAATTATTAACTATAGTTGCTTCACTATGTAACATTTAATTGTTTTTGTCCATTGTTATTTGAAGCGATCTATTTTTTTTCAATTCCTACTATTAATACTCTCTCTCTTTTCCTTTTCCATTATTTTCCTGTTCCGCGAAAGTTTTTTTTATTCTTTAAATCACCATTTCTCTGAAAGATCTTATACATAAGGTATCGTCTCAATGATGGACTTATAACTAAAATATGAAGTATTCGAGATAGGAATATGCTTTCAGGTGAGAAAATGTTCAGACTGAAAAATATAATAGTATTTTTCTTTGTTTTAGTCAATAAATATATTTTTGAAATAATTATGAATTTTGCAATATATTGTCTTTCGATGCTATAAACCATATTCAGTTAAATATCCTGGCCATTATAACTTTCAAATTAAAAAACGTTTCACTCTTCTGAGACGAAATCCGACTGCGATATAAAGATTTAAATATAATTATTTTAGGACTATCTAAAACGTTATTTTAGACCTATCGACCTTGAGGAAAACTTGCCCTGATTAGTGTGTCTTTTTTCGAGACGGTCAACGGAGTGGTCTTAAACCCCACATTTTTATAAAATAATGATATTCAAATTTTTATTATTCAGTCAATTTTAGTCGCAAAAAGTGTGAACTTTTAAAAATTTAAAATATTAATATTTCAAGAATATTTTATTAAATAGGACTCATAGGACCATAAGTTTATAGGAAAATTTAAAATTCATAATTCATTAGAATATTCATTGACTCAAATTACATAAAATATAATTATTTATTTCATTTAATTCCTTTTCTTATTAGATGCATATGTTTATTATTAAAGGTTTAGAAATTAGCTATTGGGCCTAGATCTGAATGGATATTCTGTATAGATTAAAAGTCATGTTTGCTTTAAATAATAAAAGTTTATTGAATTGATAGTACAGATATTTTAAAAGTCACACAAATCTTTTATTTGCATTACTGTTTCTAGATATTGTTATATTATCTATTTTGTTTTATACACACGTGTTAAAAATTACTCTTTTTTAGCCTTAATATAGTGTGAGAATTAGCTTAATATTTTATTTTGTGTTTTTATCAACATGATGGCAACACTTTCGTAAAAACTAATTTTTCTCATGCTAGTATAGCATGCTCGTGAAATTACATTTTAGTTTATGTGAAATATATCGTTGAAAAATAGGCTTAAAATGTTTTTTTTAAATTTAAAAAATATTTGTCAAAACCATAGATATCATTGAAAAGATTTTTAATTTTTAAAAAATAATGTAAAATATTCTACAGATTTTACAGATAATGTAAAATATTCTATCACCAAAAAATACCAACATTTCACTTAACTTTTATTTAATTCATTTAACTTTTATTTTTTAAAATTCATCTGATGTGCACATCCTTATCCTCCAAAATATAAATATACCAAATTTAGTGGCTTTAATTCAAAAAAATCAAGTCAGTAGAGGGCCAACATACAGGCACGCATTTATCTTTATTATAAAGAGGAAATAAATTGCTGGAAAATATGTTGAAAATATTTTTTAATTAATTTAAAATAGAAAAATTATACTTCAAAACACAATAGGTATCATTGATCATATAATTATCTTTTGTAATTAATTGAAATTCCAATGAAAAATTTTTTAAAACTCAACTAAGGTTCATATATTTAACTTATACCATAATCGGTTGTTTTAAGTCAAACGGTCTGGTCTATAAAGTGCCAACACACACACACACACACACACACACACACACACACACACACACACACACACACACACACACTCATCCGTATTATAAGTAAAGATGTTTTTTTCACCGTAATTTCTGATATTATCATAGCACAAAAACAAAATTTACATCACATTAAAATTCTTTCTATGATTCAATTGAAATATACTTCAATTTTTATTTATTTTTGATTAATTTAGAAAATTATTTTAAGTATGTTAACAACATTATATTTCACATTTATAAAAAAAACTCAAATCTTTTTTACAGTTGCTACAAATATTTCATCTTGGAATTTTCTCCCTGGAGTTTGTTGAAAATGAAAGTATAAAAATATGACTTTTTTTCCCGTAATGAGATAATTTTCTGCCCAAAGTGTATTTTTTGAATTTTTGTTGCACTTATAAATAACGTTTAATTTGACAAGCAGGCAATGAAAAAATGTTTCTTTAACACGCGTCAATTTTTAAAGACTGCTCATCTCTCCTGTAATAATAGGTAAATACGTTAAAAAATCGATTCTTTGCGAAATTATGAGATTTTTTAAAACTTAATACCCTTGTTTGAATAGGTTTCTTAATAAAACCATTAGAATTTTTTTCTAAGTCTATATTTTTGGAAGTCAAACTTATTTTTATATTTGCATTTGCATATGTTTTAATGCTACTTTACATATTTAAATGTTATTTCATCAAATTCTGATCTTTGATAGAATTTTCCAGCGAACAACCCGGTAAATTAAAATCTAATGTATATTTTTTGTACAAAATTAATATAATAAATTCTCAGTATGGTTTACAGTTTTTAAACTAGAGAATAAGAAAGATTTTATAGTTATTTTAGTGCTTCATAATAGTCGAACAGCAATATTTAAAGAATGGATAGATATGCAGCTTACTTTTTAGTTCAAGAACTAAGTAATATATTTCTTAAGCTATCCGCAAAATTTAAAGCAAATCATTTGATAAACTTCAAAACTAAAATACTTTTACTTTAAACCTCTTTTTAGTCATAAAAAGTCCCTTTTGCGAATTTTTAAAATCTTTTTACCACTTTATAATTTACCACTCTTTTTACCACAAAAGTTTCATCCTGAATAATTTATTCCATCATAGAATATATATATTTCTTTTTTATTATAGTAAAATGAATTTGCTTCAAATCAGAGAACTTTTTATTGAATAATTCTTTGTGATATTGCCTAAATTTAAAAAAAAAATATTCGTCAGTACACATAAGATTACAAAGCTGAATACTTCGATTTTTTTATATCGGAATTTTTAAAAATGTTTCAGTAAGAAAGGTTTTTGTTATTTGAAATTTAATTACTTCCATTTAAAAGTTCAAAGTTTTGGAAATGATAGAAAATAAGGGAAATACATATTACAGTGAACAGAACAGTGTATGTTTTCAAAAATTGTATGATATATGATCATCAAAATTTGAAACCAAAAATATTTTGCTGGAAACGACATTAAGATAAACTTACTTAATATATTTATTTGTATCTTTTAGTAGACAGAGGTCGTTGGTAGTTTTATTGACTATGTATTACTCAATTATTTGCTGTAAATGTTTTAAAAATAATTTTAATTTAAGCTTCTAGAAATCTTAACTGTTAAGTATATGGAAACTTATTTATTTATGTTTCCTAAACTTCTTGCTCTAAGAACCTGAATGTCATGAACACTACCATACTTGGTCGAGAAACTTAATTTAAGAATCTCTAAATTAAACAGAAGGGTTAAAAAATTTCTCAAACGATATAAGAAATTTTAGTTGCCACAACTATTGAAATATATTCATATTTTAGAAGTTATTACTTTAAAATCCAAAAAGCTATATATGCTGAATCAGTTGAAGTCAGAATTCGTAGTTTAAAATCAGACGAAAAAATTATTCTTATTTCAAAAAAAAAAAAAAAAATCTCGAAGTTTTACTGACATATTTTTTTTTAAAAAAATCATTGACATGTTTTTTTTTTTAAAAATCATTGACATGTTTTTTTTTTAAAAAAATCATTGACATGTTTTTCTTAAAAAAATCATTTAAGTTTAGTGAACTTAAAGACCCTAAAGTCCCGAAATTTATAGACGTGAACCCTCTTTGCGACGGTATCACATCATTTAAGAAACCTGCACAATATGAATAAAAATCTCTTAAAAATGATTGATTTTAATTAAAATTCTGCCTTCATGACCTTGGGCCAACCATAAAGTTTATTTTTCTCCTTTTGCAATTATTTGGGAGCTACTGCGCATCACTCGAGTAGATGATTCATGCCAATTTTTTTGCAACTTTCTCTGTTCAGCTGGGTTTCTGCAATATTATTTTTGCGTGATTTAATTTGGAGGCCTTATTTATATAACATGAGAAGCAAGATTGGGCTAATAAAATTCATATCAACCCCTATTACAAATTCGAATGTTTTCGAACTATTTTCGGATTTGCACACTTTTTTCGAAAACAAGATTTCCATTAGAAGTGCAACTTAAATAAATATTGATATTTTTCATATCGTAATTTACTCGACCTGCTTAATGTAAAAACGTGAACCGTTTCGATGATAAACAGCCATTTCCAAAATTGAAGAGCTAGGACAAATTTTACATAAGAAATTCCAATAGAATTATTTTTTTTCCATCCTCTTCATGATTATACTTTGACAGAGGCCATAGCAACCAAATCAAGTTTTCAGACGATGAATCAGCCATCTCCTATTCTGTTGATCATGAGGCTCAGTTTTTCAGCACAGATTGCATTTCATTCGTGGGAGATAACTTTAAAGATAATATCATTAGAGAACTGATATATCGCCATATTTTCATCCTAATATATTTTACCGATTATAAAAGATAATTACGGTAAGTTGTAATGATTGTTTCTTGATTTAAAATTCATGCTGGATTTCTGTATTTGAAAAATAATTATATTAATAATATATCGTTCCCGTAAAAGAACAAAATTTCTTCACTGTACAAATAATATTTTACTTTGTATTAATTTCTGAAGTTATTAATTGTTATTTACTCAGTATCCTGAAATCTCACATTTTTACTATTAACGACGAAGATAGTTTAGGCATAGTTTCATTATCCTTCAATTATTTAATATAATACATTCGATTTAAAGTTATATCACTTTGAGTTATTAAATAAATCTATAAAGTTACCAGTCACTAAACGTTTAAGGATGTTATGTATTTTAACTTTCATTTTCTTTTAATTAGTACAAAACTATGAACTTTATTTGTATTACCAGAGATTTCAGAGATAATCCGATAACAGAGCTAACTGCGAAGAGTTTACAAAATTTCAATTTCCGACGACGGTTTCATTCATAGTTTTGAAACAAGGCAAATTATTTATCAGCAATTTGATTCTTCGGAACTTCTGATAAGGTCTTCATTAATCATAATTATGACAAAGTCACAATTATCATAATTATGACACTCGAAATTTTGACATAAAACGAATTATTAACATTTAACTTCTTAAGTATTCAAATAAAACACGACATTCTTCAATTACTCTTCATTTACTCTACTTTAATTAAGAAAAAGATAATTAATAATATTTTAATTTTCTAATAAGAGGTATGCGTGTAAGAGATTTCAATTTAACTGCCATAATTTATTGTCATACGCATCCACAATTTCTGAAACGCGAAAAGTTTATAAGAGTTAAGAATTTGTTAACATATTGAAATGTCAGATTTGATTACATTTCCATATGCAAATACATAAAAATATTTTATGATCAATTTATGCAAATCCTGCTAGTGTCGATCGTGATAAAATGTTTGTTTTGAAGTGGTTTTATACCAGTTATAGGCAAAATTGCCAAAAGCATCACTTTAGTATTAAAAAAGTAAATTTTGTTGAAAAGTAAATTTTTTTTTGTACTTTGTTTTGATCAAAGCACTGTAATATAGAGAAAACGTTATAAGCAATAAAAGGAAATAAATGTAAGCAATATAAATTATTATAAGCAAATAAAGGAAAATCTGATAAAATAAATCACGTTTTTACAGAAAGGAAAATTGGTCACAAAATGAAAGAAGAAATTCCGTAACATTTGTGGCGGAAAAATATTTCAGCAATTGAAAATAATGACTTTTTTAAGAAAGGAAATGAAGCAATTATTATTTTTTTTTCTATCAGAAAATGATTTAAAAAATTTGTTTCAATTTTTTTTTCTTAGAAACTTTTTTTAAAAATATTTATGAGCGAATTATGTTTTATTAATCAAGAGCCTTTCTCATGCAACTTCGAATCAAATCGTTTACGTCAGAGGTGAGCTGACATTTCCAGGGTACGGGCTACTTCCAATTTTTTCAAAGTGATGCGGTCCACCCCGTGGCGTATATTTATTATAAATTAATAATAAATACGGAATATGTACTTACTTACCTAACTACAAACAATAATAGCAAGATACAAATATAATATAAATAGCAAGATAGCCACAAATATACTAATATCGAATGACGCATTTAATATCAAACAATTCAAAATACGTTAAAAATAAATCATTTTCATCTCAAGTTAGTTTTCGTAGTTGTAGTTAGTAGAAGACTTAGGCTGCATTCTCTCCACCAATCTTGTATATCTCGGTATATAAGTACTAACTGCTAATCTTACACTGGATTCTACGTGGTCCTCTGTGAGACGGGAACAATATATTGTCTTAATTATATTCAGCGTTGAAAATGCAGATTTACACAGGTAGGTAGAGCGATGATATGCAACTTTTTTTAAATCAGGATAATTAACTTCCTCCATTAGATTCCAAAAGTTATTCTTAAATTCTGAACTGCATGCTTTTAAAATTATGTTCTTTTAAAGAAGAAAACCTTCGTCTCCCTCAAGAGATAAAGACAAAATAATGCTCCATAAAATGTTTCTTTTAGTATGCGCGTCTTTAATCTTAGTAAAGGCGGTAGCCTCAAATGTGTTGGTGGTTCACTGGTCGATCGGAATCGACTTAATGCCCACCCCTGCAATAGAGGATACTAATGACGATAGCAGATAGATAAATTTTTTTTATTGATTCATGCTAATTTTATTGCTGTTATTGTTATTGCAATAAAATTAATGTAAGCTGTAAGTTCCGTTGAAATGCCAAATCATTTGAAACACTACGTATTACTGTAAAATAGAAACAAGCGGATAGATTATCTTTTTAGGTATGGTTTGCTCAGATTTCATTGCTTTTAAAAAAGAATTACTTTTAAATTTTTCATTTTATTATTGTATTGTCATTTCATAAACTGCAAACGATTGTACCGCCTGAAACAAATAAATGTTTAACAAAAAATTATTTTTTCGATAAAGTTCCATTGAAGACAGTTGGAGCAGATTTCTTGTATTTAAAATAGAGATCATTGGTACTCCTTGAATAAAATTAAGTCAGTCATAAGTAAGATTAATAAAAATAGATTTCAATGGCATTAATAATGATTTTTTTCTATTTCTATTATTTTACAAGCAATTTCTTAAAATTTATTTCCAATATTTTTCATTTATTTCATACTCTTTATTAATAAGTTTCGACATTTTTTGTTTTCTTTATAGTGCAAAGAAACCTAATTTCTCGAAATACTTTATTCATCTGACTTTTTCTTCCGTTACTTTTACATAACGTAAACCAGGAAGGGCATTAAGTCAATCGCGATAGAACGATGGACAACCAAGGCATTTTAGAGTGATCACCTTTATTAATGCGTAAGACACCCATACTAAAAGAAACGTATTTATGGAATACCGATAAAAAAATTTCAAAAATATTTCTAACGAATTGTTTAAAAACGGAGGTGAATTAAACAAAGAGAAATATTAGAATGAAATAACAAAACTTCACTCCGAATTTGAGGGACGTTTTTAAGAATTTATTAGACTAGAACCAATTTTTACATACATGTGTTACTTTTTTATTTATCATTTGGGAATGTTGAAGGTATAACTGAGAATATAAATTATATATTCTCTTTATCTCTTGAGGAATATGGAGTTTTTCTCTTTAAAATTGGCATAATTTTAAAAACACGTAGTTCGGATTCTCATTTACAAAAAGTTTCATAAAATTTAATATCGTTCTTTTATTCTACCTACCTGTGTGAATCTGCATATTCAACGATGAACATAATTAAGAAAACATATCGTTTCTCTTCTCACAGACGAATCCAGAGCAAGATTAGCAGTTAGTAACTATATACCGAATTTATTCAAGATTGGCGGACAGTATGTAGATGAAGTCTTCTACTAACTATAATTACAAGAACTAATTTTAGATGAAAATGATTTATTTTCAAATGCATTTTGAATTGCTTGATATTAAATACATCATTTGATATTAATATATTTGTGGCTATTATTTTTATGTTTGTATCATGCTATCATTATTATGTTTGCAGTTTGGTTGGTAAGTACATATTTCGTATTCATTATTCAAATCAATATTGTAGACCCTTTATTTTAGCTCAACACACCTATGCCAGCGCAACAGTTAGAAAAAATTCGAAGAAATCTATTTTTATTAATCTTACTTATGACTGACTTAATTTTATTCAAGGAGTACCAATGATCTCTATTTTAAATACAAGAAATCTGCTCCAACTGTCTTCAATGGAACTTTATTGAAAAAATAATTTTTTGTTAAACATTTATTTGTTTCAGGCGGTACAATCGTTTGCAGTTTATGAAATGACAATACAATAATAAAATGAAAAATTTAAAAGTAATTCTTTTTTAAAAGCAATGAAATCTGAGCAAACCATACCTAAAAAGATAATCTATCCGCTTGTTTCTATTTTACAGTAATACGTAGTGTTTCAAATGATTTGGCATTTCAACGGAACTTACAGCTTACATTAATTTTATTGCAATAACAATAACAGCAATAAAATTAGCATGAATCAATAAAAAAAATTTATCTATCTGCTATCGTCATTAGTATCCTCTATTGCAGGGGTGGGCATTAAGTCGATTCCGATCGACCAGTGAACCACCAACACATTTGAGGCTACCGCCTTTACTAAGATTAAAGACGCGCATACTAAAAGAAACATTTTATGGAGCATTATTTTGTCTTTATCTCTTGAGGGAGACGAAGGTTTTCTTCTTTAAAAGAACATAATTTTAAAAGCATGCAGTTCAGAATTTAAGAATAACTTTTGGAATCTAATGGAGGAAGTTAATTATCCTGATTTAAAAAAAGTTGCATATCATCGCTCTACCTACCTGTGTAAATCTGCATTTTCAACGCTGAATATAATTAAGACAATATATTGTTCCCGTCTCACAGAGGACCACGTAGAATCCAGTGTAAGATTAGCAGTTAGTACTTATATACCGAGATATGCAAGATTGGTGGAGAGAATGCAGCCTAAGTCTTCTACTAACTACAACTACGAAAACTAACTTGAGATGAAAATGATTTATTTTTAACGTATTTTGAATTGTTTGATATTAAATGCGTCATTCGATATTAGTATATTTGTGGCTATCTTGCTATTTATATTATATTTGTATCTTGCTATTATAGTTTGTAGTTAGGTAAGTAAGTACATATTCCGTATTTATTATTAATTTATAATAAATATACGCCACGGGGTATATTTATTATACTTTGAAAAAATTAGAAGTAGCCCGTACCCTGGAAAAGTATGATCTATTGTATTTCAAATGATTTCCTATTTCAACGAAATTTACCGCACCATATTTCGAAGTAAAATTTTCAATTAATATTAATTCATCTCTAAAAGCTGTTGTGTCCTAACAGCCGATTCTTGATTTGACAATCAAAGCATTTCTAATGGGAGATTCGATTCAACGGTAGATACGTCATGCACATGTAGTTTTGTCGGTAAATTGTAAAAAGGAAAAGAATGTTTCAATTCTGAGAGAAGAAGTGCATTTTTGTATATTGTCACATACGAAAGTCCCATGGACGTTGTTCATCTCATAAGATATCGTCAAAATGGCAATAGGAAGAAAATGTTAAATATTAATTATTGTACTTTCTTGTAGTACTAAACATTCCATTTAAATATATGTTTTAAATACAATTGCAATTTATAAATTAATTTGGCAAAACTCTTAATATATACATACATGCATATATTTTTTAATTAAAATCTCACAAAGGCAGATCCTTTATTTTTAGAGTTACAACATTTTTTTAATTAAAATCTCACAAAGGCATATCGTTTATTTTTAGAGTTTCAACATTTTTAAATTAAAATCTCATAAATGCAGATCGTTTATTTTTAGAGTTTCAACATTTTTGTAATTAAAATCTAACGAAGGCAGATCGTTTATTTTTAGAGTTTCAACATTTTTGTGATTAAAATCTCATAAAGGCAGATCGTTTATTTTTAGAGTTTCAACATTTTTTAATTAAACTCTCACAAAGGCAGATCGTTTTTTTTTAGACTTTCAATATTTTTTAATTAAAATCTTATAAAATCATAATTATTAGAGTTTTTATTTTTAGAGTTTCAATTTTTTTATTTATTTTTATGCATAATCATATTTATCTTTTCAATGTGTTTCGTGGTTCCAATTATTATCTTTTTTAATTACTGACTAGATCTATATTTTCTATTTTTTTTAACATTTTTTATGATGTAAAACGCTTTTTTGAAACGAACTCAAATAGTTTGGAACTACTGGTTCATTATTTTTTGAAAACTAATTTCGTTTTATATCCAACCCAAATTTAAACTAATTCCAATCTGTAGCACGAAAAGCTATTTAAAAAGAGACAAACAATTTCTTAAAAAAACTATACAGTTAAAGTTTTTTTCTGTTATGTTTTGAGAAAAAACCTATAAATTCGAGTCTTTATTTAACAAAGTTTTGTACTTAACGAATCTTGGCAATGCATAGACTTATAATTGCATTTAGGCCTTATTCACTCTTCATATTATGACAGATAGAAAAGTTCTTATGATTTTTACAATGTTTCATGATTTGTCGAAATTCCAACAAAATCTACAAACTTACTATCGTGATCTCATGCTAGCTCATTTTATTATAGAAAGAACAGAGTAGTCAAGTTGTTTCTACACGGATGAAGACATTTATTTCTGTACATGTTGAGGAACGTGACGTACTACAAAGTATTATGAAATGTAATGAAAAACACTGTGGTAAGTAATATGAATAATGAAGAAGTGATTCAGAAACTTTTTCATGATGAAATGTTAAAATTCCCATAGCATTTAATATAACACGATGGGAATTGCATATTAAGAAATAATGTAGATTACGTATTTTAATTTTTACAACATTTTTCTTCAGCATAAACTGTATAAATCAAGATCTCAGCTATTTTGTTATAATGCAGGACACGTGTCTAAAAATCAATAAAACACAAATTGCAATCTGTTTTTTTTTTCATAACTTAATCTACAAATTTCTATTTCAAAAGACTTTTAAGTGAACCGACAAGACTACCTTATGTGGAGACTAGAGTGTATTTCAAAATGTATAATTTAGAATTAGTTTCCTATTGCATTTAAATAAAAAAAATTAAAATTCGAAATTTTTCATATGAAAGTGATTAAGAATAGTAAACATACACATATATAATGCTAACATTAAATAGCAATTATGATAGAAACTATTTAACTAACAACCTCATTTTCACATACTTTTATGAACAGTCATGAAATTTAATTGGAACAATTTTTATAAAACTGAACACAAAAGTCCGAAGCAGATTCGGTAAGATTTAAGGTGATAATTTTTGGAGAAGAAGAACCAAATCGAAAATTCACGAATTGTTTAAGGAGCCAGATATTAATAAATTTATAAAAATAGAAAGATTATATGGGGCGGATGCTTAATAAGTTTGGGAGGTAATCAAGCCACAAAAAAAAGATATTTTTATGGGCTAAACCATTTGGTATCAGGAAAAAAGGGAGATCAAGATTTAGGTGGATTGACTGTCTGGAGAAAAACTGAGTTGATAAATTAGAAAACCTCAGCCAAGAGCAGGACGCCACGGAATGAAATTCTAAGAGGTCCCATCCGAGGCTGTCGCACCAGTGAGAATGAAATAAGAAAGGCTGTTGACTTTACAAGATTCTTCAAATATGAATAGAAATATTAAGATGTTTCGTAAATCTCGTAGTGATGAAATAAATTTTTAGGCTGAGTTTAGTTAGATTAGCGTCTCATTTTAAATTTCACTAGAAATACAAGGGTACGACCTTCTTCATTTAGAGGTCAAATTAGATAACAGGAACGCTATCTGAACTAGTATCTCCTACTACATCTCCCATATAGCTATAGTTTGAAGGCATTTGAACTCAATATAAAAGTATGGCGTAATAAGGGCCAGGACTGAATGTAAGAAAAATTGGCCAAATATACTGAAGAGTAGTTTTGAGCGACATTTCGAATGAAAGTCGTGACAGTGTTTTTTATATGTATTACCCCTCCTGTCGACAGGCATTGAAACTACTCTGCTTAACCTTTTATAGTTCTCTCGTATATATTCTTACCGCCTGTGAAATTTTTTTTATGAGAACTCAAATAAATATTTTCAAATGATAAATAGGATAATCAGATGTTTAAAATTCGATTGAGCTGACTCAATACCTCTGAAATACATTGTCTGTAATTAAATATCATTTATATTCAAAAGTAGTAAATATGCTTACCACTGTTCGTTCACGATGCAAGGATTTTCATAACGACATTAAGTTCCAGCGTTTGTCATTAAAATTTAACTCCTGAAAAATTTTTCAGGCAAAAAAAATTCTGCGTTGTTGCTGTGTTCTTTACGTCCAAGTTATTCTTATATTTAATTGTAATTATTTGGTATTGAATTCATTTAATTTAAATTCAACATTCATTTTAAAAAAGTGAACATAAACTCTTAACGATTCTATGCATATTTTCACTTCAATTTTGATTTAATGATTATCTGAATACTGTAATTTACGTCCTTTTAGTTTATTTCTTTAGGAAAAACGTGGCTAAGATGTAATTAATAAAATTGCATTAGACTAGAATAGTTTTATTTTCATACAATGTAGCAATCCGTCCAGCCAGCCTAATAAGCAAAATAAGCTTCAAACTTTAATGTAAGACATTACTGAATTTGAATTCCATGATTTCTAACTAAAAAAATGTATAAAGGTGTTTTAAATTACCTGCAATAGAATGATAAGTATGTTTACCACTTTCAGTTTTCCCAGTACGGTCTCTGGCAAGTATATTTACAACCTCTTACTTCATAAATTAAAAGGCAAATCAACGGACTTTTGATGTTTTAGCATTTACATCATAAGTTTATCATGGTATAACCCTAAAAAAATTTATTTGTCTATGCCCGGGAATTATGCCCTATAAAGGGTTAACGAAATCATTCTGCTTTAAAGAATAGATTTACGATCACCTTTAAGGAAAAATTATTGCAATTTTTTGACGTTGTTGGGAGTGAAAGTTGTTATACCTGGTCACAGGAGGCACTGACAGGTCATCATTTATCACATCGATCTTTCAATTTCTGAGCTGACTTTTCTTAAAACTGATAGATATCTTACAGTTTAAAATTGCAGTAAATCAAAATGGGAATAGATGAGCATTTTTCGATTGTTTAGTAAAAAAAAGAAAAAAGAAAAAAAGAATAAATTTTTAAAATTTTTGTTTTTATATGAGTTTAATTATTGCAAATTAATGCATGCATTTTACTCGTTTACCTCATTACATACTTATGTAAACTATTTTATGAGGTTGAACTGTGAAATTATTTCCAAAATTTGGTTCAAAAAATTTAATTCTTGAAGCAAAAGCAAATATTGTGGCGGAATGAATATCATTACGATCCGCGCCGTGGAAGCAAGAGGACGTATGTTTTCGGGAATATTTCTTTAATGATCACATTTCACACAAAACAAACACAAACACGAAAGACAAGACATTAACGCCTTAACAGAGCAGCGGCTCACCTCATTATAATTATAATCGCAGTACATCATGAGATGCTGACCTAATCAAGCATCGCCATCTATTATCAAAAAGAAAGGATAGAATAATGCAACTGCTACAATATATATAATTCATTCAACGCATTTCAACGCAGTACTTAAAAATTATGTTTAGAAGATTATATAGTGAACGCATATTTATCATGCTTTCAAGAAAATAATTAATGATTGAGTGTTCTTCTTCATAGGATAATCACCCTATTTCACACGGTAAAGCTAAAAACTGTCCATTAAAAAAGTGAGAAATGTCTTTAAAATTTTATTTCTTGACTTCGTTTACTAAACTCTAAATTAGGCACCAAACATTTTTCTTACAGGCTACAGAGACTTTGTTTATGAGATAAACAATCAGATGCTAAAAAGAGAAAGATGCTAAACAGCAAATCCTATTTCAAATGAAGGAATTGTAGTTTCAGACTGATGAATAAATTTTGTTTGAGTAAAAGGATTTTGATTTTTTTTAAAAACTGAGATTTTTAAATCCACATGATCCCAATGTAAGAATACCGAGTTTTGCCGTTTAAATTTATATATTATATACATATATAAAAGATTAAAAAATATAGACGTCGATGACTTTAAACATGTGCACTCAAAATGAATATAACATCAGATATGAAATACAATCTTTATAAAGAAGGTACGGCGGCGTCCTGGCCTAGGGGTTCCTTCCCCCCGCAACCCTGTAAAAAGGGGTTGTGCAAGCGAGTGGGTGAGCCTCAACTTGAATTGGAAATTAGTCTTCAACCCTCGGGTGCGCAGGGGCCTTTACTCTCAGAAGCTACTGCACAAACTCGGCTTAAATCGTTGATTTTGTCAGCTGGCTTGTCTATGACAAGTGTCCTAAGTACAAAACAACATAAGGATGGTATGACGCAGGAAAAATAATTGCTGAAATTAATTTCAAATGTATATTGTTTATAAATTAAAAGTGTAATAAAAGTAATTTATGAAAGCAATTTTTTCTTGCATATATTTAGATTTTGATATTCGACAAATAAATCATTTGCATTATTCATCGCCCCTTTTAAAGTAACTTTTATTTATTAAAATATAAGCGGTCTTAATTTGATAAAATTTTTTCATTTAGTTGTAATAAACTCATTTTACTACCCTACCCTGTATACTAATGCTATCTAAAAATCCAGTGCATTCTTTGAGGAGGAAAAGCTATAGAATTTTATTTTCATGCAATGATTTAATTGAATATGAAATTTAAGGGAAGATATTGATTTAATTAATCTGACTCAAATATGGATATGTTTCAGATTTTTTGATTGAACACTTTAATTTTTTTTAAAAAAAATAACAAGCATGCCCGAATCAGGACTCGAATTCTTCTAAAAATTCCTTTTTCGAAGTTTCGTGGCCGAGGAAAGAGACACTTCTGAATTTTTAAACTTCGCTTTATTCCATCCCTGGAGGCAAAATATATGTACAAGCTAGAGGCGACGACTTACGTCAATCTACAGCGCGGCACAAGAGTGAAAGAGACCGAAATATTTATCCTCAACGATTTATATTATGTGATTCTGATAGGGATTCTTTACACGTGTCGGTTTAGGTAAGGGTATCATAGGTATAATTTAAAAGAATTCGCTTAGCTTGACAGATTTTTATCCCTTTACTCGGAGCTGTGAAAGTGCGGATTAAAGCAGTTTTACAGAGCCTATGAAGCATCAATTAAATAAATAAAAAAAAGGTGGAATTGGATCAGGAAATAAGAGAACATTTTAGAATGAAATTAATATGGGTAAAATTAAGATAAAAATTAGGAAATTACTTAAATTTAAATTAGATTTAAAAATATCATTACACACACATATATATATTGGGTATAAGGTAAAGTAACGAAAAATTAGTCACGTATAAACTTTTATAGCTTTTTAATTGTATAAGAACTAAACAGATGTAACACAAGAAACAAAAAATGTTATATATGCATTTTACATAAAATACTTTAAATTTCGGCAAGTTTTAATTACATCGCGTAATCGATAATTATGTTATATGCCGAATTTTTTTAAAGCAATTATTTTAATTGAAAAAATGTTGAATATGGATTTAAATTTGTAGAAAGCTGATAATGGAAACTAAAGCAAAAGACAGTTTTAAATCATCTATTTTTTTTTTTTTAGAAAATTAACTTTTTTGTAATATCAACTTCATTTTATGCGAAATTTGATAAATTTCAACTAATTTTTCAAATGTTTTCGAACATAATATGTAACAATTATTCTATATAATAAATTATAACAAATACTCTAATAAAAGAATAAACAGAGAGAAAAGAACATAATTCATAACAAATATTCTATAGAAATTCAAATCAATTTTATTGCTTAGCTAAAGCATTAACTCGTATGTTTTCCCCTCTGTTAATGTTACGTTAAAATTATTGATTTGGGAGGGGCCTTTTTCATGTCAAATGTGACATTAGAATACAGTTAAGATATAATGGTGGTAGTCGCCTTAACATTTGAGGAAATGTTGCGAATGCGGCGTTAAAACAGTATCGTGTTCGTAGGTCCAAATGAAATAATTGCTTTCACATTGGTATTGATTGCTCGGAAGATTTACAGGAATAAGAATAAAGTGATTTAATTAGCAACCATTTATATCGACATTATATTACTGACTGAATATTTTGATTTCTTGCTGAAACGAAATCACTAGATTATAGATTTTAAATACAGCCGTGCAATGTGATCACGAATAAATAACTTTTTACAAGGTCCTTCGAGCACTTGACTGCTGTTCAATAAATCATATAAAAGAAACAAACAAAAAATTCTTTAATTTTAGATTACTTAAAGTGCTTTAAAAGTTGTTTCATTATCTTAAAACTTTATAGCTTATTTATTCATTTGTACTATTCATTACAGCTGTTCATTATAAAAAATGAATCCTCTTTAGCTTTTTAGTCTAAAACGCATCGTTTTCTTTTGCCAAATTTATGTAGAAATTTTTCTTGCTTTAAATTTTTGAATCATTAGAGCTTTTGTGTTGCTTAGAATTAAAATTCCACAACTAATGAAAATTATTTGCTAGTAAAAATATAATTTGCTTTAACAAATTTATAAATTATATTTAAGGCATTAGATATCCATTGTAAAATAAACAAAAAAAGGGAAAGTTTACAAATATTGATTGAGGAAATAAGATTTTTTTGTTCCGGTGCCATAAATATAATGACAGTGAATAAAAATTTAAGTGAGTTGAATTTCAAAACAATTTTTCAAACATCAAGATCATTATTTTTAAACTTCAAGATCATTATTTTTCCATTTATAGCAATTTTGATGGCACAACTATTATGATTTAACTCTTTTCTGTAGAGTCATTGGAATAATAGTGATAGTTTTCATCTAAATCTGGAAAATATTATTATAAATTATGCATTGCTCATATCTCTCTCTATCTCTACTGCACTTTATAATGAAATTCCCAATGGGTGTAATGAATGGAATGTCTTTCATTGTAATAGATTTTCACATACTTCTTCGCTGTTAGAGTTTTTAAAATTCTACCTATGTTTATATTCTCCATAACTATACAGAATTTTAGTTTTTTTTAATGTACTAATGAATTGATCTACTAAATTTTAATTCCATTTTAGAGATGCCATTTGAGAGGAAAATTCCTTTGACAATTCCAAAATATATATAACGATCATTTATCAGCAAAAACTAAAAAAATAATAAAATAAAAAGTTTTTATTACTTTTTTCATTAATAAACCGCGCTTTAAAGAGTATTTTTTATTAAATAAACTTTATATTCTGGATTAAAATGAGCCGAGAATCTGGTCATATGAAAAATTGTTTCCATTTGGAACCCTTATCTTCTATGTCTGATCTTGGGCTATTAACTAATGAATAAATGTAATTTTTTTTATTAAAATGATTCATACGCTCAAGCAGCAGAACATGCATTCATCTGTTAAATGAACATCGATTTAATTTCTGTCATACTTTGATTTTCACTGTCATTTGATAATTAGACTCTCACGTTAACTGTTATCTTGGTCTTTTCTTTACAGAAAAAAAAATTTAAATGTAGTTTAAATCTAAGTCCTTTTTTATTCTTTAAGTTTATCATTACAGTTATTTATTTTGCTACCCTAAAATATAATAAATTGAAAAATCTGTTTTGTTTTTCATAACTGGTTTGCTATCGTCAAGAAAACTACAACAAAAATTCTATTAACATCCTAGAGGCAGGTTCAAGAAATCTGTGCGAACTTTATTCCTCGCATACCGATAGATCTGAGACTCTCTTGGAAAATCGCTTATCCGAGATCTGAGGTTTTTCGATTGCCGGTTATTTTCTTTCTTCAGTTGCCAAAGGGTGGCATAAACATAAGAAGTGTCTATTGTCAGAGGAAGGGAGTCAGGTTGAATACACCTAGTTTTTCAACGCATGTTCCGATTAGTCGCGTGATTTTGCAGTTATTCTGAGCAGCCACTAGTTAAATATAGACAGTAAATATGTATCTAAAGTGAGTCTTTGTAAATAAACATAAAAATGAATGCTTATGAAAAATACAAGTATGCATATAGATATTATTATTAGCCTGATCTACAAGGCTAAAAGTTTTCCAACTTGCGAAATGTAATTAATTTAAAAAAACAAATAAAATGAATATAAAATGACAAATTAGAAAGTTCGCAAGTTTCTCTTTATATGGATTAGTTTCATATAAGTATTCTCGATTCAAATGGCTTTTGCAATTCAGCTTTAGAATACAAAATTTTGTTACAAATCTGTAATTATGCTCCCCAGCATGTTTAGTTCCATCGTCAGAAAGACTGTTTTACGATTAGCTCTATAGGATGCTGAATGGATGTCGAACCAATGACTCTCCAAGCTTGGCGACTTTGGCGACACAATTGAGGACTCTAGAATTTTCAGGAATGTTGGCGATAGGATCCATACGAGGCAAATGGTGCCGATTCTTCCAGAACTTTCTGCATACTGCTGCGGAAGCTAAAAAAGAAAACACGCAGACGGTGCCAGTCATTAATGAGTGAGTTGGATCAGTCCAACTAACCAGCATCAGTTCGACTAATCAGTCCAGCGAAGCACAATTCGACCATTTCAATATGACTGCATTGCGGTATCAGATGTTTTGCTATAAACACTAAGTTAGGAAAATTGGACAAAAAAATAAAGAAACCATGCAAATAAACACCGAAAATCTTTGTCACGAAATCCAAAATGCCGGACGAGATTCTGTATTTATACATTTGTTATTTTAATGTTAAAGAAACAAAATTATAACTTATTTTCACTCATTGTGATAATTGATTTAAACAGCATAGGGGGCAGATGCGTTTCGTCACAAATGTGCTTTGTTAGTGCTATATGTGTTCAAGAGTTTAAATGGTTGCCATAATACAAATTGAGTCGATAAAATATAACGCATTGGCAACGTACAATGAACCTCATGTTCCACATTCCTGATAACGGAACGTGGAAATAATTAATAAGATGAGAGAAATTTGATTCTAAAAAGATTTATTAAAAAGGAACTCGTTAATACGTTTATCATGCAGAAGGCATTTATAAAAGTTATTAACTTAAGTGTATGAAACTAATGCAGTCTGAGATACTGAACAATAATTTTCAGTTTAATGATAATTAAATATTTATACCTTGCTTCTGTTATTTAATAGAACACATGTACCATCCAGTACCTTCTTTACATCAAGGAAATCACGTCATCCCGTCCCCAATACAATGCCTATCCTTATTCCTTAAAGTTAGATATTGTCAACTAATATAAAGTTGAAAGCAATTATTTCATTTGAACCTAAGAACACAGTACTGTCTTATCGCCAACTTCGCAACATTTCCGTCCAAAGTAAGGCGACTACCACCATTAAGTCTTAAGTGTAGCCTAATTCCATATTTGGCGAGAAAACATTCACAAAAAGCAATATTTTTATTATAGCATTAAAAAATGAAAAATACATGTGTTAATGATTCAGTTAAACAATAAAATTGGTTTGGATTTTCGTGCAATAATAGAAGCATTTTTTTAAAAATTATATTCGAAAACATTTAAAAATTAATTACAATTTAGAAAATATTCGCATAAAATTGAAATTGGTAACACAGAAAAGCTGATTTTCTGAAATTTTACAAACGGTTTAGAACTGATTTGGTGCAATATATTGCAAAGTTATAGGTTGAAGGCATATAATTTCAAGACCTTTTCTATTAAAAATCTGGAAATTTTTCTCTTAGTGACCGTCTACTGTCCAAGGAATAACCACTTAAAAATTTCAATTTTTTTGTTCCAAGAAGTTTAAAAGATTTCTGATGAAACAGTGAATTAGTAGCATTTCACCTTTAAATATGTAAATCATCTTGAAACATATTCATAGTTTGGATTGAAATTATAGAAATTGTAAAAATCAAAAATTTTTCAGCATACGAGTTACTCGTATAATGGGGCATTTAATTCGACAAATTCCGTCGAAATAAGGATTAATTTATGATTTATGTGGTTTTAGGCATTTTTATGCCTCGGGCAGTGCACATTATGAAGCCTCTCTTTTAATAATTAATTCATTTAGTTTCACATATCAACACATTTTTAACTCGTCATTAACTTTGATTATTATTAGTTAATCATATCCTTATTTACATATAAAATAACTACAATATTATTACAGATTGATTAGAAGGAAATAAAAAAAATAACAGTTAATATTAACACTTATTGTTTTACTGGAATTGTCAAGTGAAATATATCATCAGTTCAATAATAATTAACATTTAAATATATATTAAATAATTTATATATAAATATACAAAATCTATTTTATAAATCAAACATATTGTAAATAATTCATTACATTTTAATTTATTTAAAAGTGATTTTAATAATACAATTTAAGTTAATGGCATTTTTCAGTAGACTTAGGTGCATCCCCCACCCTGCTCCTTATAAATTGCTGTCGGTTCAAATTCAATCAACATTATTCTCAAAGAAAATATGGACAAATAGTTATTCAAACACCCATGCATATAAACTTACGAAAGAAGGTTGATTTGGTACTCTTGGAACCATGATCGGCAAAGATTTGGAATTTTCCCAAAGTGTTGCCACCGGAAGGGATAACATTCTGGGGGAAAATCTATCTTCTTGTTTAAAATATATTCATTCAATATATGTAGCATAAGAAAGGACTTTGCAAACCTATTCTCTTAGTAGTTTTTACTTTCAAGAAAATATATTTCCTTTCATTGAAGGCTTCTTCCAAAATTTATCATTTCATTACTATTTGTCAAATATGTCTTTTGTAATCAACTACACTCGGTGAGACAGATAAAAGGCTCGAGAGAGTCAGACATACAAAATTTCAAAATTAGATTTAAGAATCAGAGAAGTTTAAAACATCAAAACTCATTAAAATTCTGATGATAATTATTTTTTTGTTTATTATAAATGCTTTGTCTATGAATATAATTTGCATAAGAGACAGTAAAATGACAAAAACGAAAATGGCTTAAGTTGATTAACGCCCCCTTTTTTCAAGTAACAAAAGGGACAGATTTCATAATTTTAAACCATAATAAAATGACAACAACAAAAAAAATATGTGAAAAAATTACTAACTGAACCAAAATAGAAATTAATGCATTTTTTCAATTAAAAAAAATCTGCAGTTAAGTACATATAAGAGACGCTAAAAGTAATTTAATGTTCCAAAAATAATGAAATTTAAATGAAAGGAAGCAAGGACCATCTAAAACTTTTGAAAAGGGAAACGATTAAGATCAATATACAGCCTTAGATAATAAAAGGCCTTCGGTTAAACATTCTGTTTGAAAGGTTTAATTTAAAAAATGAATTCTACATTCTTAATCTGATATTTTAACTGACCACTAAATGCTAGAAAGAACAGGATTTAAAAAAAAAGCAAAAAATATTAAAAAAAAACTAATTATTCAAACCATAATAAGAATAAATAAATTCTGATAATACACAAAAAAATTTAAAAAAATCACACTTAAAAACACATTAATAAACTGAAATAATACAAAAATTCGCAAATTCAAATTCAAAAATTTATTAATGAAAATTCAAAAATTTATCAGAAGAGGTGAAATATTTAATGAAATTCAAATTATATAAATGGGAATTAAATTACTTAATTGGTTTAATTTTTTTCTAATGGAACTTATCAATATTTGGATTTCGATGCATTTCGGATTCGAATGAAATTATAGAAAATTGAGTGGCGTAGGAAAAAAAGACGAATAAAAAAGAAAGAAATTATTAAAAACACAATACGGCAGAATCCATCATTATAATAAGGAAAGTCCAACTGCTTTTATGAAAGAGTAAATGTAGCAGCATATTCAAAAATCTTCAGACAAAGTTTAAGGGTAGGTCAAGCATACTGAAAGAAGTCATTTCTACAGCAAAAGATGTCTCGACCTTACAGAAAATTCTTTTTCGGTGAATTAAATTATAAAAATGAGGTTCATCTAATAAACTGTACAACACAAATGCAACGGATGTCAAGCACAACAATGTTACAAGTCATAAGTAGCTAGATAGAAATAATGACAAACACCATTTGAGTTCGTAAAGAAAGTATTCAGACTGACGAGACATACTATACACATTGATGAATTCCCGTACAGCATCCTATGACTGCAGGCGTAACGAGCGACCGCAGGCATTTAAATTATTAGAATCCTATTACGAAATAAATAAATTCGTAAAAAAATAAAAATGTAATGAATTTTGAAATATTCAGATAATAATATTTTATCAAGTATCATTGGTCAGTATATTTCGTAACATTCACTTAGTTATTTCAGAATTTATAAACACTGAACATCTGCTACAAATCACATTAAATACAAACATAGATGCCGCACAATCAATAATCATAATCTATGTATATACGATATGCAAAGTTCGTATGAATGCTCCTAAAATAAATAAATAAACTACTGGCCGGATTTATGCGCATTTCTTTGCAAAATGACCAATGCAAGTTTAGTTTAGTTTAGTTATATTAACGTCCCGTTTGAAGCAACACTAGGGCTATTTTGGGACGGACCTCGTAATTTTGAACCGCGGTCAGATGACGAGGACGACACCTGAGCTGGCACCCCTCTCTCCACACCACACCACACCAGCGGGAGGACGTTTGGTCAGGACGGATTTAACGTGCAACAGACCCCCTTACACGACGGTTCTTCGGTGGAATCGGGTCTCGAACCTGAAACCCTCCGGTTCCGAAGCCGAGACTTACCACCAGGCCACCGCGGCCCCATGACCAATGCAAATGCGATACTTTGTGAATGCTTAAAGTTATCAAAAATTCTCGATCTGGCAAGTAGAAAGAAAGTTAGTAGTTCAATTATGATGAGTGAATGCGGTTGTGAATGTTATATCAATGTGTATGCTGGTACTCTACAGGTCAGACCGTTTGATCTACAGCTATCAAATTCGGAACATATGCACCTTGGCTGGTAAAAATGTGTACCTAAGAGCATTTTTCTGTGATAATTTCCGAAAACATACAGCACAAAAATGACTTTTAGTCATTAAAATGTCAAAAATTGTCTTTTTAATGATGCCAAACTAAAAAAAATATATTGGGAATTTTAGCTGAATCAGTTTTTAACAATATTTTTTTGTCTAATTTCTAGCAATGGATTACATCCTTACCCTGCAATTCAAAGCGTTTTTATTGTTTCATGAAATATTTAATCGAGTGATTTCCTTCCATTATGGAAAGCTAAAAAAGGAGAATTTAATATCTGTGTAGTTTACAAATAAATAAATAAATGAAATAGTGAAATAGCACGAAATTTATAAAATAGATTAATGGCATAGTAACACTTTTAATTGCTATATGATGTTACAGGGTCTATCTCCATTAAAAAGTTTCATGTACACATTAAACAGAATTTAAGTAAGACAAAAATAACAGCTTTAATTTCAGACAGTTTGGCAGTACTATTATTTACATGTAGGTGGCGCCACGAGATAGCATTTATTACACTGAAGTTCATAAGGCAAAAAATACTTTCTCGTGTGCGTTAAGTAAGCTGGAATGTATTTCCATTTTGACTTTAATTGTGACAGTTAAATTTTGTCTACAATTGTTCAGTGTTGTAAAGGTTTGTAAGTTTCATAATATTCAATTATAACTATAATAATTTTGTTGAATTGAGCAATGAAATTAATCACAAGGTCAATCAATGCCAGTATGTGGAATGAATTAGAAGATTCTATGTTTCTCCCGTGGATAATTATACGTTGCATACTTCCTAGTAGGAAAAGTAAGAAATGGTTAATATATATGCCAAATGGTATTACTACAAACATTGTATATCTAAGATCTTTGAAATGAAATTAAAGTTCAATACGATAGTAACTACAATGTATGTAATTTAAAATACAAAACTAATAATGCATATATGAATATCTAATTTTAATTTAATACAATAATTGACATTAATTCTTATTTGTGTTTATTTAATCTATAATCACGCTTAAATCTAGCAACAGCAAAGCACTACCTGATACATCTAGAAAAAGAACAAATAATAACACATAATTTATAAAACGCATTAAAAAATGATAGCAAATCAAAGTCATCTTGATTCACGAATCATGTAATAGATCATGGGTGGCGAAGCTTTATGGATCAACGTGCCATTTTTTCTAAAGAAATGTTTAATGAGGAATAGGCGTGCCGTCAAATAATTTTGAATTGCGATTATTGGAAAAATAATAAAACTAATTACTATCAACTCAAAACTCTTCATATACTACTAAAAATACATTTTGCATTATATAGAAATAAATGTTTTAGTTATACATATAATTCAAATTAAAGTAACATTAGTGTGACTTCTGTGGTTGCAGATTAGATGACAAATAATTTATATTAGGGTTGTAAGATGTTACTTTTAGCAGAATGCAGGGTGAATGAGAGTCATCTGCCAAACGGTTTCTACGCGAGTCTTTAATGTTATTCATCTCTGAAAATAATGACTCGCAGGCATAAATAGATAGATGAAAGTATGGTTAAAATAGAATGAGCCAGCTTCTTCAAACAGCTAAATGTGTCTGGAATCGAATTCCATGCTTCCAAAATTTTGTTACTGGCATTTTTACTTATATTGCTTGTTAATATTTCTGCTTCAATCTATTCCAACTTTTCACCACTTTCAATAAATTTTTAAATCCATATTGAACTAGACTGGAAATCAATCATGTGCATTTCAAATTCTTCAATTTCCAACCAATAGAATTGGGACATATTCAGTTTATCCGATGAAATCACATCGGGGTACACAATAAACTTCCGATAATTCTTTGAACTATGAAAATCTCAATGAAAAATTCCTTGATTAAAGAATCAATTACAGAAATAACTTTTTCTTCGTCTAGTTTCTCATGTACATCTAAATCGCTGATATTTTTTTTTCAAGTTTGGGAAGTACTTGTAATTTCTTGTAATAATATCGTTTCTGAAAACATGCAGTTAAGTATCAAAAGCGCGAATGAGATCCATCATGACTATAATTGTTTTATATGTGCCTTGAAGCTTTACACACAATTCATTGAAATGTTGGCACATGTCTGTAAAAAACATCCATTTTGAAAGCCACATGACATCTAACGACGGCGAGCATTCTTCTATTCCCCCCCCCCATTTTGCAGAAACAGTCTGTGTTCTTCCAAACAGTCAACAAATCTTTGAAGTACGTTCCCGCAACATTATTATACATTAGTAAACCATTATACACCGAGATTGACGAGCATCAAACTTTCGCTTATTTAAAGCCTGCAACGATATGAGGTTGACTATTTTTGTCACTGACGCCATTACATTAATAAGAAATGTTAAACCACTCTTAGCACACAGGGCTTGTTGGTGAATAATGCAGTGGGATTCAAGAATCGAATGTCCTACGTCTGTTTCAAATAAATGAATGAAACCACTTTTTTTCCCACCATATTAGGAGCACCATCAGTTGTTTCTGAAACAATTTTTTTCAAATCAATTTCTTTCTCAGCAAGCGAATTTTTAACAGCCGAACAAATATATGTGCCCTTTGTAGTTGTTAGCAACGATGTTATCGCAATTAATTCTTCCTTAATGACGTTTCCTACTCAATATCGAGCAAAAACAGCTAAACGTGCAGATTTAGTGACGTCAATACTTTCGTCAATACATAGTGATATAAAAGGAGCGGAGTTAATGTCATTTTTTTTTTGTTGTTGATGATCTGATACATTTATGGCCAGTTTTAAGATTCTTTCTTTTATCGTGCTTCTAGATAGAGGAACATCTCTGATGCGCTGAATTATCTTATCGTTACTATCAAAATCACCGAAAAGTGATCACGCGCATGCTAACCAGGCTTCCTTCAAAAACTCACCCTCTTGAAAAGGTTTACTATGCCGAGCAATGATATTTGTAGCCGAGTAACTTGCCATGCTTGTATGACAGTTTTTGCAAACATATTTAATCATAGAAGTCGATTGTTTATTTCTGCCTTTCATTCAGCTTGCAATTAATTCTTTTTGCTCTGGTTCGCTTTTTTGGCAAAAGGATTTGTGATTTGTTTCAAAATGCTGTTTCACAGACGATGTTCTACATACCACTGTTCCAGAACATAAAACAAACACCGCTTTGTCGCTTTTACTTATCAAGCCATATTTCTCTGCTACACTTACTATCTTACAATTTTTTTTTCTTGCTGAACTTGCCATGTTAAATAATAGTTAAAAATCGTAAATATAACACAAATAAACTTTAAAATCAGTTGTGTCAAAGAAATTGACTGCACTACGCGTAGGCAAACTTTGAATCATTAGCATTTGTAGTCCACGACGTAACTATATATATTAACAAATAGAACAAAATATTGTTAACAAACGAGTGTGTTCCCAGTGATGACTCCAAATTCGTCCTTCGGAAATTACGAAGTACAATCCGAGCAATACGAACTAAAACTACTTCGAAGTTCGGATATAATGACGTCGCACTCTCTTTGCTGAGTGCACGACGGTGTGAATCAATGATATTGGCCGATTTTTTTCATGTATGATATAGGGTAGGGAATGGAAATATTCGTGCCGCGACCGAACACTCGCGTTCGTTCGTAATACTTCATAGAGAACATTGTTATTTTGAACTAAATTGCAAACCGTTTTGATCAGTGGCGTGCCCAAAATATTGTGCCGCGTGCCATTGGTTCGCAATCTCTGTAATAGATAGATTGATTTCATTAAAAATGTGCTAAAATGTGTCAGACCCTCATAATGCGCACGGCCTAGGACTGCAAAAAAACCTAAAATCTGTTACCAGCTTCTCATATTGTTATCAATGCAAGTGAGCTGCAGTACAGGTGTGCATTTTATACCATTAAATTGTGCTACTCATTTGATCTGGCATTCCATTTTCTTTTTCTTAATTTATTGATAAAGCGTCCTTTGTAGCGGCTGCTCTTTGAGTTTGCTTACCCTATTCCTTCTGAGAGGGAAATAAAACTTCTTTCAGTATGATTCAATTTATTTGAAGTCAACCTGTATTTAAAAAAATAAAATTATAATGGGAAGCTGGATTACTAAAAGGTCAGGGACCAGCATTAAATTAGCAAGTAAAGATTTATATTAATCATGCAGCATATCGATTTTCATACATATGTTCATGCATTCATACAACCTATATTAATCAGACCAAACATCAGACAAAACAGAAGAGACAAAATCATTAAAAAATCTAATTACTGGAATAAAAATGTTAAAGTTATGGGATTTTACTATTAAGACATCAGAAAAATTTTATCACTGCCGGCAGGGTAGCGCCGTGTCATACCAACCTTGAACAATTAACTTACCATTTTAAAATTCCAGTTCTGTATATGCTGCTATTTACAGTGGCGGATTTCCGATAGGCAGCTTCTTAGGACAGCTGGATTGGGGGGGGGGGCAGGCAGATCGATTAAAGGATTTTATAAAGCCAGTTGCAAAATAAATAAATCTGCAAGAAATACAAATTTTTTAGATTATAAAATATTAAAACATCAGACTGTGTGCATATTAAATTATTAAAATCATTAATTAAAGTATAAATACTTACATTTTATAATGCGCTGGAATATCCATTATCCATTAACTGGTTATATAAAATTCGTCTGGACAAGTTCTGTAAAATAATAATTTTTGACGTTACATTTATTTCGTTGTAATCTGTGCTGATAATAAAATGTCTATAATTGTAAATAAGAAAATCATTATTACTAATTGGGGTTAATATTTTTAAATAGTTTTATTATTTTTCCTGTGGTACATTAACTAAAAAAAAGAAAAAGAAGAAATAAAAGCATATATACATATATTCAAAAATTCAAATATGAGTAAAAGGTTAATTAAGAAAAACGAAAGTTGAAATAGTTTAAAAAATTCGAATTAAGTAGAAAATCGTTAAAGAAGTGGCTTCATAATCTGCAGTGTCTAGGGTCACAATAGATTTAAATTTAGCGCTGCGTTTCTCTGCGTATTCGTCATTAAAATGTTAATATTCTTTAGTTCTTGTTATTATAAATTTAATTATAACAAAGAAATACATTTTAGTAAAAAGCACACTACTAAATTAATAATTGCAACTCGCAATTTAAATATGTTTATGCTGTGCCACTGATGCACTATGGGATATATGAAGTACGAAAATCTAAACAAATCTTTTTCTTCTACTTAAATGGCTTTCAAAATTGATCAAATGATAAAAAATTAGAATCATTAAAAAGTATTTCCTAATTAGCTTTTCAATTCAGTTAGTTCATCAATAAAAATGTAATATTTCTTTATTTTTTATTATTCTAAACTTAATTAAAATTAATGAATATCTTCCAGTTCTGAAGCACATAACTGAATTAATAACTGCCGCTCTCAATTTAAATGTGGATAATTATGTAGCCACTGATGCACCACGGGATGTACTCAGCTATGAAAAGATGAACAAATCATTCTATTCTACCGAGTGTCATTTTTAATCATTCTCAAAATTGAGAATACATCATTCATGTCATTAGAAAATTGAATTAGCGCCATAAAATATTCATTTAATTTTATACTGATGGAAAAGTTAAATGGCTCATTAAAAATGTATTAAGCGTGAAAACAAAGATAAGAAAATGATAATAATTTAATATGGGTAACTTTTTACGAAGCTCTAAATTTAAGAATTGCAAAATTAAGTTTAAATTTTATAAAATTTTTTATTTGAACCAGTTGTGTATTTTCTCAAACGAACCAGTATGTTTCATCAGCGCACCATTATTTCGTATCCAGGGGAAATTTGATTTTTTAAATTCTCAAAATAAACCATAGAAATGAAACAAGTGTTGATAAATTTGTAATTCTAGAAATTAAAGAAGGCAAACTTTTAAGGGAAAAAAAAGGCGCTTTGCACAATCATGTATGCAAAAAAAAAAAAAAAAAAAATCATTCAAAAAATATAAAAAGCCAGAATTAATTACAAAAAGGAAAGGGCAGTTTTCAGATCGATGAGTTAGAGGCATATTGTTAGACCATTCTGAAAAAAAATCAGAAAAATGAGTTCGGTAAGAATTTTTACATTCTTATCTTCAATCATAGAAAGTAATATTTCAGTAGAAAAAGTTAGAAAGGTGTATAAAATGACTTATGGTAATGGCACGGTAGTCTGTGGGGGAAAAAATACACTCTCTTTTCTCAATAGGAATAAAAGAAAAGATACTGCTTAAAAGCATATTTCAGAGACTGAAGACTTTTGCAAGAATGCCGTATTCATTGACGACAAAAGCTTTAATGTTTTTGCAAATGATTGTTGAAATTAAGTATGACGCAAGCCTAATTTCTGACAATTTCTCCAAATCATTATTTCCATAGTCAAGGATGGGTGACGTTTAATCTATGTGTAGAGTTGTAAATCTGCAGATGAATGAAAAAGATTTTTATCGATAACATAATGGATAAAATGAAATATTAAAATTTAAAAATAAATTTTAAATTAAAATGCATAGCAGTTAAAGATCAAATTTAAAGGCAAAATCACATGCATGTAGACAAAATTTATAAAATTATAATTATAACAAAATTGTAAAATGTTATTGCATACTATATTTTAATCCTCATACTTTATATTATTGAATATTGAATATACTCATATATTATTGAAAATTTGTAATTAAATTTCGAAAAAAAAATGTTCAGAACTCAGCATTATAGAATTTTTTTGTTTTTTAATGTGCTACATGAAGAAAACAGAAGCTATCTCGAAATTTCTATTTTTAGAAGCTATCTCGAAATTAAAAGAATATGATACAAAAATTAGTTCATATTATTTATCTATTTTTTTGTTAACGAGTTAGATTAATTGTAGGCTCAATTTTGTAACTATCATAATTACTATCTATAACTATCATAATGACATAAATTTTATAATAATGATATTATAATATCAATCATTTGTTCTTGTATATAAGTTTCATTGTGTTTTCTAATGTGTCTTTTATTATCACTTCGGGTCTTAAATTTAAAAACACTTTTTATACCTTAAATAAAGCGAGAGGATTAGTAAAGTTTAGTTATATTAATGTGTTGTTTTAAAGCAACACGAGGGCTATTTTGGGACGGACCTCGTCATTTTGAACACCGGTCAGATGACGAGAACGACACCTGAGCTGGCATCCCCTCTCCAAACTTCCATACCACTCCAGTGGGAGGAAGTTTGGTCCGACGGATTTAGCTTACACCATTCCCGCTTACATGACGGTTCTTCGGTAGAATCGGGTCTCGAACGTGAAGCCCTCTGGTTCCGAAGACACCACGGCTCAAAAGCGAGAGTACTGCATATGCAAATTTCTTATATCTGGGAAGGGTTAACAGAGGTATTGTTCTTAACCTCCGAACGTTACAATGTTTAAAAGAGAAGAACATGGCAGAAGATACATGAAGAGAGTTACATAAGGAATGAATGTATATTCCATTTTAAAAGCCGTTGTCGGTCAAATTTAGTGTATGTCTAATATTTTATGAGACTCATATGCTATTATACAGATTGGTATAAAAATATTTAAGCGAGTTACCTAAAAAATGGAACAAAGGATTTAAAGATTACGAAAACTGTAATTTCAAAAACCATATTATTTCTCATTGAAATCAATCTTTTAAATATTTAAATTTAAAGTTAATTATTATTTCGTTTGGACATTCAAAATTAATTATTCAACGCAAATATGATATTTTGATCTTATACAAGATGTCTCGTCATTCCGACTAAACGCAAAATCGAAATGGATAAACAAAAGCAGCGATAGAAATCTGCTCTCGAGATCCTTAAACTATTTATATTAAATATGAAAACACAAAGAAGCGACATGGAATGTGTATTTTACTTAAAACTATATTAATTAATCACTAAAATAAAAAAGAATGCACTCAAATGTTCGAGTTAATTTAGAAACTTAAAGCTGTAAGCGAAGAATTTAAAGAAAACTATAACGCCACAATTTCGTTAGTTCCTGTTCCAAAGTCTTGTATATTTTAATAATGGCTTCAGAAGATAGCTCGAAAAAATTCACTCATTAGGAAATTGATTGAAAATAAATTAACTAATGAATAAAAAACAAGAAACATCTCGGAAACTTTTGAAACGATCGTCACTTTTAAAAGGCATGATCACATTTAATAAAATAAATTCTGCGCATTTAACAAGAAATCTGGATGCATAAGGGATTCCTGTTATCATTTAATAAATAGAAATTAAGAATCGAGGAAAAAGGTTTTCCTTTCAAATGGAAATTAGACCAACAAAGCAAAATGGACATTGTTCCTGCCAAAAATAGATTCAGTTTAGCACTACATAACAAAATATGTCGGACCTCAGAAATCAGAAGATTCGTTATGGATAGTAATTTTGATACAACATTGCAATACCCTGGAAATTTAAAAATATTTAAAGAAATAATGGGAAAAATTTCTAGACTTTTACCAAGAGTTTGAAGATTCTTTAAACTTTTGTTGGCCGCTGTTTTTTTTTTGTTTTTTTTTTTTGCAAAAGTTGAATAGTTAATGAGCATAACAGCCAGTCAATAATCCTTGTTAATACAGCTTAGTTCTGTGGTAACGGGGTGACTGGCTGTAAATAATAATAAAAAAAGTCCTGATATCAGCCATTTTATTTCAGCACTGAAAACCTATGCTACTGTGGATCACTTTCATTTTTTCCCCTTTTTTTATCACTCTCTTTTTATTTTCCCCCTTCTTTTTATTAAAATTTATCTGTACACAGCATTTCTTTAGTAACTGCACCTGCTTGATGTTTTGGCTTTCGTATAGTTATGTCTAGAAATGAAGGAGTTCAAATAATCCGTTCAACAACCCTCACATCAAGGTCAAATCAGTGGTATATCATCCAAATACATGCAAGTACATGAAAAACAAAATATTGCCAATAAAACAAAAATGAAAAAAAGTGTTTGAGAAATAAAGATATAACCTTTTCATCAGCGGAAATAATAAAATAAACCATTATCTTTTAGAAGTGACTCGACATTTGCTATCTAAATAGAATGTTATGTTTTTAGATTCCAAATTTTCTCTTCCAGCCTACGCTGATATTCGATGCCAATCAAGTTTCTTTTTTTATTGAAATCGGGCGTCAGCTAATATTTAATTAATGGGGTGTAGCAGGCCTCCGCGTGGCCTAACACCACATCTTCTACGGCTTTGCCTGTTTACTTGTGTCTCGGACATATTGGAAGGAATCAGAGACAATCTTCTGGGCACTTGTAATAAATAAATATTTAATTAATAAGACAAACTTATTCTCCGTTTAAACTAAAAAGGCAAATTCGGTAAAAATAATCATTGCAGACGGAAAAAATTATTTCATAAAAAACATATAAGAAAGCTTTATTTCTCAACCAAAACGAAAGACAGCATTCATGAAATATATTTACAAAATGTATATTACTTACCACAAATCGAAATTTAATATTGGTCCGAAGAATTTCTCAAAATAAGTTTCTCTATTGATTTAGACGCATGTAAACCTATTAATAAGATAGTTAAAACTAAATACAGGCAATTTCAAATAATAGAAGTTCTTGTAAAGTAATGCGCATGGCAATAAGAATGATTCAGATCTAGATTTCTGTAATAATTATAATTACATATATTTATGAGAAAAACGTTTTGGATGATGACGCTGTTAAGTAACATGCGGAAGAAAAGCTTGCTGACAGTGTTTGTTCAACCAGATATTTGTCAATGATTGTGAGCAGACTTTTACAGGGTACGGGTTACTACTAATTTTTTCAAGGTCCATTTAGTTGTGTAGATCTACAATATTTATTATAATTATAACTTAATAATAAATACGGAATATATACTTACCTACATAACTACAAATATAATAATAATATCCACAAATATAATAATATCAAATGATGCATTTAATATCAAACAGTTCAAAATACAATAAAGAATAAATCATTTTAATCTAAAGTTAGCTCTCGTAGTTATAGTTAAGTAGAAGACTTAGTCTGCAGACTGTCCACCAATCTTGAATGTCTCGGTATATAATTACTTACTCATAATCTTTCACTGGGTTCTAAGTGGTCGTCTGTGAGACGGGAACAATACGTTGTCTTAATTATATTCAGCGTTGCAAATGCAGATTCACACAGGTAGGTAGAGCGATGTTAAATGATATGCAACTTTTTTATTATTATGCAACCGTTTATTAACTTGTTTAAGCAAATTATGTCATTCTGAAGGAGAAAAATTTGTTTTCCTCAAGGGATAAAGAGAATATTATGTTCCATAAATATGCTTATTTTAGTATGCGCGTCTTAGTAAAGTCGGTCACCCCCAAATGCCTTGGTGGTTCATCGGTTGATCACCCCTGACGTAAACTATCATAATTTCTTTATCCTAAAGAGGCAAAATGTAGAGTTAAGTCCGAATTTAGACCTTTTGCGGTCCTCGGTAGTGTACAATATGAAATCCTTCTTTTTAATTTTTTTTTTAAATTTTATTAATTTTGTGAAAATGTATTTTTTTAATTTATCATGATCGTATGCCTTCGGATGGATCGGATATATTTATCTATCATGCCGATCCGGTATTGAAACAGATGTTTTTGTGTTAATCTATACTACTAATAAAAATGAACGAGGGTCTACGTAGTTGGTCTCTATAGAGCAGACAATTTGGCCTCCAGCTTCCAAATTTGGCACACATATAGCTTGTAATTTAGGAATGTGCAAGAGCTATTTTTTGAAATTTTAAAGATATTTTAATTGATTATAAATTAAGCTGGATTTAGGCGTTTCTCAGCGATAAGTATCAAAAACATTATTGTGTCATTTCAAAATTTAAATAAAAAATTGTCTTTTTAATGATATTAATTTAATAGTAGTGCGAATTTTTTTCAGGAATTAAAAAAAATTTTTTTTTGGCTAATTTCCAACAATAAATTATATTGTTGCCATGATATGTGTTTTTCGGTGTTTCATAAGATACTTAATCGCGCGATTTTATTCCATTGCTGAAAGCTGAAGAAAAAGGATTCTGTTCAATATCTGTGTAGTTTACAGGCAAATAATAATAATAATAATAATAAATGAAGTTATAACATGGAGAAATTTAGAAGATAGACGAGTGAAATATTTATGTTCTAATAGCACTGTAATGTTTTGAAACTTTCTCCATTAGAAAAATTCATATGCACGATAAACAGAACGCAACCAAGACAATTCAAATAACGCATGTTGCATCTAAATAGGAAAACAATAGTTAATAACCTTTAAATATAATAGTTATGTCAACTTCATATAGATGGCGTTGTTGTGTACGTCATAAAAACTCATACGTCATATTTCTTGTTCTTGTACTGTTTTGTTACTGTGTTACTGTTAATAAAACGTTAAACGAAAATGGCTCTCACTGATGTTCATCAAACTTATAGTCATTAATAATCTCGTGTCTCTACATTTGGCGCCCAACGTATATTCCATTATCATAATGGCTTCTTCTTTAAATTGCTTAATTCAAGGCAAAGTGCTATGGTCTGCCATAACGAGAATAATAAATGAACTGGATTCCTTCATAAGGGCTAACGACGTTCAAAAAGCCACGTTGGCATTTGCAAAACTCGAAGAGAAATCCAAGCGCTTGTGCGACAACGACGATATGGTTATTGCATACCTTACTTCTACTTCAGATGCGCAATCAGAAACCACTGGAGATAGACCGAGTCTTGAGGAAATTATCGAAAAAGAATTGGAGAATTGTGAAAATTACCGCGGTGGTTTCATATCGGCAAAATTACGATTTCAAGAGTTTACGAAATCCGGTGAAAACGAAAATAAGCAGGTTGAATCGGATGATCTCAACCTCAATTTACCAAGACTGGAATTGGTCCACTTTGATGGAAATCCCCAAAACTGGTTTTCGTTTTGGTCTTTATTTAAAAAGATAGATGAGGATCCCAAATTGGCGGACGACATAAAATTTCCGTACCTTGTTCAAACTACTCAGGGTAAGGCTTTTGATTTTGTTCAATCTTATCAAGTTTCTAAAAGTGATTATAAAACGGTGATTAAGGGTTTAAAGGCGCGTTTTGCTGATAAAATGTTCATTGAATTATATGTGCGCGAGCTTTTAAAACTTATTTTAAATCAATCTCAAAATATGCCTTTTGTTACTTTAGTTGATCAAATAGACACACAATTGCGTTGTTTAGAAAATTTAGGCGTAACTAAAGAAAAATATGCATGTATGTTATATCCGCTCGTTGAGGCTTCAATTCCTGATAATATATTAATTGCATGGGAAAGGGAAGGAAATTCTGTTTCTCATTCGGAATCTGAGAGTTCACCTGACCTTGAGCGTTTAATGCAATTTCTACGGAATGAGGTCATTGGATCCGAACGGATTCGCGTGGCTAAAACATTCTGTTCGAATAAAAATAAAAAACACATAAATTCGAAGTAAACGAGGCACTGGCGCCAACTGCTTCCGCTTTCTTAAACCAAATAAAAAAGCAACTCCAACGGAGAGACGTCTAATCTCCATGACTTCTAGGCTTATCTTTTTAGGAAAATTAGATGCATATGACAATATTTTTCGGTAATGAGAACAACAGGGTATCATAGAGCAAGTTCCAATAAGGAGAATGATTTAATTTATTAGGAGATAAGGAGAATGATTTAAAATGTAGATACCTTCCCCACAGAGCTGTTTTTAAGGAATCTAGCTTAACAACTAAAATACGACCAGTATTTGATGCATCTTCTAAAGATGAAAATTCTATTAGCCCCAACCAATGCCTGGCTACAGGAGAAAATTACATAGAAATGATTCCAACTGTTTTGAATAAATTTCGGAAGGATAAAATTGGCGTTATCTCGGATATCCGTAAGGCATTTTTACAAGTGAGCGTTTCTCCTTCGGATCGAGATTTTCTTCGCTTTCTTTGGTGGAAAGACTTTGGAAAACGCGAAATTAAAATCTATAGGCATTGCAGAGTGGTATTCTGTCTTTCTGCAAGCCCATTTTTGCCGATGGCAACAATTTATCACCACTTGGATAAAATAAAGGGAAATGAGAGAGATACCGCTGAAAAATTGAAAGAGGCATTTTATGTTGACAATGTAGTGACAAGCGTCGACAACAAATCTGAATTAGAACATTTTTCAGAGACAGCTTGTCAAATGTCTCAAGCTGGATTTGAGTTAACGGGATGGGTATTTTCTTCACAGGGTGAGGAACAAAGTCTAAATTTAAATGAATGTAGATTTTCCCCTGTACTTGGTCTTTTGTGGTATCCTGATTCGGATACAATTGCGTGTGATGTTAGCAACGTCACAACTGAAATGAAAATAAATGTACGAAACGGCAACTTTTGTCAATTTCTCAAAAACTCTTTGATCCAATCGGGTTTACCGCACCCGTGACACTCATTCCGAAGCTTTTAATGCAAAAAGCGTGGAAAAACGATAAACTAGGGTGGGATCATAAACTGCCATCTGAAATAATAGGGGAATTTAAAAATTGGTTTTCTAAATTGGAATTTTTGAAATTAATTCGAATTCCGTGTTATTTCGGGGGATTAGTTAATAAGCTAACTACTACACTTCACATGTTTAGCGATGCTAGTGGGAAGGCTTTTGCCGCGTGCGTGTTTTTGCGCATAGAGTATGGAAACGAGGTTCGAGTAACATTAGTTCAGGCAAAATCACGTGTCGCTCCTCTAAAGAGGGATCCCATCACCAAGACCAAAACTGAGATGTCTACACCAAAACTTGAGCTCCTTGCTGCATTAATTGGTACTCGTCTAGTACAGACAGTCAAGGTATCGCTGGACATTTTCGATTTCTATACCTTCTACTGGACCGACTCTAAAGTCGTTCTATGTTGGATTAAGAATACCGGACCTTGGAAAACTTTTGTGAACAATCGAGTTCAAGAAATTCATTCAAATTCTCCCAAAGACAATTGGTATTATATACCGTCTGAAATGAATCCAGCAGACATAGCGTCTCGTGGATGCAACGCCAAGAATCTTTTTGGTGTCCGTTGGTGGGAGGGTCCCACATGGTTGAAAGATCGTAACTCTTGACCAGACACTGACAACGTGGATATTTCAGACGCATTAGAACTTGCTACCTCAGAGAAAAAACCTGCAATTATGACAAACCTCTCATTTAATAACTCCGAACTTGAGCCTGATTTCTTCGATTGGACTTAGCGAGTTTCGAAATTTTCTACAATTGTTCGAATTCTAGCATATGTGAAAAGATTTATCTCCAACGCTAAATCAGTAGCAAAAAAGCGGATTGAACCAATCCTGAAAGGAAGCTTAAGCGAACAAGAACTTACCAAATCCGAGTTTCAATTGTTTCTTTATGTACAGAAAATATTTGGGAAGGATCATAAGTCCATTCCTCCAAACTTTGTACTCTAGCGGGACTCCAACGGTCTTCTTAGAGTTGAAACAAAATTGATCTCTACCGGTGAAGGGGATTATTTTAGGCGACCTATCCTGTTGCCAGATAAGCATGAGCTAGTTATTAAGCTCATTGAGGAAACGCATCGAACCTTCAGTCATGTGAGTGTACAAACTCTCGTCACAATTCTTCGTGAGAGATACTGGATTTTGCGATCAAGGAAAACCGTTCGGTCAGTCATTTCCAAATGCGTGGTTTGCCAAAGATGTTCGCTCCTCTTCCTGAGGAACGTGTGCAAGTGTCAGCTGTGTTCGAAACTACGGGAGTCGATCTGGCTGGTCCTCTGCGAAATCGCGACAAGGTTTGGATAGCTTTCTTCACATGCGCCGTGTACCGTGCTGTGCATTTCGAACTTGTGACAGACATTTCCACGCAAAGTTTTCTTCTGGCATTGAGACGATTCATCTCGCGTCGAGGGCGAGTGCAGACAATCTATTCAGATAATGGCACAAATTTTGTCGGTGCTAACAACGAGCTAAAGAACATAGACTGGAGTGTAATTATTGCTCACTCAGATTTGAGGAGAATCTCCTGGCATTTCAATCCGCCCACTGCAGCTTGGTGGGGAGGTTGGTGGGAGAGGGTAGTGAGAATGTTAAAAGATTTGTTGAGACGCAATCTAGGAAAAGCGTGTCTTGACTACGAAGAATTGTACACCGTTGTGTGCGAATGTGAGGCCATCATCAACAGCAGACCTCTGACTTACCTATATGAAGAACCAACTGATCTAGTGCCCAGGGGTGTTTGTGCTCCGGGGAAACCCCGGAATTCCGGGGATTTTGAACTTCGATACCCGGAAATTCCGGGGATCGTCGTTCAAAAGGAAGTAGGAATAATAATGAATTATTTATTTTGATCTGGGTAATTTTGTTTGCTTTGAAAGCAGAAAACGCAAGGTCAGTGTGTGTGGTGAAAACTTTTCCTTTCTTTCTCCAAAGGCAGTGAAAAGGGGGAAAAAACTTCTTTTTTGTTCTTTCTTTATTGCGAGTTATGACTCATTCTCCCGGTTCTCGGACATTCTCTTCTGGATTCTTTTCGGCAAGTAGGCGCGGCAGAAAAAAAAGGGAGAGACTTCGTTCGACCAGATGTGCGATCACGTGACTCTGGGTTCAAAGGTCTTATCTCTCCTTGTGTGGCGCCAATAAGTAGAGATGGGGGATTTTTCACCGTTTTAGCTATTTGTCATTGATCGCTTCGCAACTTTTTTTTTTCTCCGCTGTGTAAAATTTTCGTTTCGTTTATGGATGCACGAGTAAATTTTTCGTTCCGTTTATTAAAATATTTTTTTATTTATGTACGCAAGAGAATTTCACTATGAAATTTCTCGATATAAATAGTGATATTATACAATTAGAAGAAGGTGTCCGGAATGCATTTAGGTGGAATTGGATTGAACGGAGAGATGGTAATGTGGATACCATCGGCACATGGTGCAAGAAAATAAGTGTTGCTGGTCAAGCATATTGTGTTTTTTGTAACTCACTGCTGAAGTATGGTGGGGAAGGATTCAAGGCTTTCACAAATCATTCTAAAACTGTGACGCACATAAAATATTCAAAGTGCATTAGACATTCAATGACTAAGTAATTATGCTAATTCAAAAAAATACTGATGACTTACGAGAGACTGATGCTCGGCCATTGGATATAGTGACAAGAAAAGCACGCCAAGAGGTATTAATAACTTCGTTTATCGCCGAGAATTCTCTTTCTTTCAATGTAGCTCCCAATTTAATTGAACTCTGCAAACAGTTGAGCCGCGATCAGATGGCACTAAACTCGTTGGAAATGTCCAGTACTACTGCATGTTATAAGATGAAATATGGGCTCGCAAAAACTATTAAGGAAAATATCATTAAAACTTTAAAGGAGACTCCATTTTCTCTAAATTTGGATGAAAGTACTAGCAATGCTCAAGAAAGTATACTGGCAATATTGGTGCAGTTTTATGACAACAATCAAAATGAAGTTGTAGTTCATCATTTTGCATCTCTAAAGATGGAATCTTGCAATTCAGAAGCTGTTTTTAAAGCAGTTGTTAATACTATTGAAGATAATAATATTCCATGGGCAAACATAATTAGTGTATTAATGGACTCATGTAACACTATGCGTGGAAATAAAAAGGGTGTTGAAACCAGAATACGATCAAACAAAGCACCCCACTTATTAGATATTGATGGTGACACATGTCACACAGCTAATAACTGTGCAAAAAAATTTGCTTCATGTTTTGATAGATACTTAGAAGATTTGTTTGATGACATCTATTTTGATATGAAAAGCTGCAGTAAAAGAAAAAAAAATTTCAAAATCTGTGAATCCCTTGCCATTAAAAAACTTAAGCCCTTGAAGAGACCAGACCATAGGTGGGTGTACATTTTATGTGTTTTAGAAAGAATCAAAGATCTGTAGGATGCTTTTATTGCATTTTATTTTCACTACTTGGATAAAACTGATAAAGGGGATTATTTTTCTTATGTTGAAACTGTATACAATAAAAGAAATATTTCTGCAGCTCAGAAAAAAATTGTTGAAGGGGTGTATTATTGCTTGCATTCCCAACAACTCACAAAGGATGCTTTAGCTCGGAAAAAAAGAATACTAAATGGGTTATTTGTTATGCAAAACAAAACTTTATTGCATATGGCATTATATTCAGCAGTATTACCACAGTTCAACACATATATTAAATTATTTGAAAGAAAAAAACCAATGCTTCATTTAATACATTCCAGTATTTATAAATTGATGGCAAAATATTTCTCTTTTTTTTTTTTATGAAGCCAGAAAATATAGAGTGCACATCTTATAATGATTTATTAAAGGTTGATGTCACAAATCCAGAATTCCATCTACCTAGCAAAGTAATATTTACTGGTGCAGAAGCTTCCACTCCCCTGAAGAAATTATCAAAAAATCATCCAATAGCAAAAGAATTCCAAATTTCTCTGATGAAAGCTTATACTAATACAGCACAGCATATGAAACAGAAATTACCCCTTAAAAATTCATATCAAATTAGTTTTACAGCATTAGATCCAGAGCTAAGAGGTAAAACCAGTACAATATTAGCTTTTCAAAAATTATCATCTTTTATGTCCCATATTTTTAGTGATAATGAAAAGTCAAAAGTAGAAGCTGAAATAAGGTTATACCAGAGTGATATTGATATCACCAAAGAAATGCTCTACACATCTGATGAAAGTGGTAATCAAGTCAAGTGTACAATTGATAAATATTGGTCTAAAGTTTTTAATTTAAAAGATGATTTCACAAATGATTATAAGTATCCTACATTGGCTAAATTGGTCAAAGCCTGCCTTAGCTGCTTCCATGGCCCATTAGTGGAAAGTGCATTCAACTTAATGGATACACTTGTCACGGACTATAGAACCTCTCTTAAGATTGATTCCCTAGATGCAGTGCAGACTATTAAATATGATTTAATGGCTTCTGAAGAAACCTCATGTGAAAAATATGGCTCAAAAAATCCAATGACTGATCCAATTCACAAAGATCTCTTGCTGAATATGAACAGAAGTTGGAAAACATATCAAGAGGACTTAAAAACATGTATTTCAGATGAGTCACCTATAAAAGTCTCTGAAAAACCTTCTACATTAGCAGAAAAGCCAACTGTTTCTACCTCTGCATGTGCAGTTCTCGAGGAAATTTCTTCAACTGTAAATGAGGAAAATAAAAGTCAACCTTCCTGCAATTATGAAGTTCACCACAAAAGAAAGACAAGCCCACAAACATCAGAAAATAAACAAAAGCAGCAGAAATTAGATAATTTTTTAAAGAATTAATTCAGGTAATTTAAAATATTTACATAAAATGTAGTAGTTTATATGTTTGAAAATTTATGGTTATTAATTTTGCAAAAAAAGTAATTCATTGAACTTTTATAATTAGGTCATTCAATACTTCATAATTATAATTTTTCATTTCTCCCCCCCCCTTCTCGAAACTCCAAAATGTCGGTAGTAAGTCAGTAAAAGTTTCAGAGGATTTTTTGGGGTCCCACAAACACCCCTGGGATAGACAGATTTCCTCTGAGCATAGTTTGAGGAAAATTTTATAGAAAATCTACAAATTTTGTGTAAAGACTGTATGCTTTACACCAACGTCTAATTCAAAGCGTGCATGAATTATCTTTGTCGTCGATGGACAGATATTTTGCAAAAATGCATTTTTCAAATTCAGGAAGGTCTAAAACATGGAAATGTGTCAACTTCACATTTTTAAAGGTTACAATACAACACACTTCATACACTATCTTTCTCTTATTGTATACATTTATTCGTATATTTACTCTACACTTCGTATTCGAGAAAGTAAAAATCAGAAATTTGGGATGACTAATCCAAAAGAAGGGTTCAAAAATTATAATGGTCAGTTCAAAAATAAATAAACAACTTCTGCATTTAATCCTTTTGTTAGAAAACTTTGTCTTTTTTTTTGTAACAGATATAATGAGTATGACCCTCCTACGTGTATAAAATATACTGATGAACAGAAAAGAAAGCATTTAAAAACATTTAATTTGTGTTATCGTCACTATAAAAAGCACCTCGCAGTATATTGTAGGAAACGAATAAACATTTTAGAAATTTGTAAAAATGCATCCCAAAATAAATGTTTTTAAATTAATCTAAATGCAAACTCGAAGTAAAGAGTCCTGTCATTGAGGTGAAAACAAAATTATCGTATGTACTAGGCAATTGCAGAAAAATCCTCATTATTTACGGTATTGTTGAAAATAAAATTAGATCTAAGATTTCTCGTGCATTAATAGATTTATATGAGTTGTTGCATAAAAGAATTAATTAGAGAATTAAATTTAATAAAAATAATAAGTGGACTCATTCGGAAATAACTATGATGAAAAAGAATTCTCAGTTAGCTCCATTTATCTTACAAGTAAAACCAATCAGTCAAAAAGCATAAATATTGAGATTTACATAACGGATAAAATATCTCATGATTCCGTTTAATACTAGGTCAAATAATTCCACTTCGAATTGATGAGAAAAGAAAAATAAGTATTTCAATCAGGATGAATTACTTATGAAGTTTTCAATCAGGCCTTGTAACAAAAACAACTGAAGGATTTATTTAGTTCAGACGATGTTTAGAGAAAAACACTCTGAGAGCGAACATCATCAAATCTAAACGTTTCGGTAATTAATTCATTCTTTATTTTCGTCAGCAAAGTAGATGCGTAAGCTATTTTTTTTTGGCACTCAATCTTTCTGGTGTTTAGAGGAATTCTTTACGAGAGACAGTGATTCATCATCTCGAGAGGAGTTAAAAGTCATCGAATTGTTTAATGGAAATTTGCGGGCTGAAGTCATGAAGTCACGTTTCAACAACCATTTAGACATGCTCAAATAAAAAAAAGGGGGGAGGAACCATCAGTTTTTTTACAATAGAATAATATAATTCGTTTCTCACAAAATCTAAGGAAAGTAAAAAGAAGTCTTATGTCAAAACACCAGAAGATTACTAACGAGTACCGAGATATGATATCAAATATCTTTTTCCCTCTCTTCAACAGATACATATTGCGATTGTTGAATGGCTCCCCTCCCCCCAAAAAAGACGAGACTAATTAATTATGAAATAAAGAAAAAGAAGTTAAAACTTCATAAAAAGTTTTAAAAAATATACACAAAGAGACACACCCACGTCCCTGTCCTCTATAAACCGTTTAATCGCATTGACCGAACTTCGTCGGGAATTATAAATGATAACCGGTTCAAGTGAATAATTTGCGATATTTCTCACTTTGTCTAAAAGAAGCGGTTATTTTTAATACTGACCGGTAAGTATTAATGATAACCGATTACTCATATTGACCGTGAATATATATGCTTCATTTTATAACGAAAAATAATCACAATTTAAAACTAATTTCTTAATTGCTATATTCTTAAAAATAGAATTTTATAGTTAGAAACTAAGTTGATTACTTAATAAATGATTACTTAATGAATACAAGAAAATAATTAATAAACAATTAGAAACTGGAATAATTAAAAAAAATGTAACAAATAATTGTGAACATGATAGGGATAACAAGTTATTTTAAACCTCATAGTCTTATAATTCATCCTGACAAGGCAATATTCGCTGTGCATACTGTCGATGATTGTCCCTTTGTGCAAAATCTTTAAACAAATATTTAAATACGGGGCCTAACTTATATATCAATTTAATAGGCAGTATTTTAAGATTCAGGTTGAGTGAAGTAGGTTTCGGGACAGACATAATAGGTTATTTTCATTCTATTTTGAATGAGAAAGATGTAAAAAATGATTTAATTTTAAAAATTATTTTCCGAACAGCTCATTTGTTCGGAATTGATAAAAATTCACAATTTCAAATATATGAAATGTAACTCTTACCTTTCGAAACTTTTCAGTCATTTTTCGGGCTTGCAGCAATTACTAAATATCATATAAAAATATATGGAGGAACGTGTTGATGTAGAAATGTTGGACAATTTCCTGCACGTAGACGAGCTTCTTCATGGAGCTGAACGTTAAATCCGTCCTGACCAAACGTCCTCCCGCTGGTGTGGTGTGGAGAGGGGGGTGCCAGCTCAGGTGTCATCCTCGTCATCTGACCGCGGTTCAAAATTACGAGGTCCGTCCTAAAATAGCCCTAGTGTTGCTTCAAACGGGACGTTAATATAACTAAACCATCATGGAGCTGAAACGACAATGATTTTTTTTTATTTCAAAACTACCGCTGCAAAGATTCTGAAATATACATAACATACATAAAATGGCGAGCAATTCCAGAGTTTAAAAATATATGGATTAAAAAAAAACTGAAAAAAATAGTTTAACTAAAAACTCCTCAAAAATTGTGGGTTTGAATTGGAATAAACATCAAGACAATTTAAAGTATGGGATGTTACGTAATTCAGAAACTAACTTAATGAACACAAAATAACAAAGAGTCTCATTTTACAAATTGTAATCCAAGTTTACGTCCATATTGGATTAGTTTCCGCATATGTAATTAAAGCAAATTTTATGATAGAAGAATTATGAGAATTTAACAGCGACTGAAATCGTGAGATTTCTGATAAAGTAAGAAATATATTCTTGATTTGATATTCTTAAACCGAGGAACTTGTAAACATTGATATTTCTAGAAGATATTTTTTTGAGTAGTTCCGTTATTAATACAGAAGATATGATTTTAGTAGTGAGGCGGTAAGTGAATGCGCAAGGATAGAACCTGGGACCTTTCGGTTAGCAGTCCAGTAACTAAACCAGGATACAAAAGCGTACGCTCATGTAGCGAAGTTGTTAACTGGCTTATATGCTATTCACCACAGTAGTATTCGTTGACGCCGGTATCAAGAGATATGATTGTTTGGGATGTTTCAAATTCTCTCTATTTTGTATACATCCTTCTCTTTATTCAAAAACAGATTAGCACCTCTAAAGAAACTAATTCTTCCTCTTGAATTACAGATAGTAGCTAACAATACTGCAAGAATAGCTGACTATATGAAGAGGCGTTTCAAAACAAGAGATGCAATATTTATAGTTTTAGTCACTTTCAAATAATACTACATTAGATAAAAGATTGCGTCAACTATTAGAAACGGATCGCGCCAAATGTGAGGGGCCTTTAGGACTCAGCCACAGTTCCTGCCAGTGTTTCTGTTGCGGTTGTCCGGCTTTCAAGTTTTTCCCTGTGTCGTCGGGCGGGTCGGAGTAGTCGGTCTAGATTAACTGATAAATAACACGAAATTTCCAATTTATTTGCCTTGTAAATCATTTGAACAAGTATTGAATATTTCTAATTAAATAGGTTCATTATTTTCTAGTTCAAGAACTGCAAAATATATTGAGAAAAAAATTACATCAATTTTTATAAAATAAAATATAATATGTTTTAGATTTTAGTTTGTGAGGTTCGTTTCACCAAAAAAATCTATCAAAGTTAAAAATTTCAGAAAAAAACATTCAAAGATATAAAATATCTCTAAAATTTATAGAAATGCAATATAAAATTCAATTGTGACTCCCCCCCCCTCAAAAAAAAGCTGGACTTGGAAACAAAATTCAAAAAGTTTTATAAAAAAATTCTTCAAACATTAAGCCTTTAAAAAAATGAGAAATTCCATATTTTCATCAGAACATCATACAGAAATTCATTGCTCCCTCTGCCTCCGCATTCATGGGGATTTGTTGGAGAATGGTATTAAACAAATGAAAAATCCCTTCAAACGGACGACTGCAACACACCAGCTCACATTTGAAGAATTTCTCATTTTAGTAACTCATATTGAATTATGCTTGAACTCAAAACCTATTGTAACAATCCCCAATGATTTTAATGACTTTAAAATTTAGTAACTCATGTTGAATCATGCTTAAACTCAACACCTGTTGTGACAATCCCCAATGGTTTAATGACTAACCTTTAGTAACTCATGTTGAATCATTCTTGAACTCAACACTTGTTGTGACAATCCCTAATGATTTAATGACTAATCTTTAGTAACTCACGTTGAATCATGCTTGAACACCTATTGTGACAATCCCCAATGATTTAAAGTCTTTAACCGTTAGTAAGTCATATTGATTTATTCTTGAACTCAACACCTCTTGTGACAATCCCCAATAATTTAATGACTTTAATCTATTCACACCTGATCATTTTTTTACTGAAGCAGCGTTAACAACCATTCTAGAAGTTAATGCACTCGATCAGACATCACTTAGTGCATATTGTAAATTGATTCCTACAAAGTTTTCAACATTTTTGGAAACCTTGATCATCAACCATCTATTATTCACCATTACAAACACTGGAAACAATTATCCACAGACTTTGCAAAGGTGTGCAAACTGGGAGTCAAATAAACCATACTTGACCATTGGTGATTCGGTATTAATAAAAGATGATAATTTGTCACCTCTAAAGTGGCTCGCAGGTAGAATTATTAAACTCTATTCAGGTGCATGTTGCGTACCTAAAAACTATGAACAGTGAACTCAAATGTTCTTTCAGCAAACCTTCAATGACTCTAAAAATTTACATTATGTTTTCATATAATTAATCGTTTTTTTTTATTTCAATCTCATTTTAGTTTTTTGATGGTGAATCTTACGTCTAGGTCCTTGTAAGTATCTCACCGACTTTTATCTTTCAACTTTTGATAATTTTTAAAGAATTTTAAATTTATATTTTAATATTATTTTATAGTATAGTATTCAATGTTTGTCAGAAAAGTTATCAGAAATTTTATGTAATCATTTATGTTTGTTTCATAAAATAGTAATTTTGCTTAGTTTCCACGCAACACTCATCCACAGCAATGAGATGGTTCTTTGATCCAATGTAATAATTTGCTGAAATATATAACTGTTGTATTATATTATTTTATTCTCTCATTTAAGAGTTATTCAATTGTGATTCAAAAAATTACATTAGTTTTTGCACATTCGTAATGTTATGCCTTTATCTTGACACGGTTTAATGTACTATGGTGAAAAAAATGCCTCTTCTGCAAATAAATGTCCAACTATTTTATAATTTTATTTTTATATGTAATATTTTATAATTTTTATATATACTGTTTTATAATTTTGTTTTATATATACTATTTTATTTTATATTTATATATGTTTAATTTATAATAGTATTCAATTAACAAAAACAAAAACTAAATTCATGGTTGTTTAAAATATATTTAATTAAATCTTATGCATTTAGAAAGTCACTCAGCCTTACTTTTGCAATAGTTAAACATAAGGGCGCAATTAATTAACTACAAAACACTCAGATTGTTTTTTTGTTTGTTTTTATGCATCAAAATTTAGCTCAAATTATAATACATTTCCGTGAAATATTGATTTTTTCTATTCTCCAGTATATATATTGGTATACTGCATAGCAAAAATTAAACCAGCCGCAGTGGCTTACAAAATTTTGTCCCATATTTTCTAATCTTGTATGAAATTTTATTCTTGGGTAAGCCCGCAAATGTCTTGCATGACAATGGCGAAGAACAGTTAAGAAGTATTGATTTTTTACGTGAATTTACCATTTTTACTGAATCTATCGCTTAAATCTTCGCGATTGTTATGACGATTAATCCCTGGAATGAGGACAATAGCGCTCTAATTTATATTTAAGACGTTTATTTCCCAAATGATCGAAACCAAAATGTGACACAGAACCACAACTGTAGTCACAAAATCACGTATCAAGATCAGTACTTTCTGCTTCATTCTGCAATGCGAACTTGAAATAAATTCGAGTCAGTATCAGGAGGCAGTGAGAATATTCGATTAATAGTTATTTTATTATTGACATCTGTCAACTTAGCTTAGCTTTAATTGTTTTTAATTTCTGCCTCTCAGCAATTTTATTTTTTAAAGAAAATGATTTACGGTTTTTCTTATTCAATTCAGTAGAAATTCTTAATAATTTATTAACTTTTCCAAAACGTCAATCGCTTTTTCTGCTGACTATTGGAAAGATTCCATGAACAAAAATTTGCCTGAATGAGCTTATTTATGATTGTTTGTATTGCGGCGATATATCTGTCCTTGCTCTTTAACAACAATAATAAGAAAAATATATATATATCTTCAAAACTTTATGGATGGATCTCCAATGACGAAGAGACGAAGTCTGTATGGGGAATTTCAATACTTATTTGAATTTTGAGAAATGATTAAAATCAAGAGAAAAAATAATTAATCAAAGTTAAAATGAGTGATAAGTTATATTTTAGATATAACTTATTTCATTTTTTAAGGAAAATCTTGGAAATGAGAGTAAAAAAATGACTTATTTTTCCACTTTAATCCAACTAATTTATATTTAAATTTGTGCTTAGAGTACTTACCCTGGCCCCGCTTCTTTGAACCCTCTGGAAGGGTTTGAGATAGAAATGATGAAATTGTGTCGACAGACTCTTATGATGCTGTCATCTGAGTCATCTTCTCCAATCTTAGAAGAATGAATCCTCTCACAAGGTGAGTTGAGTATCCTCTTGAAAAATTTGTGTATTTTGAAATAAACTGTATGTGTTAAATTTCTGGAAAAAAGCTGTCGATCTTAAGGTCAAAATATTGTAGTACTTATGTGAATGAAATTAAATTTAAATTTGGCTACATATTTACATTTCTAGGAAAATTCAGGCCGGCGTCCTGGCATAGGGGTAGGGCGTCTTCTTCGTGATCTGGGCGTCCCGGGTTCGAGTCCCGGTTTGGGCATGGTTGTTCTTTCGTTGTTCTATCTGTGAGTTGTGTGAATGTGTCCTCCTGTAAAAAGGGGTTATGCAAGCGAATGAGTGATGCGTGAGTAGCTAAGTCGTTCTCTTGACCCTAGTTGGCGCTACTAAATCGGCTGTCTCTGAACAGCGGGGCTTGTTCGTGGCCAATGCCATAATTACAAACAAACAAAAAAAGGAAAATTCAATTGACACAATATATTGGAAAGTATTCTGTGCTTAACTGATAAGTTCAGTATGTTATAGGTCCTTTTCATTTGGACAGTTTGCTCAAAGAAAATTCAAAATTTATTCTATGTTGCGTAATTATCGGAAAAAGTAAATATTTTAATGCTATTTGTTTAGATACAAGTAAGAAAAGATATCATAATTTATGGAAAATACTAACAATTTATATATGTATACCTTGCTACTAATGTTACAAAATGAAATAAGAAAATTTAGAATTTTTGATTTTAAGAAAATAATTGCAGTATATTCCCGAGCATCCTGCCTAATGTGGCGGAAGGATAGGCCGGATGAAAAAAACGCCGCATGGACCACATTTCTATGAACTCATTTCTTTCCCCACCTATACCAGAAGACAAAATTTTTATACCAAAACACGCTGTTATAATACGCATTTTCTCACTTCTTACTGAGTGTCAAGTTCTCCATTTATCTCAAGCCGCGTAGAATGAGGATGGTTTTCTTACATTTATTCCACTTCCACTAGCTTGTGTAACACGCCACTTTTAAATTTCTGCCCGATTTTTTGTCCAGTTCCCGATTGTACTTTTCCCAACTCCGAAGTTATATTTTTTCCTGTCATACCAGAGAGTCTAGACGCTGTATAGAGCGTACTTTCTCCTCCATAGTCACTACAACTTTTTTTTTCGTTTATCACATATTTCGAAATCTTTACTGTGGTACGCTAAAAAATATTAAGCATATCCTAAAAACAATTTATGAATACTGTACGCACTGTGCAGTTATAATCAGGAACAGCAACGACAGTTGAGGTCTATTACACCCTGACGAAACAATAAACATCGAGCAGAACACGGCTCTTTTCCCGTCACAATTTGTATTTTACACGCGACGCCTAGGAAGATCATCGCAGACGCCCGCTTCCAATGTTTCGGCAATGTAACGCCTTGCATTCCTAATTTAATGACGATAAAAGGAAACTAGGCCGAATAGTTGCGAACCGGATACTCGGCAGTTATAAATTTCACTTATACTTTTTAATATGAAATCTAAGTAAAATATATAAAAGATTATTTTGTAGATGTCCAACTTTTAAAATAATTAATGGGTTTAACCCCTAAAATATTAATAACCCCTAAAATATTAACCCCTAAAATATTAATGAGTTTTTAAAATAATTTATGAGTTGAATGTACATTAGTTGAACCTCATATTGAAAAAGTCGACACTATTACGACACAATCTATATATAATTCAATTATGTTTGTTATGCTATCTGCATTCAAATATTGTATATGTCTAATCAACAGTTTATTAATGTTTTACTTTTGAATCCTGCACTATATATTCTACAGGAGCTACTTCTTATTAAAATTCTCTATATATCCATTTTATAAAAGTTTGCAGGAAGCACAAAAATATGCCTACAGAATTTTTTCTTTGATTTTTTTTTATCAACGAGTCTGTTTAGAAGATACACTCTACGAAATCAAAGGAAACTTACAAAAGAATTTTAGAGGGCCTATATAGAAAAAAATCTTATATCTCAAATTATTTAGCTTCGATATAAAACATTGACTTTATCAAATTTCAAAAACTTAAAACAAAAAATTATTTTCAAAATTACATTAAAACGGAGAATTTGATTAAAAAAAGTTTTTAAATTTAAACCAAGTAATCTAAACCACATTCCTTACCTAGATTGTAGCATTCTTCAAAATCCCCTTTTAGAATGTCACTTTCAGCCATCATTTTTGTCCGTTCTGGAAATGTTGCCAATTTTCGCTGAAATCTGTAGTAAATACCCCAAGTCCTGAACTTTTCCTTTCATTAACCTGTTCTCTAGGAAGATGTCGAAAGAAATATTATATACCTTCTCCTTTCCGGTTATTTTACTTAATTATAATTTCTAACGTTTTACTATTGGGTTGTTCGGAAAGTAATTTCGTTTTTTTTTGTGGAAATGAAAAACAGTTTTCGTATAATAAACAAATACTTTATTAAATTATATAATGGCCGTTCTGGTCAGTTTTTTGCCATCTTTCTGGTAGTAGCATCATTCCACGCTCATAAAATTTTTGGTCTTTGCTGCAGAAAAACTGATCGAGGTGGTTTTTGACCTCCTCATTTGAGATGAAGGTTTTACCGTCTAAAAAATTGAGCGAACCAGTTCTGGCACTGGCTTACTGTCAACACACATTCTCCATACACATCGGTCCATTTCTTTCTGGCTTGAACAGCATTTTTACCCTTTCTGTAGTAAAACAGTAAGATATGTCGAAAATGCTGCTTATCGCTCTCCATATTTAAAAGGGCCCCAACCAAAAACTTCTGCGTAGAATGAATTGGAATTTTTCACACAGAAGCCTTGCTATATGAGCTCTCAAAGCATATAAAAATTATACGGCTTAAATGCGAAGTTGGGTGCAAAAATATACAATTAAATCTTCTGTCGGGAAAAAGCGAAATTACTTTCCGAACAACCCAATAAATTATAATAGGAAGAGTTAGTCCCAAGATCGATGTGTGATGTGAAATGATGCACAATGACACCATTGTTCCATTCTTTTTCAGAAATTCTCTTATCAAAAGTGATATTTATCTGGATATGTTACAGGAGTTTGCCGTGAAACAGTTGGAAATCCTGAAATTTGTTGTCTTCACGATAAGGCACCATCTCCCTGATTGCCCATCCGTTTCTGGATGTTTTCGGAATAGATGATCCAATTCGACCACTCTATACCAATTACGCTTCCTTCTGTGAGATTTTGTGAAAGATCAGGTTATAAAAGAAGAAGAAAAATATTGAAACATTATCTCTATCGTATCTGTAAGTAAAAACTTAACTATGAATTTTAATTTTAGAACAAAAACGAATCGATTTATGTAAAACAATTGTTATTAATACATCATACTTGCTATCATTAGCATTGCATTTAGGGCAGAATTCAAAAATAAAATGCGTTGTCAGAAAATGTTACTTTTGATTATTGTTAACTAATCGTTTTTGGCAACCAGCCTGTTCGCCGTTATTAATGCTCGCTGAGGTTTTCAATTAAATATTTTATGTAACATGGTCTCATAATAGATTTATCAGTAAAATATTTTTAAGCTTAAAATTCTAGTAGTCATATAATTCACTTATACTTTATTATGTAGGCCTTAAGCCGTTCTATTCATTGTACTACGTATCTCTCTCTAATATTCTATCAGCACCCATAAAATTCAATTTAAATTAAAGAGGAAATGATTATACTGCAATTAATTTAAAAACATTTTTTACAAAAACCAAGCATGCCTTTAAAAAAATACAAAAAAACATGTGAATTCAAAGCACAGTCTTTCAGCATTGAAGTTATATGTGCTACAGAATAATTTTCATAATTTATAATATCACAAAGAATTATTCAACAAGTATTTCACGGATTCTCCGTAAAATTCAGTTATTAGTTTTATTTTAAAAAAGATTTAAATGATGTCAACAATAATATTTTATTTTTCACGGTCTATAAATATTCTTCAGAAAATTATGAATTTTAAATTTTAGATTGTCCTTTGGTAGTGAAGAATCATATTCTGCAAAATATTCTTGACACTCCAATATTTAAATAAATAAATAAATGTTTTTATCTTCTACGATCAAATCTGAACGATTTATTAAGTTTTGAATATTACAATTTTAGAACGATCAACATTTACATAATCTAGGCGAATCATTCTCGAGAAACCCTGGGAGATGATTTGATTCTTTGAGACGGTTTATGAAGTGGTCTAAAATCGTCCGTTTTTATAGAATAGTAATATTCCAATTTTCATAAATCTGCCAGCTTTAGTGATTGATTTAAAAAGCCCTAATGTTGCTTTACAACGAGACGTTAATATAACCAAACAAACAAACAAACATTAGTGATTGATTTAGTTGATTGAAGGGCAACTAGTGCAGGGCATATATGTAAAAATTCATAATTCATCAGAGCATTTATTGACTCAAATTACATAAAATATAATTATTTATTTCATTTAGATCATAATTTTGTTAGCAGATATATGTTTATTACAAAAGTTTTACAAATTTGTTATTGAACTTTGATCAGAATGGATAACTTGTATATATTAATCAATATTTGCCTTAAATAAAACTGTTTTTATTGAATTAGTGTTATTATAAAATATACTATAAAACTTTTCCTAGCATTTGCTCTTGAGAAAATATTATATTTTATATTTATTTCATATCTAACTGACATATGCTGAAAATTACACTTTTAAATGTTTAATATGTTTATTTGGCTTTAATTGTTGTGTCATTTTTCAATTTGAGCTTCTGTGAATGTGATGGTAATGCATTTATAAAAACTAAGTTTCTCCCATTGATGCGTAATGTGCAATGCAGCTTAAATTTCATTTTTATATTGTGCGAAATAAATTGATGAAAAATATGTTAAATTTTTTTTTTTAAATTCATTAAAAACAGAAATTTAATTTATAGGTTAAAACATTAGTATCATTAAAAAGATTATTTTTTGAACTACAATATGATGTAAAATTCAATTTTTTGTTGCAATATTTTTGGAAATTATAGCAGAAAAACGCAACATTTTTCTTACTTTTTAATTATATAAAATTCTAATTAAAAATTAAAAAAATTAGCTCCAAGGTGCCCATTTTCGACTTCCAAATTACACATGTGCCAAATGTAGTAGCTGTAGGTTCAAACGTTCTGATCTGTAGAGCGCCAACACATACACATTCGGCTTTATTATAAGTACTAGTCGCCTTTCTCGACCAGCCGTTTTGCCTGTAATAATGTTCATTACAATTTTTAATTCAATATTTTATGTAACTTGGTCTCATAATAGGATTATCAGAAAAATATTTTTAAGTTTCAAATGTTGATAGTCATATAATTCATTTATACTAATATGTAGGCCTTAAGCGTTTCTGTTCAATGTACTATGTGTATTTCTCTTTCTCTAATTTTCTATTAGTGCGCGTAAGATTCAATTTTAAATTAAAGTGGAAATGATTAAACTACAATTAACATAAAGACATTTTTTTTTACTGAAATCAGGGATGTCATTTAAAAAAAATCAGAACTGAAAGCAGAGTCGTTTGGGATAAAACTCTTATTTGCATTATAGAGCAATTTTCATAATTTATAATATTTCTCTCACACACACATTCAGCTCTATTATAAGTATAGATTGATGTGTTCCTCCAAAATATTGGTCATTAAACAACTATTATCAACAACTATTATCAAACAACTATTATCAACAAC